>CAMZMU010000114.1:11582683-11898052 GCA_947311845.1 Poa pratensis
AGCCGTCGAAGTGCATGGTCCAGGCGCTAGGATCTTCTTCCCGGGGAGGCAGGTTTCCTCTTCCGGGGTCGAACGCCGTCTCGGTCCACTCGGCCGTGAAGTCCGCCAGCGCCTGACTCTTGATGTTGTCCGTGTGCTCGAACTTGAGACCGAAACCTTGAAGCTCCATGGCCCACCATGATATGCGACCAGTGGCAAGTGGGTTCTCCAGGGGGCTTCTTAGGTTTGTACTTGGACACCACCGTGATGGGATGGCTTTTGGAAGTACGGCCTCATCTTGCGGGAGGCAATGAGGATTGCCAGCAGCAGCTTCTGCATCATGGGGTACCGCTCCCGGGCGTCGCGCAGCACTGCGCTGACGAAGTAGACCGGGTGCTGCACCTTGCGGGTCGCCGTCCTGAGAGGGCTCGGCTTCCTCCACGTCGACGTCTTGGGGTGGGGACGAGGTAGCCCCCGGCGAAGTCTCGTCGGAGGGAGATTCTCCATTCCGACGGGCTCCGCACCGTCTGTAAGGTTGCAGTGACGTCAGGATCGTAACCCGGTCACCCGGCAGCCTTTTCTTGCATGGTTGTCCCGGGAGAGAGTTCCCGGGTCGCTTGCCCTTGATCTTGCTTGACTTCTTCGGAGGAGCGTCACGCTCTACCACAAGCACACGCTGATCACCTGGTTGGTGGCAGCAATGTACAGTAGTAGGGGCTCCTTTCTTCTGGTGCCACGAGGATTGGTGGCGAGGCGAGGTAGCGCTTAAGGGACTGCAGGGCTTCCTCGGCCTCGGAGGTCCACTCCACGGGGCCTGACTTCTTGAGCAGCCTGAAGAACGGTAAGGCCCGCTCCCCAAGCCTTGAGATGAAGCGCCCGAGTGCAGTGATGCACCCGTTGAGGCCTGTACGTCCTTGACCCGCCGGGGCGCCTCCATGCGCTCGATTGCCTTGATTTTGTCCGGATTCGCCTCGATCCCTCGGTGAGAGACCAGGAAACCCAGCAGCTTGCCGGAGGGGACCCCGAACACGCACTTGTCGGGGTTGAGCTTGAAGTTGACCCGGCGGAGGTTCTCGAAGGTCTCGTGCAGGTCTTGGATGAGGGAGTCCTTGTACCGGGTCTTGACCACGATGTCGTCGATGTACGCTTCAACGTTGCGGCCCAGCTGTGACCCAAGGCATGCTTGCATTGCGCGCTGGAAGGTAGCGCCGGCGTTCCGGAGGCCAAAAGGCATCCGGGTGTAGCAGTAGCAGCCCTTGGGAGTGATGAAGGCCGTCTTCTCTTGGTCCTCGAGCGACATCATGATCTGGTGGTACCCGGAGAAGGCGTCCAAGAAACACAGCAGCTCGCACCCGGCCGTGGAATCCACGATCATGTCGATCCGCGGCAGGGGGAAAGGGTCCTTGGGACAGGCCTTATTCAGGTCTGTGAAGTCGATGCAGAGTCTCCACTTGAAGGTCATGGGTTTCGGTACCACCACGGGGTTGGCCACCCAGCTTGGGTGGGGAACCGACCGGATGACACCAGCTTCTATCAACTTGTCCACCTCGGCGATGATGAATTCCAGCTTTTCCTTGCTTTGGTTCCGGAGAACCTGCTTCACGGGGCGAGCCCCCGGATTGACCGCCAGTTTGTGCTCGATCACCTCCCTTGGAACGCCGGGTAAACCTGACGCCTCCCACGCGAAGACGTCAGAGTTTTCCCGAAGGAAGGCGACGAGCGCGCTTTCCTATTTGTCGGTGAGGCGGGCGCCGATGGTGATGGAGCGAACTCCGTCGCTGGTTAGCGCCACCTTCTTGGTCAGCTGCGGATCGCCATGGAATGGCGCCTTCTTGGGGGAGTAGATGTGGAGCCCCCAGGGCCCTTCGCCCCCGGGGAGAGCCCCATCATCATCCTCCTGTACACCTTGAGGGACATCCGCCATGATTGCCACCGTCTGGTTCAGCTGGTGAACGCAGTAGATAGCATCGTCGATGTCGGCCTTGACCTTGATCACGCCCCACGGCGCCGGAATCTTCAGCATGTTGTAGGCGAAGTGGGAGACGGCCATGAACTTGGCCAGAGCAGGTCTGCCAAGTATGCCGTTGTACGGTAGCGGAGTGTCGGCGATGTCGAAGACGATTTCCTCGGTGCGGAAGTTCTTGGAGTCGCCGAAGGTGACCGGAAGGGTGATCTTCCCGAGGGGTCGAGTAACACTTCCGTTCACGCCTTGGAACACCCGGTGTCTTGCAGGCGAGACAGGGGAATTTGAAGGATAGCCAGGACCTTCGCCGTCAGCAAGTTGAGGCTGGAGCCTCCGTCGACCAGCATCTTGGTGACCTTGTAGTTGTGGATGACGGGCGACACGATCAGCGGCAGGGTCCCGACCCCGGCAGTGTTGCAGGGTGGTCTTCTGGGTCGAAGGTGATGACTTGACTGACCAGTCCAGGGGCTTGGACGGAGCAGAAGCAACCGCGTTCAGCTCCCGGACAAGTCTCTTGCAGGCGCCGTTGGAGGGAGGCAGAGAAGACCCTCCGTGGATGCACCCGACAACTCCAGTGACTTCTTGATACTTGCCGCCGTTGCCTCCTTGGGGAGCCGGAGCTTCCCCGTTGCCGCCGTGGGCGGCCTCCGGAGTGTTGTACCCGCGACCACCTTGCCGCCGCGTCCTCCTCCACGGCCCCCGCGGCCACCGCCTCGGTTCCATCCACGGCCGCCTCCGCCTTGGCGACCCGTGGGACAGTCACGAGCGATGTGCCCGGCAGTGCCGCAGTTGTAGCAACCGTCTTGACTGACCCCATCAGCTCGGCGTTGCTCCCGGATGGCGAGGTTCTTGAGCATGCGGCAGTCCTTGAGCAAGTGGTTGCCTTCTGGATGGATGTGGCACCAGGGATCACCTTCACCTTCTTCCTCGGAAGTCGGCGCGGGCTTGGTCTTCTTCGGAAGAGGCTCGGTGACGAAGATCCGCTTGTCGGGTCCAGGGTCCCGCTTCTTGTTCTTGGCTGGAGCCTTGTCCTCGGGTTCATCCTCCCCGGGGAACTTGGCTCCTTCTTCAGCTCGAGCGCACCGATCTGCAAGCTCCCAGAGCTTACGAGCAGACTCGACGCGATGGATGCTCAGCTTCTCGCGCATCTTGGGGTTGCGGACGTTGGCGTGGAAGGACTGGATCACCAACTCCTCCTTGATGCACGGGATGGTGTTCATCTTCTGGGTGAAGCGCTGGATGAACTTGCGGAGAGTTTCACCCGGCAGCTGCTTGAAGTCGTGGAGATCACTGGGAGCCCCCGGGCGCTCGTACCCGCCTTGGAAAGCCCCCAGAAACTGCTCCTTCAGTGCCCGCCAGGAACGGATGGAGCACTTGGGAAGGTTGAGAAGCCAAGTCTGGGCATCTCCCTTCAGGGCCAAGGGAACCAGTTGGCCATCATGACCTCGTCGGCCCCGGCAACCATCGCAGCAAGAGAGTAGATCTGCAGAAAGTCCCGGGGGTTCGTGGTGCCGTCGTAGCGGAGAACGTCGATCTTGAATTTCTTGGGCCAGTTGAAGTGGCGGAACTCGGGGCGAGGGCGAGGCAGCCTTCGGCGAGGTCGATGCCCCGATCTTCCCGGCGGTGACGTTCTCGGCGACGCTCGATGCGGGTGCGCATATCCTCGTTCTGACGGCTGTTGAGCTCGTCACGAAGATCTGGGTTGCGCGAGGTAGACGACCCGATGGAGATGGCCTCGCCGTGATCGCGGTTTAGCCGATCAGCCATCGGTGGCGCGGTGCGAGGAGGCGCCGTCTTGGCTTGACGTTCACCACGAGGCTGGCCTCGCGGATCACGTGTCTTGTCTTGTGCTGCTCCGGGATCGTCGACGGTGGGAGCTTGAGTGGGTTCGACCCACGGACCACCATCGGCGAAGTCGAGGAGCCTCTCGACGCGAGTCCTCCATTCTTGGTAGACCTTGGGATCGCCGCTGCTTGGAGGGAACTGCATCAGGGCCTTGGCAGCGACTAGAGCATCATGGCGAGCTTGCTCCGAAGGCGAGTGCGCGGAGGTCTTGCTCTTGGATGCTCGTGGATCCCCGCTGGGGCGAACGCCGTGGTTCCCTCCTCCAGCGGTGGGCTCCTTGCCAGCGCCGTTGCAGACGCTCTTCTCCCCCGAGCGAGGAGGAGGCATGGTGGCCCTTTGGAGCCGCCGCTCCGCCAGGGCCGTTGTCCTTGTCGCGACCGTCCACTTCGTCCGGCGCCACCCTCTCCATGGGAGGCGGGGACGGAGAGACGCTCCGCCGCGCCAGCAGCACGACGTTCAGCTGAAGCTTGAGTGCGTGAGGGAGAACCGGCTTGGACGCCGCAGGGTCTCCCTTCTTCTTCGGGCATGCTTGACGAAGAACTTGCCGATGAACTTGATGAAGATGAAACCAGCGCTTGCGCCCCCTACCTGGCGCGCCAGATGTCGTGTCTCGTTGCACGGACACCGGGAGTATAGGATACCCCCTTTTAGGTTCGGCACGGGGCGCGAAGGAGGCTGAGAATCGTCTTCTTGGAGTCTAGATCAAGCTCTCCTCTCCACGATCAAAGCATGCAACCAAAGGGACACAAGGAGCTACCCAGGTTCAGGCCGCCCGGAGGCTAAAAGCCCTACTCCTGCATGTCTGGATTGATGGGTTCTTCATAGTGTGGCTTACAATGGAACCTCCCGGATGGGTACCCGGAAGGGTTTTGGCTGGAGGTAGAAGAAGGACAGATCCTGACCCGGAGGAGATCACCTTCCTCTACCTTCGCAGCCCTAGTCTAGTCTTGCTCTGGTTCGACTTGCTTGGTTCGACCTCCTTCTTCTCCTCTCCTCCGTGCCTTGGTCCTCCTTTTATAGGCTAAGGGGTTGCCACAGGGTCACGTGAGGGGCACGAGGGACCTTCGGGAAGGACCCTCCTCATCTAGTTTAGGGGAGACGTGGCCTCTCCTCAGCCTAGCGTCTCCTTTGGGTTAGGTGGGAGCGTCCGCCTTGGGGTGGACAGGAGCTGACACCACCACGGGCTGTGCTTCCCGCCCGCGCTGCCTTCGCCTTGCTTCCCAAGTCTTCCGAGTCTTCCAGCGTGAGGTGGGAGCTTATCCACAGACGTGGGGAAGTACCGAGAGGGAGCCTGGCCTCCTGCCGGGAACTCGGGCTCTCGGGTCCTTCCTGGCCTTCTTGCTTGGTTCGGGGACCCGGCAGGCCCCAGGACCGGAGCCCTTTGTCGACGTAGGCCTTGCGTGCCTGACGGTGAACCCGCCAGCTTGACTTGAGTCTTGGTCTTGTCCATCTTCATCTTGGCCCACATGGGGTGGACCCACTTTGGCAGCACTAGGGGAACCCGTGTTCTACTGCTGCGACAGGGTGACCATTCCCAATTAATTACAACTTTAACCGCTTAATTCTCTTCACATTTTTGCCCTGATTTATCAGTCAAGCAATGACAAACAGTGAAATATCTGCATGTGTAAACAAAAGAGAAAGAGGGATGATCTGCCTTGCTGGTAGAAATAACGTCCTTCATGGGAGCCGCTCTTAAAAGTCTGGTTGGCAGGGATCATATTGTACTTTCCATTTTCTGATTCGTTGATAATTAACAAACACCTCTCAAAACTTAATTTTTACTCTCTATATGATTTCAAAAACTTAAAAAGCTCTAGCACATGATTTAATCCCTGCTTCCCTCTGCGAAGGGTCTTTCTTTTACTTTTATGTTGAGTCAGTTTTCCTATTTCTTTCTATCTCAGAAGCAAACACTAGTGTCAACTTTGGTGCAACAATTTTTATATGCTTGTATATTGCACTTATTATATTGCTTTGTGTTGACAAATATCCATGAGATATATATGTTGAAAGTTGAAAGCAATTGCTGAAGCTTAAATCTTCCTTTGTGTTGGTTAAATACCTTTTACTTCGAATCTATTGCTTTATGAGTTAACTCTTATGCAAAACTCTTTGATGCTTGTCTCGAAAGTACTATTCATGAAAAGTTTTTGCTTATATGATTCAGTTGTTTGCTCATTATCTACTTTCTAGCAAACTATAGACCATTGACCTGGATCACTTCATTCATAACATGTGCTTTACAATACTATTTGATCAAGATTATGATGGTAGCATGTCACCTGAGAAATTATTTTGTTTTTATCGTTTTACCTACTCGAGGACGAGTAGAACTAAGCTTGGGGATGCTTGATATGTCTCAAAACGTATCTATAATTTCTGATGTTCCATATTGATATTATACCAATTGTTACATGCTTTATATACACTTCATAGCATTTTTATGCATTTTCTGGGACTAACCTATTAACAAGATGCCACAGTGCCAGTTCCTGTTTTCTGCTATTTTTGTATTCCAGAAAAGCTAGTCTGGAAATATTCTCGGAATTGGACGAAACTTGGACAGGACCTCCTATTTTTCCAACACGTACACAAAAGTCCAAAGGAGGGACGGAGGTGACCGAGGAGGCGGCCACACCCTAGGGCGGCGCGGCCCCACCTCCAACCGCGCCGTTGTGGGGTGTGGGCCCCTCGGGTCGCTCCAGCCGCCGCCCTTTTGCCTATTTATTCATCTTCACGGCAAAACCCTAGACACCCGAGCCATTATCCACGAAGAGTTCCGTAGCTCCGCCGCCACCAAAAACCCTAATTCGGGGACAGAAGTCTCTGTTTCGGCACCTTGCCGGGACGGGGAATTGCCCCGGAGCCATCTCCATCGACGCCACCGCCATCTTCATCGCCGTTGCTGCCTCCCATGATGAGGAGGGAGTAGTTCTTCATCGGGCTGAGGGCTCTACCGGTAGCTATGTGGTTTATCTCTCTCTCCCATGGTGTGATCTTTATGTGATCATGAGCTTTGTAATCTAGTTGAATCCATAGATGTTACTCTTCATTATCTTATATGCTACTTGAGTGGTTTTATTAATGTAAACTCTGGAGTCACCTTTGTCCCACGGTGCGAAGTTGACAGTGTGCGCCCGTGTATGACTCTTTGGCTAAAGATTACAGGAATACTTATCATGAGTTATTATTTGTGTTGGATGTCTATATGAAATTGTGGTGTTTGTCTAGTACTATTTAGGGCGCTCAAGTTGACAGTGTGGGGTTCCCTAGATGTGGAATGCGACTTTAAGGTGTGCTCTTGCAGCCCTACGCAGTGGATTGGTGTTCGTTATCCAACGAGAGAATAATTTAGAGTAGCATAGCTAAGAGGAAATATCTATGTATTCAATTATATTATTATTGTTGAGAGTGCCCACTAGTGAAACTATGATCCCTAGGCCTTATTTCCAAGCATTGAAACACCGTTTACTCTCATTTTGTCTCATGTTTGCTTGCTGCCATTTTTATTTCAGATTGCAATTACCACTTATAATCATCCATATCACTTGCATTTTAATATCTCTTCGCCGAACTAGTGCACCTATACACCTGACAAGTGTATTAGGTGTGTTGGGGACACAAAGACTTCTTGTATCTTAATTGCAGGGTTACTTGAGAGGGATATCTTTGACCTCTACCTCCCTGAGTTCGATAAACCTTGGGTTATTCACTAAGGGAAACTTGCTGCTGTTCTACAAACCTCTGCACTTGGAGGCCAACACTGTCTACAAAAATAGAAGCGTGCGTAGACATGAGAAACACACATTTATTGAATTGAATTCCATATTTAGAGAAAGTTCATCTAGATTACATCCAAATATTTACCAAGTTGAAATGTTCAATTTAAGTCCATTTTTAGAAGAAGTGCATTATGTGAGCATTTAATAAATTTAACTCCACATAATTAGAGGAAGTGTATTTTTTTTTTGTCCAAATATTAACCAATTCAAAATATTTAGACATGTTTTATGCACATTTATTGAATTGAATTCCATATTTAGCGAAAGTTCGTCTAGATTACATCCAATATTTACCAAATTGAAATGTTCAATTTAAGTCCATAATTAGAGTAAGTGCATTATGTGAGCATTTAATAAATCTAACTCCACATAATTAGAGGAAGTGCAGTTGTTTTTTGTCCAAATATTCACCAATTCAAAATATCTAAACATGTTTGTTTTTCGCCATAAATAGTTAGCATTTATTTTTCTGAGCATTTTGATGACTCCATATAATCAGAGGAAGTGTATTTGTTTTTTTGTCCAAATATTCACCAATTCAAAATATTTAAACATGTTTGATGCACATTTATTGAGTTGAATTCCATATTTAGGGAAAGTTCATCTAGATTACATCCAAATATTTACCAAATTGAAATGTTCAATTTAAGTCCATAATTAGAGAAGTGCATTATGTGAGCATTTAATAAATTTATCTCCACATAATTAGAGGAAGTGCATTTGTTTTTTGTGTAAATATTCACCAATTCAAAATATCTAAACATGTTTGTTTTTGTGCCATAAATAGTTAGCATTTATTTTTCTGAGCATTTTGATGATGGGTATTTATAGAAATACTTTAATTTTGTGAAAAAAAATTTAAAAAACTAGGAGGGCCGGATCCAAATATTCACCAATTCAAAATATTTAAACATGTTTGATGCACATTTATTGAGTTGAATTCCATATTTAGGGATAGTTCGTCTAGATTACATCCAAATATTTACCAAATTGAAATGTGCAATTTAAGTCCATAATTAGGAGAGTGCATTATGTGAGCATTTAATAAATGTATCTCCACATAATTAGAGGAAGTGCATTTGTTTTTTGTATAAATATTCACCAATTCAAAATATCTAAACATGTTTATTTTTGTGCCATAAATAGTTAGCATTTATTTTCTGAGCATTTTGATGATGGGTATTTATAGAAATACTTTAATTTTGTGAAAAAAATAAAAAAAAAACTGGGAGGCCGGGCCGGAGGAAGCTCACGGCGGCGGCGATTCCGGCGTGCTTCGGGCGTCCCAGCACACGAGACTTGATGGAAATGGAGAGGGATAAGCATGCATGAATTTGACATAAACATATAGGTTACAATTTCTGAACATTTGGTATATTACTTGTATTTTTCTGGTAACCCGTGCCTTGCAACGGGAGAAAAATCCACGTCGTTCAAACCAATAAATCGGTCTATCCATAAATTAGTAATTTTGTTCTCCTAAATAAGCATGGTTAAAAGTTGTTAAATATGCATGAATTTTGATACAGTAGCCAGATTTAATTTTTCTAAACATTTTGATATATTGAACATATTTTTCTGAATTGCAGATCAGAAGTTATAGAATATACAATTCAGGACATTTTTCTGAAATAGCAGGGACTTATTTGCAATTTTCGGAAAACGTGGGGCTTGTCTGCAAAAAGCGGTCAGCACTGTTCAACACTGTATATTGAACAGTGATGAAAGCAGGACTTATTTGCAATTTTTGGAAACGCAGGGGCTTTTCTTCAAAAAGCGGTCAGACACTGTTCAACAATGTTCATGAGAACAGTGATGAACAGTGCCGCTGAAACGGTGGTCTTTAATATAGTTATTAAATAAGCATGGTTAAAAGTTGTTAAATATGCATGAATTTTGATACAGTAGACAGATTTAATTTTTCTGAACATTTTGATATATTGAACATATTTTTCTGAATTGCAGATCAGAAGTTATAGATTATACAATTCTGGACATTTTTCTGAAATAGCAGAGACTTATTTGCAATTTTCGGAAAACGTGGGGTCTTTTCCGCAAAAGCGTCAGCACTGTTCAACACTGTATATTGAACAGTGATGAAAGCAGGGACTTATTTGCAATTTTTGGAAAACGCAGGGGCTTTTTTCAAAAAGCGGTCAGACACTGTTCAGCACTGTTCATGAGAACATTGATGAACAGTGCGTGGCGACGTGGGCAGCGCGAGCGGCCGCTGAAACGGTGCTCTTTAATATAGTAGTAATACATGCAGATGTTGCTACACAACGACTCAATCAAGAGATTGGAAAAGAAATTTTCTAGAGAGAGGTCATCGCCAGCACCCGCCCACGAGTATCATCGCGCTTCACCTTATCGGAGAAATGACGCTGGCTCAGGAGCGCGGCACTGCGCCGCTCCTTTCCCTGTACCTACGCTTCCATCTGCCTCCTCCACGTAGCAGCCACACCCACCAGCTGCGCGCGACCTCAACATGTTCAGCTGAAGAAGAAATCCAAGAGCGAGTAAGCCGACGATAGTCTGGGAAGAATAGATGGCGACCGGCGCGGGGCGGCGAAGGAATGTCAGTGGAGATGCACGAGCACAGAAAGCTGCAGCACAGCGAGCTTGCCGAACGGCTTCTGTGGCGGCGCCCTGTTGGGTGGCGGGGGATGTGGGGAACGGGGCCAGCGGGGATGGAGCCGTGGGGTGTGGCAGGGGAAGGGGAGCAGCAGCCGGAGCCTGGCCGACGGTGGGGCTACACGGCGGCGGCACGTGGGCTACCTGCCGGCGGCGGAGAACCAGTGGCCAGAGACAGACCCGGGCGGCGGCGCGCGGGAGCACTGAATCGATGCCGTGGACTGAAAATCGGAAGGTCAAACACGATTTGCTTTGGGTGGTATTTTTATTCTGGTCCTGGAGCTTTTCCGAGGCTGTTTCCGGGCGGTGGGAGGCCGATGCGGCACACGACGAAGGTGGTGGAGCCAGGACGCAGGAGACCCGGCGGCCGGAGATGCTGGCCGTGGAGTCGCACGCCCCACCTGACACGAAGAAGGTGGGCAGGATTTGGGTCTAGCATGCCGCAACCGCGCCGAAGAAGGTGGTTAGGAGTTGGATTTTCATCGCGCATCGCACCCCTATAGGAGCCGTCGGTTGTAGGGAACTAGGCTACAACCGATTGTAGAATAGACCTACTTATATATTGTGTTTATTTGCAGGGATGAGGCAAAAAGCAGGGGGGCAAAAATCAGGGAATTGTTGGGAAAATCAAAACGCTTGGCGAGTATTACACTTGGCAAACACCCATTCTGGTCACTTTGCAGACTGTTCCCAGGCGTCAAAACGGCACCTGGGAATAGCCTTTTCTGAGTGTTTTTGTGCAGCACTCGGCAAAGGTGGGGGCACGTGGCAGCTTGGGAGGCCACGCTCTGGACGCTGTTTGCCGAGTGCCTGTACTCGGCAAAGGTCAATGCTGAGCGCCACTGGCACTTGGTAAACCGATTAACAACTGAACTCTGACAATTCTGCCATTTCCATTAACTTTTGTTGTACTTTTGGCTGTTGTCTCTAGCTGGTGTGAATTTGCCAATGACCTATTTTGCAGATTTGAAGTACTTCAGAGTTTAAGTTTTACGTGGTTCCTTCTTATGGTGGTACGATGATATAATTGTATATGTTTGTTTAGAATAGACTGTCGACAGTGGGTTGTGACACAGTAATTCATTTATATTTTCATGGATATCGATGTACATTTGATATGTGAAAAGAATCAGTCTATTGATGTGTTCAACATAGTATTTTTTTATATATTTAAGTTTATAAGTGCCACATTTCGCTACTAAATGTGTATATAATATACTCCGTCCGTCCCAAAATAAGTGTCTCAAATTTGTACAAAAGTGAATGTACCTATACATGTTTTATGTCTAGATACATTCACTTTTTGGCAAATGTAAGACACTTATTTTTGGACGGAGGGAGTAGTTACTAACAACGAATGGATTGTATATTCTGTACGACACGTGCATTGCATGTGCACTATTACAAGTATTACAAAAAATACTCTGAAAATCCAAATAATACCTATAAATAACATAGGTTAAGAGACAGATGGACGGGTGGGGTGTTAACCACCCGGTAGGCCTGTTGGCTGGTCCAGTTGGACCAACTGGTTTCGGCACATTTAGGGCATCTTCACGCAGAGCAGTTGTTTAGGAGCTTCTGTGGTAAAAAGTGGGGCGAAAATCATTAGCAACCATGCAGAAGTCGAAGGTCCAACGCTAAAGCGAGAGCGTCCATGCTCACGCAAATTAAAGCGATAATAACAAAAGAAAACGAGTAAACAGTAAAATCGGCCCGACGCCAGCTTCTGCAACGACGCAAGTGTCTTTCCTGGGATCGGATGGGATTCACGGCAAACTACCACTGTAGATGGCCTTAGATCATTTGGGGCTATCTAGCCATGATAAAATTTGTACACATAATTAATCAAGACAACTAAATATATATTAAAAAAAACACTTTAAAATCCAAATAATACCTATAAAATAATACATATAATTATTTTAGATCTTCCGTGAAATTTTATATAGTGTTTTCCTTAATTTTTCCTACAGTCGTTGGAAACAATATGATTTGATTTTTAGTTTAAGTGATTAATTTATAAATTTGGCTTCTCGTTGATGTAATACTTAATTATAGCTTAATTAAGATCTACAATATTTTTTATTTTTTTAAGGATTTTTAGTGTTCATTAGATTTTTCTTATAATTATTTAACTAATATTTAGTTTATTTAACTATAAAAATTTAAGTTATAATTTAACTGTGTAAGCACTTAACACATAATTTGAAGCTCAAATAATTTATCTAATATTTTATGTAATTAACTATTTTCTATTTGTAGGTATTATTTGGATTTTCCGAGTATTTTTTATACTATATATTTGATTTGATTAATTATCTGTACTAATTTTTTTATGGCTAGATACCCCCAAATGAGCTTAATGGGCCGAAACCAGTTGGTCCAACTGGACCGGCCAACAGGCCAACCGGGTGGTTAACACCCCACCCAACCCTCTCTCTCCCCTCCAAATCTTTCTCTCTTATGTTCGATGCTGTGTCAGGTACTCTTCTTGTTGTGGAAAATATTCTCATCTTCTTTTTAGCGCGGCAAGTTAGCATCTTGTGCTGTTGGGACCAGTCCTGTCATCTTGTGCTTTCACTTTGGGACTGAATCATGTTACTTAATCCTTGACGCCTTGAACGTGCACGTGATTAATTTACTGGCGTATTTTTTTTTGCTGGTATTACTGGCGTATATTTTGTTCTGATGGGCTCTCGCATATATTTCTCTTTTGGTACAAAAAAGCAAACCTTGTTGTGTCAGGTACTCTTCTTGTTGTGGAAAATATTCTCATCTTCTTTTTAGCGCAGCAAGTTAGCATCTTGTGCTGTTGGGACCAGTCCTGTCATCTTGTGCTTTCACTTTGGGACAGAATCATGTTACTTAATCCTTGACGCCTTGAACGTGCACGTGATTAATTTACTGGCGTATTTTTTTTTGCTGGTATTACTGGCGTATATTTTGTTCTGAAGGGCTCTCGCATATATTTCTCTTTTGGTACAAAAAAGCAAACCTTGGCACGTACGTGATGCTCTTCACGGCCAGGGTATATAGCTAGCTGATCTTGAGCTTGTTCTTCAACAGAAAACCATCATATGTGTATGGTAAGCTTAGCTACGTGGAAGCTACTACCCAAGAACAAGTGGCACTCCAATTCTTGCGGAAAGGACCCCGGAACTATATTGAAGATGAAGCCAAGTTATAGAGCACCCCACAAAACAAAGAAAATACAAATCTGTCCCTGGGAGCCGAGCAACCACACCACCGCCATGGCCTGAAGGCGCGCCGCCCCTCCGTCGCTGCCGCCCCCTCCGGGGACGACCAGACCTTGAATCTTCAGACGGAATAGTCGGAGACGGGAAGTCTTTAGAGCACCGGACCTCGCGGACCGTCACGCCGGTGACACAGCCGGCACCATCGCGTCCATCTTCGATGCCCCCCTCACTGGCAAGCAAGAGGGAGGCAGAACCGGAGCCACTTCTGCAAAGGAAGCCGAAGAGCTCATCGTCGACGCCGGAGCACGCGTCAACGAAGTGGGGAAGGAGCCCTAGCACAAAATCCGCCGCCTTGGTCGCCGCCGCCACCTCGCCGGCCAAAACCCAGAACCCTACACTAGTAGGAAATAGCCTATTGATGGCGAACAAAAAAAGGCTACCGCTGGAGAACAGCTGTTCGCCAGCACTGCTACGCCAGCGGTAACTGCTACCGCTGGCGAACAAGCTTGTTCGCCAGCGCTAAGCTAGGTTACCGCTGGCGAACAGCGCCGCCGTTCGCCAGCGGTAGCGTTAGTAGTGCTAGCGCACGCCTTAGTTCGCCAGCGGTAACGTATCTGCTCGCCAGCGGTAGAGTCACCTCGGTTGCGCACGGTTCGCCAGTGGTAGCCAACCTGTTCGCCAGCGCTATACTTTCTGGAAATTTTTTTTTTCTGAAATATCATATTTCCAGCAGTATATACAGTACAAATACAGTATATTCAGGTACAGTTGAACACAACAACAAATAAACAATTGCAGAAGTACAATTAGACATTTTTACCAAATTTGGCTTCATCTATCACATTCATAACCGAAATAGCCAAGTGACCAAAAGTTTTCATACACGAATATATATCGATGTTTCATCACATGTGCATTACAAACCGAATTATCGCAAGTTTTTGAAAGCAAATAGCTAGTCATCTAGATTACAATAGAAGCTAGCTAGAGAACCGCAATGATGATGAGGCGGGATCCACGATGAAGTTGGTCTTCGATCATCCGGTTCTTCTTTCCTTCGGCCAGCATGTAGGTGATCGATCTAGATTCTTCTCCTTACTCCCACTTCTTCGTCTCTATACACAAGACATATAAGAATGTGTTAGGCAACAAGAACCAAAAGCTCACACATGCATGTCCACAAATAATAATTAAATGCCTCATACTTAGATTGGAGACACAACACGTCCGTGCCGTCGAATGCCGTCGTGACACGACACGCACGACACGTTCCGTCCGTGCCGTCATGACACGACACGTCCGTGCCGTGTCGTGCCGTGCTGTGTCGTGCCGTGTGTTGTGCCGTCGTGACACGACACGACACAAAGATACAAAGCATTATTGCAATACAGTATATAGGCATGTTTTAGAAGCCAACAACAAGCACCGTATGCACTAACAATCTCTGAACATGAAGTGGGGAACTAAGTAAGTTGAATCGTTACTAGATTCCTATGTTACTGAATCGAAAATTTGAAGATGCGTAGCAGCAGTGCTAGGGCAGAAACGAAGTACCATCTAGTGCTAGGGCCTTTCTAGTGCTACATACACATACAAAATCAAACAATGAGGAGAATACATCATGTTTATCCATGTATTTGTACACCATGTATTGATCATGTACAAGTAGTACCATAAAGCTGCTATACATGGGACGTTTTCATTATGATTTTTGTCCAGCTCCTCAGATCAAATCACACACACTTGGTTACGCACTGATGTATCTAGACACCTAACAAGTATAGATACATCCATATTTAGACAAAAGTAAGTCAATTAATTTGGAACGGAGGGAGTACATGGCTGGCAGAGAAAAACATTGAAGAACCAGGAACAAACTAGTAGTACTGAACTACTGCATCGCTACTTCAGAACTCGTGCAGAACTACTGCATCGCCACTAAAGAACTACTCCATCAATACTAAATAAGCAGCTTGCATGCTGAACTACTCAATCGCTAGTGAAGATGCATAGCAGGGAGGAGGGACGAGGAGGGACTGACCTGGGAGGCGGCGAATCTCGTCGTGCTCCGGCCCTGACCATGGCGGCGACCTTGGAGGTGGCAGGGAGGTCTAGCTAGGACGGCGCTCCCTCTCCGGCGTGCAGTAGGTCGGTAGAAGCCGGGCATGGCGGCCAGGAGCAACCCGCCGCCTCCGCCTGGCGTCCGCGTCCTCGACCTCCGCCCGGATCGAGATGGCAGGGAGGCGCTCGGAGATGGCCTCCGGCCACGCACGCGAACGTCCTCCGCTGGCCTCCGGCCCGAATCGAGGTGGAGCACGGCGGCGTGGGCGCTACCTCTCGCGGAGGAGAACGGAGGGGTGGCGACGGAGCAGGGGCAGCGGGTGCTCGCGGTTGGGGGCCATCCGGGGCGGCGCGTGGAGGTTGGGCACCCGTCGGACGACGCGGCCGACATCTCCGGAGACGGCGCCCTCCGCTTGATGGGGCTGGTGGCGGCGTGCGGCTGCGCTGGGGGAAGCCGACGCGCAGCGCCGTGGCCTCGATCTCCTCACTCGCGGCGCCGTCGCCCAGCTCGTCGGGACGGTGGCCTGGAGATGCCGGCACAAGGCGGCGCGGCGAGCGGGAAGATAAGATTACCCATAATGGGAGTAACTTCACTAGTAACATAGATGCCACCTAAGCAAAAAATCCTACGTGGCATGTAATTAATGAGGAGAGATGCAAATAGAGTAACTTAGCTAGTTACTTGTAACACTAGTAACATCACACTTTTCAAGAAAAAATGAGTCTATAGAGTAATAAATGAGACCATATATGACACCACCTCTATGTTACTTTGCACTATGAGGGTAGTAACATAGTCTAGTAATATGTGTATGTTACTAGTTGAAGTTACTCCCCACTATGGCTAGTCTAAGAAAGGGCGGCGGCGTGGCGGAGGCAGGGCGTGTGGCCAGGGAGCGCGGGGAAAAGGGAGAGTTTTTTTTTGAGAAGAGAGAGGATAAGAGGGAGCGTGTGTGGCCAGGGAGCGGGGATAAGGCAGCGTGTGTAGGTCCGTCCATTTTTTACTCACTTACCGCTGGCGAACAGCTGCGGGCGCTCGCCAGCGGTAGTTAGCGCCGCTGGCGTCACTGGGCCCACGGCTACCGCTGGCGAACGGGCAATTTTGTACGCCAGCGGTACATTTTTAGCGTTGGCGTATACTTCCTTCTGTTCGCCAGCGATAACAGCGCTGGCGTGCATGAAACTCTATTCGCCAGCGTTAGCGTGGAGGCTATAAGCCTTTTCCTACCTGTGCTAGCCTCACCGCACCCAAGGCGCGGCAAGAATCTACCTCCCCGAGCCCCACGACACCGCTGCAGAGGACGAAGCCAGGAAGAGGTGAGAGCTCGGGGAATACCCGCAACCGCGCCGCCGCCACCTCCCCCAAATCGACGGCGCAATGCATGTAACTCCATACCCTATCTCCACACCAGAACAAAGAGCCGAGGTTCCGCCACCCACCCGCCGCTAGAGTGGCCGACGGAGGGGGAGGGAACCCACGGATTCACCGGTGAAAGCGGAGTGAAACCCTAGCTCGCCTCTGGATCGCCTCGATCTTCTGTAGAAGGAGGAGAAACAGAAACCAAGGACACCTGAGTAACTGACAAGTATGGCACTCCAATTCAGTGGCACGTGCCATACTTGTACCGGTCATACATCACCAACCAGACGTCGTAACGGTCGAACTCCTTTTGTCGGCCCGGCCAACAGTGTAGTAGCAGGACGGCTTTTCACTCCTTGTGTATACCCGGTGGCCCATATACTTGTCAATGAGTAGCTTTGGTCGGGTGCCTATCGGATCGCTGCTGCCACCACAGGACGGATAACAATCATCCTCTGAACTTCCCTGCACGAGTGCCTGATGACTAGAGGAATCCACCCGCTGTGTCGCAGGACACAATCATCTCCGCTATCGCCACATGTTGTCGTGGAAGGGAAAGCGACATTGCCCGCACCATCGCCGAAGTCAAGTCATGGAAGTCTTGTCCCGCGGCCACCAAATCCTCTTCGGGAATCACCCCCCGCTGGAGATTACATCAAATCAAGCAGCGCATGCGCTCCCTCTAACTCCAGATTGCTGGGCACCTGTCCTGCTCGGTTTGAATCCGCGCGAGGATCCACGGGGCATGCACTCTGCGGTGCGCCGTCGGGATGGGATTAGGAATGAGGCGGGATGGGGTGTGAGGCTGCATGAAGGGAGAGTTGGATCCCGCCGCCAGTAGGGTGTCGAGAAGAGTTTGGGGTGGGCGAGGAGGGCGAGAGGACTACTAGGAGCAAGGACACAACCGATGGTGGGGATGGGTGGATGCTAGAGGAAAACCATGGGGAGATCTTGAGGTGGTTTCACCATTAGCGACCCATGACTGTGGAAAATTCATGGGGGGGTCCCGAGGTGGTTCCGCCATTAGCACCCTTTCTTTCGACAAAGGGTAATATATTAATATCACGATGATATCAAGTACACTCGGCTTCTACAACAACTCAGTATCACAAGCAATTCGAGACATTGAGGATGCACACAGCCAAGTTATTGAAAAGAAAAAGAAAAAACAAGATCTAAGACACACAGTAACCAACTGTAACACCACCACTCGGATGAATCTGGAGAATTTGGGGAAGAAAGAGGAAGACAGGGAAACAGAGAAGGAGACGGGGAAATATTCAGATTTTTATTCCTCTTCGATACAGAGCAGTAACCCACACTTTAACCCTTCAGCGCACAGGCTGGCACACGCACACGCCAACACCCAGACACTAACACCTATGCTCCACATGTCAGCCTTCCTCGTTGCCTGTAGTTGGCACGGCAGTGGTGTCGGCCGTGACAGTAGCCGCCCCTGAAGATGATGCTTGTCCCCAAGCATACCAAGTCGGAAAACGCTGTCGCATGACCTCATAGTCTTCCCAGGTAGCAGCAGATACAGGCATCCCTGACCAGGCGACCTTGAGCTGCACAGCAGCAGCTCCTCCCTTGTGCACAAGGCGACGCTCCAGAATTTCAGAGGGTTGCACCATCAAGTCAAAGTTGGCCGGCGCAGGTGCCTCCTCAACAAACTCAGGAGTGTAATCAGCAGTGTAAGGCTTCAGTTGAGAAATATGGAACACCGGGTGTACCTGACAACCAGCTGGTAATTGAAGTTCATATGCTACCTGACCGACACGGCGCCGAACAAGGTAAGGTCCATAAAACTTATGAGCAAGCTTAGGAAATGGTCGGTTGACCACTGAATTCTGCACATAAGGCTGGAGGCGAAGCCACACCTTCTCACCAACAGCAAACTGTCTTTCAGTGCGGTGCAGATCTGCATAATGCTTCATGCGAGCCTGTGCCTTTTCCAGATTTCGACGCAAGACCACCAGATGTTGTGCACGTTCAGCAAGCCGTTGTTGTGCATCAGTAACATGTGTAGCAGTAGAAACTGGAATCAAAGCCTCATTGGGTGCATAACCATAAAGAGCCTGAAAAGGAGAGCAACCCAAGGAAGAGTGGTGTGAGGTGTTATACCAGTACTCCGCCAAGGAAAGCCACGCTGCCCATTTCTTGGGGCGATCATGGACAGAACACCGCAAATACATTTCCAAACTTTGATTCACACGCTCAGTTTGGCCGTCTGATTGTGGATGGTATGCAGTGGACATGTTCAACTGAGTGTGCATGGCCTTGAATAAATCTTGCCAAAAATTGCTGGTAAACACTTTGTCGCGATCAGACACAATGGAAAGGGGTGGCCCATGCAACTTGACCACTGTATCCAGAAACTTTGTTGCAACAGTTTGAGCAGTAAATGGATGTTTCAGAGGAACAAAATGAGAATACTTAGTAAAACGATCCACAATGACCAAAATGCAGTTGAAAGAGTCCGAGCAAGGCAGTCCTTCAATGAAATCGAGCGAAATATCCTGCCAAGGCCCTTTTGGAATGGGTAGAGGCTGCAGTTTACCTGCAGGTGGCAGCAGTTCATGTTTAGCACGCTGGCAGGTTTCACACTGTTTTACCAAGTTCTCAACATCTCCTTTGAGGCCAGGCCAGTAAAAGGAGCGTTTCACACGCTGATAAGTTGCATGAATTCCAGAGTGGCCGCCGACCGCGCTGGCATGGAGCGCATGAATCAATTTTGTGCGCAGGCCTGCACTAGCCCCCACCCAGACTTGACCATTACGCTTGATTAAGCCCCCTTCAAGACTGAGACCATGAACCGGATCGGGAGTGATGGCCAATTCAGCTCGCAATGTAGTAGTGTCTGTATCCATATCGTATGAATGGATGACCTCCTGAATCCAGTGTGGAGCACAATCAGACAATGCACAGAGGGCAAACAAAGGGCCAGTTCTGGACAGTGCGTCTGCAGCAGAGTTTTCTGTTCCTTTCTTATACTGAAATTGAAACTGCAGTCCGACAAGCTTGGTCATGGCACGACGCTGAAGATCAGTGTGCAGTTGCTGATCCTCTAAGTGACACAAGCTGCGGTGATCGGTTTTAATTACAAAAGGTCCTCGCTGCAGATAAGAGCGCCATTTATCCACAGCTAACATGACTGCCAAAAACTCCTTTTCGTAAATTGATAATTTCTTGTTAACTTCGCCCAAGGCCTTGCTCATGTAAGCCACAGGGTGCCCACGCTGCATTAGCACTGCACCAACTCCGTGATCGCATGCATCTGTTTCTACCTCAAATCGTACAGAAAAATCAGGCAACACCAAGACCGGTGTGGTGGTCATCGCCTTTTTGAGCTGGTCGAATGCCTCAGTTGCAGTATCAGTCCAAATGAAGGACTTTTTCTTCAGTAAATTTGTTAAAGGACGAGCAAGGATACCATAATTCTTCACGAACTTGCGATAGTATCCAGTAAGCCCAAGAAAGCCTCTCAATTCCGTGATTGTAGAGGGACGAGGCCACTGAAGCATAGCCTCTGTCTTGGCAGGGTCCGTAGCAACACCGTGGACTGAAATAATATGACCCAGGTACTCCATGGACTGTTGCGCAAATGAGCATTTTGAGCGCTTGACAAACAGGTGATGCTGAGTCAGAGTCTCAAAGACTGTAGTCAAGTGTTGCACATGATCTTGCTGGGTGCGGCTATAGACCAAGATGTCATCGACAAAAACCAGAACAAACTTACGAATGTGGGGAGCAAATATAGAATTCATCAAGCACTGGAAGGTTGCAGGAGCATTCATCAAGCCAAAGGGCATAACCCTGAAGTGAAAGTGCCCATGGTGAGTTTTGAATGCTGTCTTAGTCTCGTCATCTGGGCACATTCGAATTTGATGATACCCTGCTCGCAGGTCCAGTTTAGAGAAATACCGAGTGCCAGCAAGTTCATCCAAAAGCTCATCAATAACTGGCAATGGGAACTTGTTTTTGACCGTGAGGGAGTTTAGACGCCTATAGTCAACACAAAAACGCCAGCTGCCGTCTTTCTTCTTCACTAACAGCACTGGTGATGCAAATGGACTGGCACTGGGAACAATTGTACCTGCCTTGATCATCGCAGCAACCTGATGCTCGATTTCATCTTTCTGCAAAGGTGTATAACGGTATGGCCTTAAGTTGAAAGGATGTGCGTCAGCTGTCAAAGGAATGGTGTGGTCATAAGTTCGATGAGGAGGAGGTTCAGTAGGTTCCCCAAACACACCATCATACTGTTGCAACACCGTGGATATTTCAGGGGGAACAGAAGAGTCAGTCACAGACTGCATAGCAGTAACAAGTGCGGAGGCCCAAATATCATTCCCAGAAAACCACTTGGACACTTGCTCTGCAGAAACTTCAGTCGCATTGCACGTATCATTGTCTTGCACTCCTTGCAATTGTACTGTCTCCCCATTATGCTGGATGGTCATAGTTTGGGCCTTCCAATTGCACACAGTATCACCAAATGGAGCCAACCAATCAACCCCCAACACTGCATCATAGCCCCCTAAATCTACAACACGAAGATCAGCTGCAAAAGTGTGATTCTGGACCAGCCACTGAAAATTGGGCACCATTTTGTCACAAGGTAACATGCCACCTCCAGCCACACGCACCTGAATTGGAGGGATACTGATTGTCGGACACCCCAAGCGATGAGCCATGGCAGTGCTGATGAAGCTGTGGGTGGAGCCACTGTCAACTAACATAAGCAACACTTGATTTGTACTCAGCGCACGCAGACGAATCGTATTGGCTGCTCTGTCACCATTCATAGCATTAAGAGAAATGGTGCAGTCAGGGAGCTGCTCCTTGTCCTCAGCCAGGAGTTCATTTAGAGTCTCATCAGAGAGGATGTTGCCCCCATCGTCGCCCACTATAGCATGAATCTGTGGTGCACCTGGAGCAGCAGGAGGACGAGGTGCACAGACATGGCCTGGAGTATACTTATCACCACATCCATAACATAAGCCATTCGCTCGGCGGTGCTCTTTCAGTTGCCGAGCGCGCCAAAGATCACCAGCATTGTGTCTAACAGGTGGTGGTTGTCCATCCAGACGAAGAACTGGAGCTGGTAGGCGCAGAGGTGCAACCGCTCGTGGCACAGGACGTCGCCCACGCTCCAAAATACCTTCCTGCTTGCGTGCCAGAGACGCAGCTTGAGCAATTGTGGCTGGGCCATGGAGTTCAACACCGGCACGGATATCATCACGAAGACCATGCAAGAACTGTAACGCTAGTGACTTCTCGCTTGCAAATGGGTCATGAACACGCAGCTGATATTTCAATTCACTGAAGGAACTCCAGTAATCGTCGACTGAACCAGTCTGCCTGATCTGAAGAAGTGCATACAACACACGCTCATGCTCATCTGTATTGAACTCGGCGAGAATTGCTTCGACAAATTGTGCCCAATTACCCAATGCATGCTCCGTCTTGTAGGCTTGCAGCCAGAGTGCAGCGTTGCCAACCATGTTGATGGTAGCCGCCGTCACCCACAGAGATTCCGCTACAGAGTACAGACGGAAGAAGGCCAAACACTGATCGATCCATACCTTCGGTTTAGCCCCATCGAACTTGGGAAAGTCCATCTTCGGCACCCATCCGCGACGCTCTGCAGCACCAGCATTTTCCGCCGCTTGCTCCTGCTGCGGATCCAGTAAGGTCGCCAGCGCCAACCGAGGAAGTGCAGAAGGAGGAGGACGTGGCAGCAATCCTTCGCCCTTGCCGCTGTGCTCGGTGGAAGAGGCCGGCGCGGTGTGGAAGGCGCCGCGATTCTCCGCCGCGTCCACCCGCATGTTGAGCATGGAATTTTCGAGCAACTCCGCCTTCTGCCGCATGAGCTCGATCTTATCCTCTTGGGCCTTGAGGGAGTCACGCACGTCGCGGAAGGAGTCCTTGATCTCGCCGTTCATGGCGTCGAGGCGGTCGGTGAGCTTGGCGACAAGGTCCTCCATCGTCTGCTTGACGTCGGCGAACCCGCGTTCCCAGACGCCCTGCTTCTTCGCCGCCACGGTGAGGATCGATCTGGAAGGGGAATTACCGCGCAGCCGAGGCGGAGCGCACCCACATCCACAAGGATCTACGAGTCTCTGATACCACTGTAACACCACCACTCGGATGAATCTGGAGAATTTGGGGAAGAAAGAGGAAGACAGGGAAACAGAGAAGGAGACGGGGAAATATTCAGATTTTTATTCCTCTTCGATACAGAGCAGTAACCCACACTTTAACCCTTCAGCGCACAGGCTGGCACACGCACACGCCAACACCCAGACACTAACACCTATGCTCCACATGTCAGCCTTCCTCGTTGCCTGTAGTTGGCACGGCAGTGGTGTCGGCCGTGACACCAACAGTGACATCAGCCACTGCCCTGGCAACACATGAGCCCGAGAATGTTCTCCAAAAGTAACGCCTTCAGGAAGGTAACGGCACACAAGTGTCACCGTTGCCGGATCCAGATAAAGACTATATCATGAGTTTTCTACCTGGAGAGCAGGACCGAATAAAATCCATGCAATGCCTTCAGCAAGGTAACACTGTTGAAACACCGCCATTGCTAGGTATGACTGACGAATGTCAGACCAATCATTTTCACCCGGAGCTCTAGTCCCGGTACTGAAGTATCACCACGAAAACTCAACCACGATGTGTTGTCACATCCGCTTGACCACCACCTTCATTCCTTCGAACCTTGAAATTGCCAAACACAAAAAGATCCCCATACTCGTACACGCTGTTTTCTAAACCACTCGGCAACGAATATGCATAGGCCTCGTGCACGAGAACAATGGAACATGACATCTCAGAACGTCTTCATCCTGAGTGTTGGACCTCTCTATCAATGCTCACACACACAGTTCTGACGTGATCAACCCACGTGAACAAAAATTGTGCCCATATGAGCTTGTTCATGGGCGATGATGAGAGTGACAAGCACCGCTGAAACTGTAAGGGGCCCTCTGGCAGACCCAAGTCGTCATGGGAAAGGGGGGAATCCCTTCCATTGTCTAGCTGCAACCGCGACCGCGCACCAACCCCAATCTGCAGGACGGAATGGCATGAAGCTGCAATATCCTGTCTCAGATCGGGGAATAGCCATACCGCGAGTCACCGCCGCCGCCATGGCTGGCTTCTCCATCTTCCATCCTCTTGCCTCCGCCGCACATGTCGCCGCAGCCGCCGCCTAGAGCCGGTCACAGCGATGCCCTCGCAGCCACCGCAGCTATACCGTCCAACAGAAAGTTCTGGGGCCGCCATCCCGGTTTCCGAGCTAGGACGGAGGTCCCCGCAGCGGGAGGTTGAGAGCCTGCCACCGCCATCGGCCGAGCGGCGTTTACCTATCAACCGGCGGCGGCGGCGGAGAGGACGGAGGAGAGGGGAGACGGGGGGCAGCGGCTAGGGTTTCTGCCGATCCTCCCCCCAAGGACCGACGTGAGCATTCTCTGGTCTGTTTTGATCTCCCTGGGTCAGGATACAGTTACTAGCTAATTAAGTCAGCTCCATTAGCAACCTAGAGCATTTTGTATACACTGGATCACTAGAAGATACTGAAGATAGTAAGAAATACATGTTGGACATGCCGACCGGTCGACATACCTACCTCAAGGTACACATGGTTGCCATAACGGGTTGGTGCCCAGAATCTAGAGGTAAGTTTACGGAAGGATATTGAAGAATACGGATGATAAATGGTGATTGTTCTTTGAAAGGAAAAGGAAGACATACTACATTGTTGGAGTGAGCACAACTATGTTTGATGCTATGTCAGGTACTCTTGTTGTTGTGGAAATATTCTTACCTTCTTTTTAGCGCAGCAAGTTAGCATCTTCTTTTGAGGACCAAGATGAGGGTCATGTCATCTTGTGCTTTCACTTTGAGAATCATGATACTTAATTCTTGTTTACTACACGGCACTCTTTTTGGTACAGAAGCAAACCTTGGTACGTACGTGATGCTCTTCTCGGTCATATTAGTATATAGCTAGCTGATCTTCAGCTTGTTGTTCCACAAAAAATCGTGTGTGTGTATGGTAAGCTTAACCAACAAGAGGTATGGTATTCCAATTCAATGTCACGTGCAGTGACAAATCAATTCATTCATACATCACCAACCTTACCTCGTCCTACACCGACAAGAGCAATGAGGCCTCCATGGTGTCCTCCTCCGTCATCATGTTCGTCCTCACCGGGCTCTTCTTCAACCTCAACCTCTTCAGCGGCCTCTCCGACGTGAGCGCCATCTTGGACCCCAAGGTGCGCTTTGTCCTCACGTCGGTGCTCTCGCTGTTCCTCCCAGTCATGTCCTACCTCTTCTCCGAGGCAAAGAACGCCACGGGGACGACGATCTATTCGGTCTCAACCGGCGTGAAGGACTTCTCCCAGCAGGCGGGGATCATCCTCATATGGATGCTTCTCGTGGAACTACTTCGCAAGAAGGTGGACGACATCCGATGGCAGGGATACTCGGGCACCATCCAGCGCGCCGGCCGCGTCATGTGGATGGGCAGCCTCATCTTCTTCAGCATCCCAAGTGCTGGCCGGAAGGCAGTGTTCGGAATCCTCTGGGTCCTTTGCGCCACCAAGGTGGTGCAAAGGATCGCCTACACCGAGGTTGGGAAGCGCTCTTACGTCCATGGCAAGAACGCCCGGCTTGTTACCTCTTACATGGCGCAGATGCTCAAAGCTAATCACCGGGCCATTGATGTGGAGGGTGCTGCCCTGCTCGGGGAAGAACTGTTGAAGAGGTGCAACTACATTGTGACTGGGGAAGATAGCATGGTGAAGAAACCCACTGCAGATGGCTATGAGTTGAACTTGGACTTGGATGGGGCTACTGTTGACCCCACTGTCGTCACTGTCGGTAAGATCTGGAAGCTCGAAGATGACTATGAGAGTGACCAGATCTTCATCGACTTGGACAATGATCAAAGCCTCAGGAGGCTCTGCCTCTCCTTTGCACTCTTCAAGATGCTTCGGCGAAGGTTCGAGCAGCTGGCGGAGATTACGGAAGAGGAAGCCCGCCACTGCAAGAACATCATTTTAAAAGGCTTGTGCAGGTGCAAGGATGGTGAGGGCTCGGAGGAGGCACTGTTCCAAGTGATGAAGGACGAGCTCAACTTCCTTTGTGAGTACTACCACTCTGTCGTCCCGGTTGTACTAGCCAGCCCCTTCTTCTTACTCACAAACTACTTCTTGCTCCCTGTCGTCGTGTCTGCCCTGTGTCTCACGACTGTCATTCTGTGTGGCAACGGCGACCTAGGATACGCGTTCCATAGCATCCAGACAGATAACTTTGCGCTAGGGCCTGGCCTGCCAAAACTGATCATATGCCTCCTGAACGGAGCCAGCACATCACGCCCAGCCTTTTTCTCCTTGGTTGACCTCTCCATCACATGCCTTCTCTTCATCATCTTCTTCTATGAAGAAATCTGGGAGTTCTTTGTCTTCCTCCTCTCCAACTGGTTCATGATATCGCTTATTGGAAGCTACACGTCCAAACCCAGATGGCGTGTGAGCCCAACCATTAAGTGGACCTTCCGTCGTCTCATGTACCTTCGGAGCAAGATTAGCCGTGAGTGTATTTGCTTTAGGCAGTTCTCTGTGTTGAACCTTCGCTGGCCAGTCATCTTTGGGGTGCCGACAACACTTTCGTTGATGGTGCGAACTGTTCCTGTGCCGACCAAAGTGAAGCACTCCATCAAGGAGTACCTCTTAGGACATGATCATGACCATGGTCTTACCAAAGGCAAGTCCGCTTTACAGAAGAACCACATGTGCAGTCTCTCATGGGCATGCGAGAGCAGAAGCATTGCCGAGGTCATCTTCACGTGGCACATTGCCACCAGCCTCTTCCAGGAGAGGTGCCCACCTCAGAGCAAGGACGGGACAGCCTCGTGCAAAGTGGCCACCGCACTGTCCAAGTACTGCGCATACCTAGTGGCCTTCCACCGGAGCTGCTGCCGGACAACGAGGAGAAGACGGAGCTTGTCTTGGAGGCCGTGAAGGAGGAGCTCAAGGCCAAGCTCGGGTGCTTAGAGTACTACATTTCACGGCGGTGCACCCGGGTGAACAAAATTATGGAAACTGGGCTCGAGCAAGGAGTCTGGACAGAAAAGATGATGGTGAAGAATGGGGCAACACTGGCTAAGGCACTAGTAACACTAGCGAAAAGCGACCGGAGTGCTGTGTGGAAGATGTTGGCCGACGTGTGGACGGAGCTTGTCATCTATGTGGCGCCATCAGGTGACGAGGAGTGCGTCAAAGGGCACGGGAAGGTGCTACTATATGGAGGTGAGTTTGTCACCATGCTTTGGGCACTGGCCACACATACTGGCCTATACCGGCAGAGCAGCGACCAGAGGGGTGTTCATCCCCAAGTTGAGGATCTATCAATTTGTGGATGGTCCTTGCGTGCACTGTTTTTCTTGCCTTGCGTCATTACATGATGTGTGTATTTTTTTTGCTTGTTCTCATTTGATATGATTGCAAAGTATTGAGGCTTGTAGCATTGATTTTATTCCATGTTTGATTATGGTTGTAATGTGTTATTGTAACATATATAATTTATTTCAATAAAATCAAAAGTTAGCATCACGCTAATACAATTCATAGTATGTTACACCCGGCCTCTGCATAGATAAGATACACACAGCCGCACAAATAAAAGATAAAACAAAAAATTGTGTAATACAAGTATGCGCGAAACTCGTAGCAACTCCTAAGACGATGGAGGGCCGATCTGTAGACTACGCTGTCATCCATGTTGGATAAAAATATTTCTCACTGGGTGCTTCAACCGTGTTCAGATCTCCGTAAACAGGTCTCTATTCTCTATATGCTGAAAAGACAACCACAAACGGAGAAAATGGGTATACCAGTAAATGATGTGCAAAGGTGTAGAGTTCTTACCGTTAAAAAATCAGATCATTTTTACATAATCAAAATGACCAAATAATTGCAAATGCTCTCACCGTAATGAATATTGTATACTTGTGATCTATTCCATGTAACCAGTTGCCAAATATGTTTGCAACACTACATGGAAGGTACAAATTAGAAGCAACTTGGATGCTTGGCCATATAGAACGTACGAATTTCATTCAAAAAATAAATTCTTAATTGTCTAATCATGGTGAAAAACTCCGCACCGTAAGTTCCCATGCCAATTACGCTTTGCTAGATTATCCTTAGTAAGGACTGCACCTTTACAAAGGTACCACGCGAAAATTTTAATTTTTAGCGGAACCCCATTTTCTAGATTTTTTTGTTGTTATCGACGGCACTTCTGGATGAACGAGCGCTCTATACATAGAATCCACCAAAAATTCACCATTCTCATGTGGATTTCAACGAAATTAGTCAGAACCATACAATAATTGAACAATTTCCAACCGCCCAAGAAGAGCATTACATGCCGCAAACCTGGGTCCAACTAAATCTCGCCTGGACATAACATTTCATGGAGATGTCTCCAAGACCGTAGCACCTCGGTCCTGATTGCGCAAGAGCTCCACGAGGCGCGAGTACTCGCGGGACACCTCGAGCCACAGCATGAGGAGGAGCAGGACAACCCCTGCGAGCAACAAGGGGGAGCAGCACGAGGACAAGGAGATGACTGGCCGGAGTGGCCACACCAGCAGCAGGGCGACTTCCCGAACTACATGCCCTGCCAGGAGTTGACTAGTTTGTTCAGCGCTTCAGCGGCTTTGAGCAAACACTATATTACGTGAGCGCCAACGTCGACCACCTCACTCAAAACTTCTCCGCTTTCATGAACATATGGAATCCCCATGGTTTCCATCAGTCGTGGCCCAACGACAACGAGTAGACCCAACTAGCGACCATCAGCTTATCGCGCTGGCATCGGGCCTATGGTGGCACGCCGTCAGAACTTGGGTACCTATGCACGCTATGCTTTGACGTCCTCTCTTTTGATGCCAGGGAGCCAGAGGCGCTGAACCGGTTCCTCAACAACCTCGGTGACGAGATGGTGCAGCTATTGCCGCCCCGGACAGCTGGTCCATCGACGTCAAGGTGTGGCTAAAGGACCCATGCACTGTCCACATGTGTACGACGTCGAGGTCCCACAGCCGATCATCCGCAACAGCGTGGCAACCGACTCCGACGACTCTCAATCTCTATCGCCGTCATGCTCGCCAGAGTGTAAGCGCTCCAGACCAATCATATCATCTCCGTCGCCGTCATGCTCACCGACCTAACAGGAGCGTATGTCCATGACGATGCGGGCACAAAACGTTTACATCATTTCAAGATTTGGGCTAGCCAGGTCAACGCCACCGATCCGCCTCACTTGCGCGAAGGCGGCCACCCCTTCGGAGGAATAGCCAGCGGAGAAAGATTTTGAAGTTGTACCATCTAGTTTCATGTAATATTTGATTAAATTTCGCTCAATTCTCATCTAGTTCATTAAACTTTAAAGTTTACTTTGCCTAAAAACGTGTCTAAACTTGTTGTCTAACTATTGAGATGACATACTTATGCAAAAAGCGGTCAGACACTGTTCAACACTGTTCATGAGAACAGTGATGAACAGTGCGCGGCGACGTGGGCAGCGTGAGCGGCCGCTAAAACGGTGGTCTTTAATATAGTTAGTAATACATGCAGATGTTACTACACAACGACTCAATCAGAGATTGGAAAAGAAATTTTCTAGAGAGAGGTCATCGCCGGCACCCGCCCACGAGTATCAGCGCGCTTCACCTTATCGGAGAAATGACGCTGGCTCAGGAGCGCGGCACTGCGCCGCTCCTTTCCCTGTACCTACGCTTCCATCTGCCTCCTCCACGTAGCAGCCACACCCACCAGCTGCGCGCGACCTCAACATGTTCAGCTGAAGAAGAAATCCAAGAGCGAGTAAGCCGACGATAGTCTGGGAAGAATAGACGGCGACCCGGCGCGGGGCGGCGAAGGAATGTCAGTGGAGACGCACGAGCTCGGAAAGCTGCAGCACAGCGAGCTTGCCGAACGGCTGCTGTGGCGGCGCCTGTTGGGTGGCGGGGGATGTGGGGAACGGGGCCAGCGGGGATGGAGCCGTGGGGTGTGGCAGGGGAAGGGGAGCAGCAGCCGGAGCCTGGCCGACGGTGGGGCTACACGGCGGCGGCGCGCGGGCTACCTGCCGGCGGCGGAGAACCAGTGGCCAGAGACAGACCCGGGCGGCGGCGCGCGGGAGCACTGAATCGACGCCGTGGACTGAAAATCGGGAAGGTCAAACACGATTTGCTTTGGGTGGTATTTTTATTCTGGTCCTGGAGCTTTTCCGAGGCTGTTTCCGGGCGGTGGGAGGCCGATGCGGCACACGACGAAGGTGGTGGAGCCAGGACGCAGGAGACCCGGCGGCCGGAGATGCTGGCCGTAGAGTCGCACGCCCACCTGACACGAAGAAGGTGGGCAGGATTTGGGTCTAGCATGCCGCACCGCGCCGAAGAAGGTGGTTAGGAGTTGGATTTTCATCGCGCATCGCGCCCCTATAGGAGCCACCGGTTGTAGGGAACTAGGCTACAACCGATTGTAGAATAGACCTACTTATATATTGTGTTTATTTGCAGGGATGAGGCAAAAAGCAGGGGGGCAAAAAGTAGGTAATTGCTGGGAAAATCAAAACGCTTGGCGAGTATTACACTCGGCAAACACCCATTCTGGTCACTTTACCGACTGTTCCCAGGCGTCAAAACGGCACCTGGGAACAGGGACAGAGCCAGCAGGGGGCTAGCAGGGGCCATGGCCACCCCCATGCTGATTTTTTTCTGAATACCCCCTGTATTATGTGGATTTGACAGCAAATTTTGCTAAACTTTAAGCCTATGGCCCCCTTCAAGTTCTATAGCCTTCATTTGGCCCCCCTGATGACAAATTCCTGGCTCCGTCCCTGCCTGGGAATAGCCTTTGCTGAGTGTTTTTGTGCAGCACTCGGCAAAGGTGGGGGCACGTGGCAGCATGGGAGGCCTCGCTCTGGACGCTGTTTGCCGAGTGCCTGTACTCGGCAAAGGTCAATGCTGAGCGCCACTGGCACTTGGTAAACCGATTAACAACTGAACTCTGACAATTCTGCCATTTCCATTAACTTTTGTTGTACTTTTGGCTGTTGTCTCTAGCTGGTGTGAAGTTGCCAATGACCTATTTTGCAGATTTCAAGTACTTCAGTGCTTAAGTTTTACGTGGTTCCTTCTTATGGTGGTACGATGATATAATTGTATATGTTTGTTTAGAATAGACTGTCGACAGTGGGTTGTGACACAGTAATTCATTTATATTTTCTTGGATATCGATGTACATTTGATATGTGAGAAGAATCAGTCTATTGATGTGTTCAACATAGTATTTTTTATATATTTAAGTTTATAAGTGCCACATTTCGCTACTAAATGTGTATATATATAGTTACTAACAACGAATGGATTGTATATTCTGTACGACACGTGCATTGCACATGCACTATTACAAGTATTACAAAAAATACTCTGAAAATCCAAATAATACCTATAAATAACATAGGTTAAGAGAAAGATGGCCGGGTGGGGTGTTAACCACCCGGTAGGCCTGTTGGCCGGTCCAGTTGGACCAACTGGTTTCGGCACATTTAGGGCATCTTCAACGCGGAGCAGTTGTTTAGGCGCTTCGGGTGGTAAAAAATGGGGCGAAAATCATTAGCAACCATGCAGAAGTCGAAGGTCCAACGCTAAAGCGAGGGCGTCCATGCTCACGCAAATTAAAGCGATAATAACAAAAGAAAACGAGTAAACAGTAAAATCGGCCCGACGCCAGCTTCTGCAACGACGCAAGTGTCTTTCCTGGGATCGGATGGGATTCACGGCTAACTACCACTGTAGATGGCCTTAGATCATTTGGGGCTATCTAGCCATGATAAAATTTGTACACATAATTAATCAAGACAACTAAATATATATTAAAAAAACTCTGAAAATCCAAATAATACCTATAAAATAATACATATAATTATTTTAGATCTTCCGTGAAATTTTATATAGTGTTTCCTTAATTTTTCCTACAATCGTTGGAAACAATATGATTTGATTTTTAGTTTAAGTGATTAATTTATAAATTTGGCTTCTCGTTGATGTAATACTTAATTATAGCTTAATTAAGATCTACAATATTTTTATTTTGTTTAAGGATTTTTAGTGTTCATTAGATTTTTCTTATAATTGTTTAACTAATAATTAGTTTATTTAATTATAAAAATTTAAGTTATAATTTAACTGTGTAAGTACTTAACACTTAATTTGAAGCACAAATAATTTATCTAATATTTTATGTAATTAAATATTTTTCTATTTGAAGGTATTATTTGGATTTCCGAGTATTTTTTATACTATATATTTTATTTGATTAATTATCTGTACTAATTTTTTTATGGCTAGATACCCCAAATGAGCTAAATGGGCCGAAACCAGTTGGTCCAACTGGACCGGCCAACAGGCCAACCGGGTGGTTAACACCCCACCCAACCCTCTCTCTCCCTCCAAATCTCTCTCTCTTATGTTCGATGCTGTGTCAGGTACTCTTCTTGTTGTGGAAAATATTCTCATCTTCTTTTTAGCGCGGCAAGTTAGCATCTTGTGCTGTTGGGACCAGTCATGTCATCTTGTGCTTTCACTTTGGGAATTGGGACAGAATCATGTTACTTAATCCATGACGCCTTGAACGTGCACGTGATTAATTTACTGGCATTTTTTTTTTTGCTGGTATTACTGGCGTATATTTTGTTCGGAAGGGCTCTCGCATATATTTCTCTTTTGGTACAAAAAAGCAAACCTTGTTGTGTCAGGTACTCTTCTTGTTGTGGAAAATATTCTCATCTTCTTTTTAGCGCAGCAAGTTAGCATCTTGTGCTGTTGGGACCAGTCCTGTCATCTTGTGCTTTCACTTTGGGACAGAATCATGTTACTTAATCCTTGACGCCTTGAACGTGCACGTGATTAATTTACTGGCGTATTTTTTTTTGCTGGTATTACTGGCGTATATTTTGTTCTGAAGGGCTCTCGCATATATTTCTCTTTTGGTACAAAAAAGCAAACCTTGTTGTGTCAGGTACTCTTCTTGTTGTGGAAAATATTCTCATCTTCTTTTTAGCGCAGCAAGTTAGCATCTTGTGCTGTTGGGACCAGTCCTGTCATCTTGTGCTTTCACTTTGGGACAGAATCATGTTATTTAATCCTTGACGCCTTGAATGTGCACGTGATTAATTTACTGGCGTATTTTTTTTTTGCTGGTATTGCTGGCATATATTTTGTTCTGAAGGGCTCTCGCATATATTTCTCTTTTGGTAAAAAAAGCAAACCTTGTTGTGTCAGGTACTCTTCTTGTTGTGGAAAATATTCTCATCTTCTTTTTAGCGCAGCAAGTTAGCATCTTGTGCTGTTGGGACCAGTCCTGTCATCTTGTGCTTTCACTTTGGGACAGAATCATGTTACTTAATCCTTGACGCCTTGAACGTGCACGTGATTAATTTACTGGCGTATTTTTTTTTTGCTGGTATTGCTGGCGTATATTTTGTTCTGAAGGGCTCTCACATATATTTCTCTTTTGGTAAAAAAAGCAAACCTTGTTGTGTCAGGTACTCTTCTTGTTGTGGAAAATATTCTCATCTTCTTTTTAGCGCAGCAAGTTAGCATCTTGTGCTGTTGGGACCAGTCCTGTCATCTTGTGCTTTCACTTTGGGACAGAATCATGTTACTTAATCCTTGACGCCTTGAACGTGCACGTGATTAATTTACTGGCGTATTTTTTTTTGCTGGTATTACTTGCGTATATTTTGTTCTGAAGGGCTCTCACATATATTTCTCTTTTGGTACAAAAAAGCAAACCTTGTTGTGTCAGGTACTCTTCTTGTTGTGGAAAATATTCTCATCTTCTTTTTAGCGCAGCAAGTTAGCATCTTGTGCTGTTGGGACCAGTCCTGTCATCTTGTGCTTTCACTTTGGGACAGAATCATGTTACTTAATCCTTGACGCCTTGATCGTGCACGCGATTAATTTACTGGCGTTTTTTTTTTTTTGCTGGTATTACTGGCGTATATTTTGTTCTGAAGGGCTCTCGCATATATTTCTCTTTTGGTACCAAAAAGCAAACCTTGGCACGTACGTGATGCTCTTCACGGCCAGGGTATATAGCTAGCTGATCTTGAGCTTGTTCTTCAACAGAAAACCATCATATGTGTATGGTAAGCTTAGCAACGTGGAAGCTACTACCCAAGCAACCACACCACCGCCATGGCCTGAAGGCGCGCCGCCCCTCCGTCGCTGCCGCCCCCTCCGGGGACGACCACTACTAGAAAAAGGACCTCTAGTCGCGGTTCCAGAGCCCCTTTAGTCGCGGCTGGGCAACCGCGACTAAGCAGGCGGGACTAAAGCCCCCCCCCCCCCCCCTTTAGTCGCGGCGGGTTCCGAACCGGGACTAGAGGTCCCTCCACGTGGGGACGTGGGGACGTGGTGTGTTGGGACCTTTAGTCCCGGTTGGTAGCACCAACCGGGAAGGGTTTTTGGTTTTTTTTTTCGATTTAATTGCAGGGTTTAGGGTTTATATATGCCGGGGTTTGGTTATAGGTTCCCGTGTCCCATGTCGTAACCGTGGTTTCACTAGTAACCCTTCCCGTAACGGTAACCGGTAACCGTTACGGTGACGGTGACCGTTACGGTGACGGTTACGGTAACCGTTACGGTAACGGTGACGGTGACGGTTACCGTAACGTTTTCCACGTCGTAACCGTTCCCGTGTCGTATGAAGTCGATGCACATATTTATAACACATACAATTAAATTAAGTAATACTTTTAGATCGTAGTCAAGAGTTGATGCGCCAAGAGTTATCGTAGTACAAGAGTTGAAGCAAAACAACAAGTTATTTACACGCTTTCATGCTTTCAGCATCGTAGTACTCTCCTTTCTCCGATAAGGCCTCCGAAAGGTAAAATCCCGCCAATTCCTCTCCAATTGCTTTGAAGCGGTGCTCGAATGGTAGCTTGCAGCGCTTTTTTGCCAACTCTGCACTTTTCATATTCCATTTCTCGGTGACTAGTACATGTACATACTCGCAAACGAAGTATGCACATAACTCAGTTCCCTTTGGTTGCTCCAAGCAAGACTATACAAGAATAGATTTCAATCAATAATAATGAAGTATGCATGAGAATGTTGTGTGGACGTAGGTAGCAGTACTTACCTTGTTCAACTTCCAATCCAGCTTTTTGGGCCACCCACCTGCAGGATCTTCCTCGACAAACCTTGCCCAAACGCTGCCCGACAAAGAACATTCACAAATGATTTATTCGTTAATGACTTGACATCAAGATATGAATGACAGAGGCGGTAAGAAATGAATGTACCTTGCTAGGAAGTCGAAACAACTCCTGTATTTGTCAGGATGATACCTCAATGAGTCAAGTGAATGAATAAGTCCTTTGCGATGTTCAATGACAAGAAGAATCCAGTGGTAGCTGCGCACAGTCATGCATAACTCATCAGTTAAACTTAACATCGGGTGAGCAAATTAGAATGTGTAGAAGACACTAAAACTTACCCGAAGTGGTAAGGCCAATATATAGTTCTTTTGTCGCGGTATCGCTTGAACACCCTTAGCAAATCATCCGGTGTGTTCTTGTTATACAAGGGATTTATTATGGTTGCTTCGTTATATTTATCCGGGTCAATGAACCCAATGTCATGCTGGTTCAGCTTTTTGAGCTCGAGCATCTTCAATCTGCATAATATAGCACACAAAAGATTAAAGTGAGAATAATTACAAACAATGAACGAGACTAGGTAAAGACTTAAATAAATCACTTACAGGCAATAGGAACTCATGATAGATTTGTCGAGTGCCCGCAGATTGTATAGCTGAAAAAGTTCGCTAAACCGAACAATGTGGTTGTAGTCTTCTAAGAAGTGCTCATCGTCTTTCCTACATTTCAGAACGACAGAAGCTGTCCCTTTCTTTGCGGCTTTCAAGTACCAAAAATGGAGAGCACGCATTTTTGTTGGTAACTTGCATTTCACCAAAGCTTCCCCCATAACAAATTTACTTACTGGTGGAGCTGTTGGTGCAGTCTCAAAGTTCAATCTCGAAGCATATTCGTCTATAGGAACTTGCGCTTCGGCGGCAAGACGACGGATTTCCTCTAAGTCAAACACCATCGGCGCTTTAGGGTTAGATTGTACTAGTTGTTTTCCGCGCTGGGGAACTCGACTATCTTTGTTCGTCGGCGGCGGGACAATTAGCGGGGGGACAGAACGTACGGGTTGTTCTCCGAGCTGGGGAACTTGTTTACCTATCTTCGGCGGCGGTGGGACCGATGGTGCTGCTTTTGTAGCTTCCTTCGGCGGCGGGTCCGATGGTGCTGCTTGTTTATCTTTTGCCGCCGGCGGCGGGACTGACTCTGCGTCTTGTTCACCTTTTTTCGGCGCCTCCACCTCTGTCACCGCGTCATATGACTTTTGAATATAACGGTCATAGTCAGATGGCGGCTTCTCTGGAGGGACATATAAGTTGTCGATGACTCGATTACAAGCCTGTGCAGTATAGCCGGCGGTAAAATTTGGCGGCGGCACTTTCGGTGCGAACAATGCTTTATTATACTCCGCCACGGCTGCTTCGTTTTGCTCATGAGTCTTCTGCCAAGGTAACCTCGGATCAGGCGATGTGGCCCTTTTAGTTCGCCTCCTGACCGGGGAAGACGCGCGCTTTCTCCGGAGAAGCGCTACGGACACTTCCTCACGCGGTGGCGGAGATGGAGATGGACTGTGCTGACTGAGATGGTCCTCTACATCAATTTCCGGTGGGGGGTCCCTGTCACGCGGTGCCGGAGATGGATGTGTCTCATCGATACCCGGGCAGGATGGGCTTTGCTGAGTCGGTGGCTTTGAGAACTTGATGTATTTCTTGTTCCACTGGACGAAACCACCCTTGACATCGTACAATGTCTCCTCACCGTCACCTCCAGAAATCTCAAGAGCCAATGATTCAAATCCCGGCGCAATTTTCCACCCCGACAACAGCATAGCCAGGAGCAATGTCACCATTATGGTAGCTTGCTCCGGCGTCACTCGTAAAGCATAGCCGTCCGCCACCTTCGTGGATATGTTAACCACAGGTGCATGTAGCTCACATGGTGTCTTCTCCGTGACATCATCCACGGGGTAGTGAGCATCGACATCTATTTGCGTGGAACCCACGCTGCTTCTAAGCTGAGATCGAGCATCCATGGGTTGCTGCTGCTGAGACGGCCCTGTCTGACTATTAATTGACTCCATGAGTTGCTGCACCTTGAGTTCCAATTCCGTTAGCCGCTCTTCACCCTTCTTCTTCTTTCTTGCACGGCTTCTATAAGTGTCAGCGTGTTGCGGATACGCTTTCTTAATGGTGACACCGCCGGGCATGCCTCGTAAACGTCCCCAGTGTTCAGGATTCCCTAGGGCCCGTGTCAGCTCGTCGTCCTCTCTATAGGGTTTCCACACACCCCGTTTAACTTCCTCTATTACCTTTTCAATCTTCGGGACGATTTCTTCTACTTTTTTCTTGAATTTTTCAACCTTCGGGACAATATACCCTGTTTCCTCGTCCAACGTTGCGCCATGCGCGAACAACCAGAATTTGGACCTTTCGGGCCAGTAGTATGTCTGTGGAGTGATATCTTTAGCAAAGATTTTATCTTCTAAGGCTAGCCACTTAGGAATGGCTGACCTGTAGCCACCTGTCCCCAAGTTATGGTGGTGAACCTTATTCGCAGCATTTGCCTTATTTATGTTCGATCGGGCCACAGCCGCATCCGATTTCTTATACGCCTTAAACTCTTCCCAGTGATCTCTTATCTTCACTAGTTTTTCTTCACTGAAATCTGGATCAACTGTTGCATATTTTGCCCATAATGTTTGCTTATATTTCCGAAATGCTTCGGCCATCTTGGAGAGAGTCCACTGCTTGAGTTTCAACTTCGTGGTGGGTTCAATATCATCCGGGAGGTTAAAATGCTCCAAGAGTGTGTCAAAGCAGAAATCTTTCAAATGCTTGTGGACATAGCAGGGGTCATCCTCGGCAACGCCCGCCGGCTTATTCCATTCTGGTATGGAGATCGGGACCGAGTCCCTAACAATAACTCCAGCTTGACCTATATATTTTTTGCGGTTCTCTGGGGGTTCCACCGGATCGCCCTCTTCATCAATTTCATAGATCGGTAACTTTGCATCTTTGCTCGTCATTCTTTTCGTGCGGCCTCGAGGAGCTTGATTCTTAGCCTTTTTATTCGAGGTGGAGGCCTAAAGTAAGAAATATAATGCGTTACTAAGTGCAATACAAATCAGTTAATGCATTTTGTGATCAACAAAATATAGAATTCATATATATACCTCGAGGTGGAGGGTGTTCGAGGTGGAGGGTGTTATTTCTTCTTCATCTAAAAGACCCTCACCAGAGTCCATCAGAAATTGTGAGGCAAATTCCTCAAAATCAAGATCTACACCGGCACCGGCGCCTTCTCCACCGGCATCATCTTTATCGCGATGCTCAAAAATACTCTGCATTAATATGTCTTCATTCTCCTCGTCTCGCACATAGCCAGGCTCCATAGCTCAATGTTCCTACACTCAATAAAATTTGCATAAATTTGCATGTATAAATTTGCATTTATAAATTTGCTAACAACCTAAATTGGTAACACTAAATTGCTAACACTAGGTATAAACCAATTTGCTAACAAAAATAAATACAGAATAAAAATATACCCGCAAAGTTAAGAAAAGTCCGAGAAATATTGCTATTATGTGTCCATATTCTGTCTGAAAAGGCATATACTATAATGCTTGTGTTTTCTATCATGTCATACAAAATATGTTATAACAATTCAAGGCTACTAAATAACACAAATTCAATATTTTGTACTATGATAATGCATGAGAAAAACACTTAATAAAACTATGACACGAAATATATTGATAAGTGTCACGGGTCCAAACCTAGCTGTGCAAATGTACATGTTACCATTATATTTCTTTTAGGAAACATGAGCGGATTTACCTCTTAATAAATAGAACAAGAAATGAGCAGCTATTAAAAGTAATCAACCAAGACCGATAGTATCAAGGTAATTTTTGTATCAAATAATCATTTTCGAACACGATCATTTGTGCTAACTAGAAAAAAACATCTCAGACCACTTTGACTAAATAGATTTGCCACATGTTTTTAGTTAGTGTGTGGGTGAGACCAGAAGTATGAGACTTGGTACGAAAAGCTAAGGGACTAAAGTTTTTCTTTCAACTTTAATATTGCAAAACTATATATATCTCTTCTAATTTCGCTCCAGATCAACACATGTCACACAAGGACGTATAGTTATTATTGTAAGAAAGTTCAAAACTTGTATAAATCATTGTTCTTTCGAAAAAAAAACCTACTCGGTGATGTGGAAGTATTCTCTTCGTCTATCGCCTATCCATAAAATTAACATTTAGCAATGTTGAGAGTGTTCATGATTATTTAAATGCTTGCTAATGCAATATCCTATGCAAGGTGTGGCACACAAATACATAACAATAATCCCATTGAAAAAACCACATAAAAAGAAAAACTTTCTACCACTAGAATTGTGCAAAACATATAAATAGTTAGTTTTATGTGGTTATAAAATTAAATTTTGTGTATAATTTTGTGGTTAGATGTGCTATAATATATTTGACTCTATATTAGTATCTTTAAATATCTTGATACAATGTTCTACATTATAGGATTCTAACTAATTTTTATACCAATATATCAAAGAGGGGGTCGCGGGGCTACCTTGGAGAAGAAGTGGACGGAGGAGGTCGCTGCAGTCGGAGGCCGGGGCGGCCGGAGGTGGGAGCGGCTGGTGCAGAGGACGACGTGTGGCGGCGGCGGCGGCGAGGCAGGGGAGGGGCGCGCGGCGTGGGGTGGAGGCTGGATACAGGGGAGATGGGCCGCGGCGGGGCGGTGGAGCACCACCACGGGCTGCGACGGCGGGGCAGCACGGCGGGAGGGGCAGCACGACGGGGCGGTGGAGCAGCACCACGGCGCGCGGGTCGTCGGCGGCGTCAGGGGAGCCCGGAGAGGCGGTTCAATTCGTCGATTTGGGGGGACTTTGCGAAATTTTTCGCAAAGCCCCCCACTAAACGGCGCGGAATCGACCTCTAGTCGCGGTTGCTGGCTGCAACCGCGACTAAAGACCCTTTAGTCGCGGTTGCAGCTAGCAACCGCGACTAGAGGTCGACCTGGGCCGCCAAAATTCTGGCGCCAAGCCCAGGGGGACATCTAGTCGCGGTTGGTGGCTGCAACCGCGACTAGTTGGGCTTTTTCTATTTATTTTTTTTTTTTCTGTTTTCTTTTTCTGTTTTGAATGTTTTAAAGGTGTTACTGATTTGATATAAAGGTGCCAAACTGTTTTTGATCAGGGGTGTGTTTCTTTTCTATTTTTTTGTTGTTTCCGTTTTATTTTGTTGTATTTGTTTTCTTTTATATACTTTGATTTAAGTTCTTTTTGAATTGTTTTTGTTTCTAGTTTCTTTTCCTGTTTTGTTTTAGACCTCGACAACAAAATGCCCCTTTCAAGACTACCTAAATTAACCGACTACCTAAATTAACCATGCCCCTTTCAGAGATCCTTGCTGCTGCTTGGATCCGACCGAGGGGAGGGTTCCCGGAACCTGCATACAGCCCAAAGATGCCTCTCCGAGTGACGCTGGAATGTTTTGTGTTTGAGCGCCACTTCGATCCAAGCAGCGGCAAGACGTCTCTGATGATCTACAACCGTCCGGCAGCACATCTCTGATGATCTGCAACCGTTTGGAACGGTCGCAGGTCATCAGAGACGTCTTACCGCTGGTTGCCCAAAGATGCCTCTCCGAATGACGCTGGAATGTTTTGTGTGTGAGTAACCTGTCTGAGGAGGGGGCTATATATAGGGTACGTGTGCTTCTTTAGTCCCGGTTGGTAACACCAACGGGTCATGTGGCTCACGAAGTGGTCGTGATGATACTGCTGATCCAACAGCTCACAATCCCTCAAAAGAAACACACCCATGATCCAACGTCTCACAAGCGCTTGAAAGAAACACACGATCCGTGTGCTTCTTTAGTCCCGGTTGGTAACACCAATCGGGACTAAAGGCGGGTTTTGCGGTCACGACACGTGTCCTCCCCCAGCGCTGCCCTGGGCACGTGTCCTCCCCCAGCCCTGGAGGTCTTTATATATTGTCGCCGACGGGGTAAACCCTAATCCACCATTCCTAGCCACGAACGCATCGTCTCCACGAGATGGATCCGCCACGTCCGCCGCAGCGCCTTCTGGACGAGGTCGAGCGTGCTCGGCAGAGCGCGCTTGGGCGCAACCGCGGGAGCCTATCCGCCGTATGCCCACGAGCCCGGCGTGGAGAGGAATGCCCAGCTACCGGCCTCCTGCTCCACCAGGTGCCGCCGCACCTCCACCTGGCGCCGCTGTACCTCCACCAGGCGCCACCACTCCTCCCGCGGAGGAGGAGGAGGACGACGACTTCGACTGGAGCGACGACGGGGAAGAGGGTTGTGGGTTGCAGATACAGGAGGCCATGGAAGCCTCATTCCAGTCTGTCCGCGACTACCCTGTCCAGCGAGCCAAGACTTCCTACCAGCTCAAGGCGAAGGAGGCTTCCGAGCTGGATTGGGCGCTGAAAGACTCATCCTCCATGGATCTTGCCCTCCGCCGCAAACGTGCGCGCGAGAACCGGGCGGCCGCCCACGGGGCTGGCTCCTCCCGCCGTTCCCCCTAATCCTACGGCCTTCGAGCCAGCAAGTCCGTTTATGTAGAATAATGTTGGTGATGTTGGATCAGGGGTGTGTTTCTTTCAAGCGCTTGTGAGACGTTGGATCATGTGTAATAATGTATTAAACCTTTTTATGTAATGCATTCTATGGAACGTATACAGCCCAACGGTGGCTCGTGAGTGCCTGCATATCAAATCGACCTTCGATCCACAGCGGCAAGACGTCTCTGATGATCTACGACCGTCCCAAAAAGTGTTGGGAATGTCGCAGATCATCAGAGCGCCTTGCCGCTGCTTGGATCGGACCGAGGGGCATGGCTACCACTTCCACCACCACCACCACTCCCACCTCCTCGGCAATTCATCATTGCGTCACCCTAATCCAGTGGCTGGATTCAACCTACCTGAGGGCTTGTGTTTCCAACAGCGTCGTTGTGTTGTCCTTGTTCACCGTCCTACAGGAGGTGGCTCCAATGGCTGGCCGGTGAACAAGGACGAACACAATAATGCCAGGGAACATGCCAGCAGGTAGGCTAAATCCAGCCATTGGATTCGGTGGCGAAGGTAGACGCTCGTTGTGTGCCGTTCGCTGCAGGGACGCCGCTATTTATAGGCGATTAGAAAGTGTACCTGTGGATGAGGTGGAGTGGTGGTGGTGGTGGGAGTGCTGATCCAACAGCTCACAAGCCCTCAAAAGAAACACACCCCTGATCCAACGGCTCACAAGCGTTTGAAAGAAACACACGATCCGTGTGCTTCTTCAGTCCCGGTTGGTGTTACCAACCGGGACTAAAGGCGGGCTTTGCGGTCACGACTCGTGTCCTCCCGCCACCGTTTCCCGCCAACGTTTCCCGCTATCGTTCCCGCCACCGTTTCCCGCCAAATGCCGGCACCGGTAGTTCTATAAAACCCAGTCGAAGGTAGGCATGGTACTCACTTGAGCGCAAGCATGGTGTGTATTGGTCCTTGCGAGAAGTGTGTGTCCGGGTTTCACATTTCCGCATCCGAGCATCTCGCCAGGCTTTCGAGCAATTTGAAGGTAGATGGTAGGGTAGTTCCAATTGAAGAAATTTTGCACACTGAGAGTCATCTCGCTTTGCTCGGGGCGAAGCTATGCCGCGATGGGTTTCCGTATAGGACCCCGCTCCAAATTCGTGCAGAAATGCTCAGGCTTGCAGATAAGTTTGACAGGAAAGTTACGAATAGTCCGTTCTACCGAACTGAAGCTGACCGTGTTTCGTACGGTCGTTCCTGTCTCTGGGTAGTTGACAGCGATGATGACGACGATTTCATGCCGTCGTCAAAGGAAAGGAGGGTTGAAGCACTGAGCAAGAAGGCTGAAGCTTCGTCCAAGGGGAAAGGCAAGGAGGCAAAATCTTCGTCCAAGGGCAAAGGAGGCTGAACCTTCGTCCAAGGGCAAAGGCAAGGAGGCAGAGTCTTTGTTTTACTTGTGTTGTATCGTAATTTCAAGTTGTACCTTAATTTGTTCTATCCAGTATTTAGAACTAGTGAAGTTGTAACGTAGATCTCTAGTTCTATGTTAAATCGTCTCCGCATAAGACGGTTGATCGCACATCGGAGTTGTATCTTGGTTCACACAACTTACGAACACACTCTTAACTAATACCAATAAACAGTCCACAATAAAAGTAAAGAAGAAAAACAAATAGAAAAAAGGACCACGGCACAGAAATGTCGCACGGTTACATAAAAGGTTTAATACATATTAATTATTACACATCACCAACAACATCCCTACCTAGCTAGTGTTCACTTGTTCTTCGTGTGTGTCCCTTTCTTCTTATTGCACCGTAGCCATGGACAAACTTCTTCATTTAACGTGATGGTTGGGTCAATTTTCACTTTGAAGGGCGGAATTTCATGAAACTTATTGTAATCTTCTGACATGTCTGTGTGGTCCTCCACTCCCACGATGTTTCTTTTACCTGAAAGAACTATGTGGCGCTTTGGCTCATCGTATGATGTATTCGCTTGCTTATCTTTTCTTTTTTTTGGTAGGGTAGACATGTCCTTCACATAGAAAACCTGAGCCACTTCACTGGCTAAAATGAATGGTTCGTTCTCGTAATGAAGATTCTTGAAATCCACTGTAGTCATTCCGTACCGTGTGTCTACGGCTACACCGCCATCTAGGTTGAACCATTTGCACTTGAACAAAGGAATCTTAAATGAAGGTCCATAGTCCAGTTCCCATATCTCCTCTATGTAACCATAATATGTTACCTTTTCCCCACTGCAGCCATCTATTGCATCAAAGCGAACACCACTGTTTTGGTTGGTGCTCTTTTTATCTTGGTCGGCCGTGTAAAATGTATTTCCATTTATCTCGTACCCTTGAAAAGTCAATATAGTCGAAGATGGTGACTTGGCCAAATAGTATAGCTGTAGTTCATTTGTGGTGACATTCATCAGAAGTTTCTGTAACCAACCGCCAAAAGTCTTGAAGTGTACTCCATCAATCTCATCTTCTGGGTATTGGGAGCGTAAATAATTCTTGTGTTGCTCGATATACGGAGCCACCAAGATGGAATTATGCAGAACTGTGTAGTGTGCTCGAGTGAAAGAATCCACGTCTTCACATATGATTGCTTTCTTTCCTAGCGTGCCTTTTCCACGCAGTCTCCCCTCATGACGCGATTGAGGAACACCAATCGGCTTAAGATCAGGAATAAAGTCAACACAAAACTCAATGACCTCCTCAGTTCCATAACCCTTGGAGATGCTTCCTTCTGGCCTAGCACGGTTATGAACGTATTTCTTTAAGACTCCCATAAACCTCTCAAAGGGGAACATGTTGTGTAGAAATACAGGACCGAGAACACGTATCTCTTCCACCAGGTGAACTAGAAGGTGCGTCATAATATTGAAGAAGGTTGGTGGGAACACCAACTCGAAGCTGACAAGACATTGGACCACATCATTCTCTATATCTTTTAGAGTAAGTGGATTGATAACCTTCTGAGAAATTGCATTCAGGAATGCACATAGCTTCACAATGGGTACTCGAACATTTTCTGGTAGAAGTCCCCTCAATGCAACCGGAAGTAATTGTGTCATAATCACGTGACAGTCATGAGACTTCAGGTTCTGGAATTTTTGCTCTGCCATGTTTATTATTCCCTTTATATTCGACGAGAAGCCAGATGGAACCTTCATACTGCGAAGACATTCAAAAAATATTTTCTTCTCTTCTTTCGTAAGAGCGTAGCTCGCAGGACCTTGATGATTATCAGAATGATCGTCGTCTCGTGAATGCATACGTCGATGGGCCTGTCTTGCTTCCGGTGTATCTTTTGACTTTCCATACACGCCCAACAAGTTAAGCAGGTTCAAGCAAAGATTTTTTGTCACGTGCATCACGTCGATTGCAGAGTGAACCTCTAGCATTATCCAATAGGGCAGCTCCCAAAATATAGATTTCTTCTTCCACATGGGAACGTGGTTCTGAGCGTCATTCGGAACAGATAGTGCTCCAGCACCCTTCCCAAATATTACTTTTAAATCCTTGACCATATCATGTATAACAGAACTAGAAGGTCGAGTAGGCTTCCGCCGAATATCTTCCTCACCTTTGTAATGTTGGCCTTCCTTTCTTACTGGATGCCTCGGTACAAGCCATCGACGATGGCCCAGGTACACAATCTTGTTACCTATATGTTTACCTTGAGTCTCACCTAAACAATGCGTACATGCATTGTATCCCTTGTTTGACTGTCCTGAAATGTTACTAAGAGCAGGCCAATCATTGATGGTTACAAACAAGAGCGCTCGTAGGTCAAATTCCGTTTGTCCGTGCTCATCCCACACACGCACACCTTCATCAGTCCACAACTGTAAAAGTTCTTCCACCAATGGCCTCAGATACACGTCAATGTCGTTGCCAGGTTGCTTCGGGCCTTGGATGAGCACTGGCATCATAATGAACTTCCGCTTCATGCACAACCAGGGAGGAAGGTTATATATACATAGAGTCACAGGCCAAGTGCTATGACTGGAGCTCTGCTCTCCAAATGGATTAAATCCATCTGTACTTAGACCAAATCTTAAGTTCCTAGCGTCATCCGAAAATTTCGGGAACTCTCTGTCGATTTTTCTCCACTGGGACCCATCAGCGGGGTGTCTCATCATCAGGTCTTTTTTACGTTCTTCTTTGTGCCAGCGCAACAACTTGGCATGCTCTTTGTTTTGGAACAAACGTTTCAGACGTGGTATTATAGGAGCATACCACATCACCTTGGCAGGAATCCTCTTCCTTGGACAACCTTGCTCGCCCTCAACTTCACCTGGGTCATCTCGCCCAATCTTAAACCGCAATGCACCGCATACAGGACAAGCATTTAAATTTTCGTGCTTGCCGCGGTAGAGGATGCAGTCATTAATGCATGCATGTATCTTCTGCACCTCTAATCCTAGAGGGCAGACAACCTTCTTTGCTTCGTACGTACTAGAGGGCAATTCGTTTTCATTTGGAAGCATCTTCTTAATTATTTTCAGCAAACTTTCAAAGTGCTTGTCGGTAGTACCACTCTCTGCCTTCCATTGTAGCATTTCCAGTATGGTACCGAGCTTTTTCTGGCCATCTGTACAAGTTGGGTACAACAATTTGGTGTGATCGGCTAACATGCGCTCCAACTTCAACCTCTCGTTTTCACTTCCACAGTCCATTTGTGCATCATGAATGGCCTGACGAAGATCATCGTCAGGCTCATCTTTTTTTTCATCCTCTTCAACTTCGTCTTCCCCCATTGAAGTACCACCGTGTTCATCGAACATAGGATAGTTGTCATTATCCTCTTCTTCTTCATTCTCTTCCATTATAACCCCTGTTTCTCCGTGCTTGGTCCAACAATAATAACCACGCATGAAACCATTTTGCAACAGGTGTTGGTGAAGCTTGGCTGAGGAAGGGTAATCCTTCTTATTCTCACAGAGACTGCATGGACAACACATAAAACCATTTTTTCGCTTGCTTATCTCGGCCACAGTGAGAAATTCATGCATGCCCTTAAGGAAATCGTCAGAAACTCGGGAACCGTACATCCATTGACGTCTCATCTGCATTATGCATGCCAGTAATGAATAGATAAGTGACCATAATAATTCTTACAAGTTCTTCAAGCAAAGTAGAGTGGCGACAAATGTAATACATTGTAGCATTAAATATTCATTAATTTAAACTAACATAGAACTATCTAAAGAATTTAAATCCAACAACAAATGCGAACATAATCGCAACTAAGGTCATTATTGAACCAACAGCATAATGATACCAAGCCTCTTGACTAATGGCATAACTTCTAATTTTTTTAAGCTTCAAGCGCATCGCATCCAACTTGATCTCGTAAGCATCAACGACGTCGGCAAGCTTCGAGCGCATCCCATCCAACTTGATCTCGTAAGTATCGACGACGTCGGCAAGCTTGAACTGGTGTTCATCGATGATGTTGGCAAGCTTGACCTCCAATTTCCTCTTCTCTTCTTGGCGGAGATCTTCACTTATTTTTAATTTAGCTTTCAAATCATCGTTCTCTTTCACAAAAAATTCAACAATAGGGTCCATTGGAATTTCCGGTTCAACTACCTCCTAGACAAATATATATTTATGTCAAAGTTGGTCGGCATGATTGTCATAAACACGAAACGAAACAAATATATAGTTATTAACAGTCATACCACATCCGAATAATAGAACGGACGAGAGCCGGTGGGGGTATTTGTGAAAACCATGGCACTATATATATAAAAAACAATTATACAACTTATACAAAAAAACAAATAATTATGGAACAAAATCATACAACAAAGATTTTTTTTAAAATAAAAAAGAAGGCTCACCTAGGTGGTGTCGGTGACAAGACGGCGCGGTCTATCGACGACGGTGAGGACGTGAATGTTGTGACACTGAAATACAAAAACATAATTTAGTTTAAGCTCAAACTGAATAAACAAAATTGAGCTAAATAAGCAAAATGAGCTAACTTAGGCATTTCATCAAACACCTACCTAGCACTAGAAATATAAAATGAGCTAAATAAGCTAAACAACTAAAGAAACGGGCGCCGGAAGAGAGAGTTTGCAGTTGCTAACCCTTGGATAGATGCACCGCCGTCAATCTTAACAAATGGGGCAAAAAATCGTGGAAGAAATCGAGCTCGGTGGAGAGAAAATGGAGATGAAACTCGAGCTCAAAATGGCCATGGCTGGCTCGGGGTGGAAGATATAGTTGAAGGACCTGCAGTCCCGGTTCCAGCCACGAACCGCGACTAAAGGGTCACCTTTAGTCGCGGTTCCAGCCACGAACCGCGACTAAAGGTCCTCGCGCGGGCCCCGCGCGGCCCCCGGCCGCTAAAGCCGCAGGCGGAGGACCTTTAGTCGCGGTTCGTGGCTGGAACCGCGACTAAAGGTCCCGCACCAACCGGACACCTGTCCTAGCCGTTGGAGATGTCGGAGCCGGAGCCCTCTAGTCGCGGTTCGGAAAGGAACCGTGACTAAAGGTCCGGCTCTATTGCCTCTTTTCTACTAGTGGACCAGACCTTGAATCTTCAGACGGAATAGTCGGAGACGGGAAGTCTTTAGAGCACCGGACCTCGCGGACCGTCACGCCGGTGACACAGCCGGCACCATCGCGTCCATCTTCGATGCCCCCCTCACTGGCAAGCAAGAGGGAGGCAGAATCGAAGCCACTTCTGCAAAGGAAGCCGAAGAGCTCATCGTCGACCCCGGAGCACGCGTCAACGAAGTGGGGAAGGAGCCCCAGCACAAAATCCGCCACCTTGGTCGCCGCCGCCACCTCGCCGGCCAAAACCCAGAACCCTACACTACTAGAAATAGCCTATTGATGGCGAACAAAAAAAGGCTGCCGCTGTTCGCCAGCACTGTTCGCCAGCACTGTTACGCCAGCGGTAACTGCTACCGCTGGCGAACAAGCTTGTTCGCCAGCGCTAAGCTAGGTTACCACTGGCGAACAGAGCCGCCGTTCGCCAGCGGTAGCGTTAGTAGCGCTGGCGCACGCCTTAGTTCTCCAGCGGTAACGTATCTGCTCGCCAGCGGTAGAGTCGCCTCGGTTGCGCACGGTTCGCCAGTGGTAGCTAACCCTGTTCGCCAGCGCTGTACTTTCTGGAAATTTTTTTTTCTGAAATATCATATTTCCAGCAGTACATACAGTACAAATACAGTATATTCAGGTACAGTCGAACACAACAACAAATAAACAATTGCAGAAGTACAATTAGACATTTTTACCAAATTTTGCTTCATCGATCACATTCATAACCGAAATAGCCAAGTGACCAAAAGTTTTCATACACGAATATATATCGATGTTTCATCACATGTGCATTACAAACCGAATTATCGCAAGTTTTCGAAAGCAAATAGCTAGTCATCTAGATTACAATAGAAGCTAGCTAGAAAACCGCAATGACGATGAGGCGGGATCCACGATGAAGTTGGTCTTCGATCATCCGGTTCTTCTTTCCTTCCGCTAGCATGTAGGTGATCGATCTAGATTATTCTCCTTACTCACACTTCTTCGTCTCTATACACAAGACATATAAGAATGTGTTAGGCAACAAGAACCAAAAGCTCACACATGCATGTCCACAAATAATAATTAAATGCCTCATACTTAGATTGGAGACACGACACGTCCATGCCGTCGAATGCCGTCGTGACACGACACGCACGACACGTTCGTGTCGTGCCGTCGTGACACGACACGTCCGTGCCGTGCCGTGCCGTGTCGTGTCGTGCCGTGCCGTGCCGTGCCGTGCCGTCGTGACACGACACGACACAACACGTCCGTGCCGTCATGACACGACACGTCCGTGCCGTGTCATGCCGTGTCGTGTCGTGCCGTGTGTTGTGCCGTCGTGACACGCCACGACACAAAGATACAAAGCATTATTGCAATACAGTATATAGGCATGTTTTAGAAGCCAACAACAAGCACCGTATGCACTAACAATCTCTGAACATGAAGTGGGGAACTAACTAAGTTGAATCGTTACTAGATTCCTATGTTACTGAATCGAAAATTTGAAGATGCATAGGGGAAATGCAACTACAGTAGTAAGTTGGCCCCCCCGGACTATCTCTACCATCGAATTTGGTTGGAGATTCGCGCAAAGTTGTCTGTGGTCAATGGCTCAATGCCCGCAAGCAACTTTGCATTTTGGCCCGCCAAGAAAAGCAGATTCAACCCCCAGTCCGTCCAGGAGAGAGCCACCTAACCCTATCCCATTCCGTCCACCGTTCGCCTCGCGAGCCCCTCGTTCCCCTCACGGCCGTCGGTGACCCGTCATGCCAATCCCCGTCGTCGGCGTCTACCACTGTCTCGAGGGAGGAGGCGGTCGCGCAGGCGAGGTCCTGCCTCCCCACGGCGGTGCGCAAGCCGCTCAACAACTCGCTCCCGGCGCAGAAGGTCAAGAAGAAGCAGCGGCAGCCCCGGTTCCACGCCGAGATCCCCGTCATCGACGACTCGCCGGGATCCCGCGAGCGCCTCGCCTTCGACGTCTTCTGTGTCCCGGAAGGGCTCGCCGGCGAGTCTGCTCCTCGTGTGGCCCTCCTCCGGGGAGCTGGAGCTAGGCGTGCGAGAGTTCAAGAACTGGGGGGACTCGGCATTGGTGTACGCGCAGCTGGATTCGGTGGCGCCGGACACGCTGGGCGCCTGCGACGCGGCCGTGTTCCTAGCGCCGGGGCGGGCGCAGGTGGACAAGCTGAGGGCGGCCGTGAACGCGCTGGACCCAAAGCCGGCCGTGCCGGAATTGAAGGTCGAGTCGCGGCTGAAGCGGCGGCCGATGATCGGCGAGGTGGAGAACATGTTGTACAACCTCATGGCCGCCAACTCGCCGGTGACACAGTCAGCCAGGTTCCAGGGAGCTTGTGTCCAACGTGACAGGGAGGAAGGGGAAACCGCGGTACCCTGCTTCCGTTCTGAACTTGTTCTGTTACGCTGATTGCCTGGAAGTCTGAAATGTTTGTAGTCGCACTGGCATGGCGTAACGTTTTGATTTCGTAATTCAGGCTGCATTTGTACAACAATGTCTTCAGAACACGGCGGAGCAGGCATTGCTAACTGTGGTGATCTGCAAGACTGCAAGAGTTTTAGTTGGATCGGTATAATGTCATGTTCTGGCAAATGACAGAAATGACTCAATGAGGTGTGAAATAACAGTGAGCCTGTTTCAAGGAAAAGTTGCTATAAGTTAACACCTAAGAGTAAACTGGAGATCTTCAACATTTGTTTACGATGAGCGTTCTCAACTTGTCATCTCAGTATTCAGTACTCCTGATGTGGTGACAAATTGCGATTTTTTTAACTTGAAAATTGCTACTTTTTGAAGGTGAGCTCTCATATGATTTATATTAACTAAACCTGCCTCCAATATAGGGTAGATAACTATTGTAAACTACCTTTTTTGTACACACCTGAAAGATGAATGAACCTTGTTCAAACTGTACCGTTATTTTATAACGGATAAATAGTTTTACGTTACTCTTGCTAAATAATCTTACCACATCATAGCTGTTTCTGAACTTCTGCCCTTCCCCTGTTAAAAAAAATATAGTAACATGTCTTTCAATGATGTTTCACTCAAGTGAGTCTTTTGGTTTGCCCTAAAGTTTCCTAAAGCTGACTGCACTGGCTATTTTATGGATGATATAGTGTGTATTTCATTTACGGATAATTTTACCCATCCACAAATCAGTACCAATCTCTAATGGAGGCATTTTACGAATTGCTTTTATTTTGTGGCTATTAAAGACTTCTCTATTCCGATTTTTCTTAGAAGAAAATTAGTCCACCGTATGCCCAGTTTCCATTTCTTAATATTTGTGCAGAAAACTATACACCTTACATTTAGAAATGGAGGGAGTATTAGAAAGTGGAGTGACACATCAGATTAACAATAATTGCTTATTAGAAACCTCAATGAAATCCTAGGGAAACATGAAACCATTATGAAACCTTGTTGAAACAAATTGGAGATGTGAGTAAAATATAAGTGAAACCCATAAAAAATTAAAATATATTAAACAGAAACCACCTGACTTTCAGTAAGAAAATAACCCATACTTTGCGGCTACTGTGTATCACCATTTTACATTTCATTTTTTTGACCGTTCACTGTCCGAGAAGTTTTGTTTTCCTCTTGTCACATGCAAAAACCCTAATGTCAATCTCGAAAAAATACCATAATGCACATTATTAAGGCCCAACTGTTAGAATCAATCTAACCGGACAGAGAAGAAAACAATGCACGTACATGATTAATTTGGTTGACACCCCGTGCTAAATTTCAGTTCGAAAGCGAAGAACACGGGAATGCTCTAAAAATAATGTGCAACCAAGACTTATAAGGAGTTGCAAACCGTACAAAGTTCAGACAAATGATGTCCCATCAATGAATTCAAGATCTGATTGATATAGGACAAAAAAATAGGTGGAAGCTGATCGATAAAGCACCCAATATAATATATCTTAAAAGAAAAATTCTTTATAAGGGCGCCAATTGGCCTGGCGCGCACAAATAAACCACAAACATAAATGATTCTTCACTGGATATTGAACCTATTATGAATTTTTCATCAAAAGGAACTAATCTATATAGGAAACAAAAAACGAAATTGCAGTGAACTATATATGAAACTGTAGTGAATTGCACTAAATATTTGTGATTTGTTGCACTAGAACTTTGCTAGCATCTCATATGATACAAAAAATGTGCCAATCATATCAGAAAATGATGTCCAACCCCCAATGTGAATTATGTGATACATGAAATTCATTTTCGTTTTCTTTAATTGTGCAGCGTTCTTAATTATGGATTTTCTGTGCAAAGTCAGATTATTTGTGGTAGCCTGTAAGTTGCTCTACGTAACGGTTACTGACTTACTGTCCCAGTATTTCGTTTTCACCCTCTAGCATATTCTTAGTTTCCAGCATATGAATGTCAATGGGATGAGCTCTTTGATATACTTATTGAAATATCTCTCATATGTAAGGAATTTGGAGACATGAATTGGTCTGCCCGGCCGTCTCAACCAAGCCAATTTTGTCCTCCCATTGTATTTTGGCTACAATCTGTGTCATGTTCATGGCTAGGCCTTTTATTTTTATGTCTAGGCTAGCATAATTATTTTTCTCGTGACCTAATAATGTAACAAGTGTTAGATTGTTAGATTTGAGATAAATTTATTATTGACCCGAATGTAACAATTCATGGCAAGAAATATATACCCGATCCAAAATTTATTTTCTGGTATGTTTCATTGAGGTATCACATGGGTTTCATGTTTTAGTCGATGTTTAATTCAACCTTCTATTTTGATTCGCTACGGTTTCGCACAAGACACCCATTTGAGACCATATAGGAAAATAAGAAGAACCAAATCTCATCTTGAACTCGATTCTAGGTCAAGAACCATGATCATAATTGGAAAAACAAATACACTGGTCATTGAAAATGGATCATACCGGATTTTCCTGTTACGTGCATTTACACTGGTCATGAAATAAGTCGACATTGACAATGGAGCAAGCAAGGAGGCGACTAATGGACTTGTTTATTCTTAATCTCATTTTTTAGATGTTGCATTGATAATTCAGGTATCAATGAGCAGAAAATGCGAGCTGGATAAGGATTCATTTACGTCTCATGAAACATAGAGCGCGGCACTGCGCCGCTCCTTTCCCTGTACCTACGCTTCCATCTGCCTCCTCCACGTAGCAGCCACACCCACCAGCTGCGCACGACCTCAACATGTTCAGCTGAAGAAGAAATCCAAGAGCGAGTAAGCCGATGATAGTCTGGGAAGAATAGACGGCGACCCGGCGCGGGGCGGCGAAGGAATGTCAGTGGAGACGCACGAGCTCGGAAAGCTGCAGCACAGCGAGCTTGTCGAACGGCTGCTGTGGCGGCACCCTGTTGGGTGGCGGGGGATGTGGGGAACGGGGCCAGCGGGGATGGAGCCGTGGGGTGTGGCAGGGGAAGGGGAGCAGCAGCCGGAGCCTGGCCGACGGTGGGGCTACACGGCGGCGGCGCGGGCTACCTGCCGGCGGCGGAGAACCAGTGGCCAGAGACAGACCCGGGCGGCGGCGCGCGGGAGCACTGAATCGACGCCGTGGACTGAAAATCGGGAAGGTCAAACACGATTTGCTTTGGGTGGTATTTTTATTCTGGTCCTGGAGCTTTTCCGAGGCTGTTTCCGGGCGGTGGGAGGCCGATGCGGCACACGACGAAGGTGGTGGAGCCAGGACGCAGGAGACCCGGCGGCCGGAGATGCTGGCCGTGGAGTCGCGCGCCCCACCTTACACGAAGAAGGTGGGCAGGATTTGGGTCTAGCAAGCCGCACCGCGCCGAAGAAGGTGGTTAGGAGTTGGATTTTCATCGCGCATCGCGCCCCTATAGGAGCCGCCGGTTGTAGGGAACTAGGCTACAACCGATTGTAGAATAGACCTACTTATATATTGTGTTTATTTGCAGGGATGAGGCAAAAAGAGGGGGGCAAAAAGCAGGGAATTGCTGGGAAAATCAAAACGACTTGGCGAGTATTACACTCGGCAAACACCCATTCTGGTCACTTTGCCGACTGTTCCCAGGCGTCAAAACGGCACCTGGGAGGCCTCGCTCTGGACGCTGTTTGCCGAGTGCCTGTACTCGGCAAAGGTCAATGCTGAGCGCCACTTGGCACTTGGTAAACCGATTAACAACTGAACTCTGACAATTCTGCCATTTTCATTAACTTTTGTTGTACTTTTGGCTGTTGTCTCTAGCTGGTGTGAAGTTGCCAATGACCTATTTTGCAGATTTCAAGTACTTCAGTGCTTAAGTTTTACGTGGTTCCTTCTTATGGTGGTACGATGATATAATTGTATATGTTTGTTTAGAATAGACTGTCGACAGTGGGTTGTGACACAGTAATTCATTTATATTTTCATGGATATCAATGTACATTCCCCCCCCCCCCCCCCGTTGGGCAGGACGACCATGAAGAAGCTGAGGAACCATACCTTTGTTGGCATAAACCCTGATCATTCAGGTTTAGGTGTTATTTCTTCAGTTTCGTTGGTGTTAGCCGTGTCGTAGATGTTTGTTGTTTCTGACAGAATTTTAGGCTAGGTCGTTTAGTCGTTGGTCTGGTAACTAACTGGACCGAGTCTGTTGGCCACTCGATCCACTCGTGGGATGCACTACTGGAAAAATCCTCTTCACCGTGTGGTCAAAACACATGGCAAAGGCCGGAATCTACCTCGGCGAAAGGTTCGCCGAGAATGGCACTCGGCGGCGCACTCTCGGCGACGTTTGCCTCGGCGATGGCTCTTTACCGAGTGTCTTTTATCGGTGTACACGGCAAAGTCTTCGCCGAGTGTCTTATCGTAGTACCGGCAAAGAGAAGTGGCTCACGGCCGGCTCTGTGCAAAACGGCCGTTACATCTTTGCCGAGTGTCGCGGCATCCCCACTCGGCAAATCGTTAAAATAGAATTAAAAAAAAGGCGCCGGCCGCCGGAGAACGGCGACGGCGAAGATGCCGTTGGAGGCGGCGGCGCTCGGTGTCTGGTATCACTCGTTGCCGTCATCGTCGATGGCGTCGCGGTGTCGAGGTAGGGATTCGATGGTGGCGTCGACGGCGCGGCCAGCCTGGAGGAGCACGACGGTGCGGGGGCGCCCGAGGAAGAGGACGAAGCCGCGCTTCGGCAGCCAGGCCACGAGGTCCCCAGGATCCATTCCGCCGCCGGCCGGACCGTGGATCCCCACCGCCGCCAGCTCGGTCTGCAGCAGCTCAGCGCCAGGGCCAGCCCCTGGTCCAAGGTGGTTTTCCAGGCTCTAGCGCGGCCGAGATGCCGGGACGCGCTCGCGGTGCAGGTCACGGCGAGCCGAGCTCCGATGGGCAGGCTACAGTCTTCTTCGCGCCAGCTCGGCGCAGGGGTAGGGCGCCACCGACGCGCCTCTTCCTCACCGCCGTTGTGGACTGCGGCGAGGTGGGGCCGACCTCGTCTTGGGTGTCGCCCATTCACCTGCAGCCGCCCGGCGCCCGCAAGCTGATGTGGAAGGCCGCGCTGGTCCAAATCGAGGGCGGACGGGGCCGGATTCGACGCGCGTCGCATCTTCAAGGACATGGCGTCGGCTAGCTCAGCTCCGCCACGGTGGAACGGGGACGCTCAGCGAGAGAGAGAGAAGCGATAAAGGAGAGAGGAAAAATGTGTGGCTATGTCCCGTGTGCGTGTGAGGCAAGGGAAGAGAGAAGGAAGGATAAGGAGAGAGAAAAGAAGCACAAGAAACGAGAATGAGACACGGATGGGGATTCGATGGAGTTAGGCCCTTGGATCTTAGAACATCCAACGGTGGAGACGCCGATCCGTGGGACTCCAATTTGGACCAATAGAAACGCGGAGAATGGCTATAACTTGGTCAAAACCATTTTGTGAAGGATTTTTTTGAAACATTTGTCAAAACTCAAGTTTATCATTTTCCCTAGCAACTAGTAAACATAAAAGAACTCCATGCCAAATGATCGCTTTTTTAAAGTATTTTTTCACTTTCTTTGACTTTTTTTGAAAAAATAGCCAAAATGGCCACCAAGGCTATTCACTGAAAGGGGTCACATTTTTCAAAACCATCGACGGTTCTGTGATATAATCACCACTTGGGTATCTTAAAATGATTTTTGTAAAAAAAATCAGAGCAAACTATCACACACTTGCAATTCAAATTTGAATTACTTTTTGAAAATGAGCATAAAGTCATTAAAATAGGAGAAATTAGGTAGAAAGTGAGAAAAAATCCTAATATTTATGGATTGTCCATAAAATATGGTCTACTCTGTGTGATAATTGTATTGGTGCAATTTTGCATCATATTTTGTGTACTTGTTTCACAAAAAAAGTCATTTTTGACATATAGAAAATGGAAAATGGTGTTTATAAAAATAATTTGAAAAAACTCAGTTCGGCAACATTGTTGCCCACACCAAAATACAACTAAGTGTCGAATATGGGCACTTTATCACAAACTATGTCATGGGAATAACCATATCCATAGTCATTTGGGTTGAAACCTATACATGTTTATAGATGATACATCTTTTTGTGAAGTAATTTTTTGGGAAATGTGTCAAAACTCAAGTTTATAAATTTTGCTATCAACCAGTACACATAAATGTGCTCCATGCCAAAGGATTGCTTTTTTGAGGATTTTTTCACTTTATTTGACTTTTTGAAAAATGGCCAAAATGGCCACCATGGTTATTCACTAAAAGGGTTCACATTTTTCAAAACCATCGACGGTTCGGTGATATAATCACTATTTGGGTATCTCAAAATGATTTTGTAAAAAAATCAGGGCAAATTATCACACACTTGTAGTTCAAATTTGAATTACTTTTGGAAAATGAGCATAAAGTAATTTAAATAGGCGAAATTAGGTAAAAAGCGAGAAAATTCCTAATATTTATGGATTGTCCATCCTATATGGTCTACTTTGTGTGATAATTGTATTGGTGCAATTTTGCATCATATTTTGTGTACTTGCTTCACAAAAAAGTCATTTTTGACACATATAAAATGGAAAATGATGTTTATGAAAATAATTTAAAAAACTCAGTTCGGCAACATTGTTGCCCATATTAAAATACACCTATGTGTCAAATATGGGCACATTATCACAAACTATGTCACGGGAATAACCATATCATAGTCATTTGGGTTGAAACCTATACATGTTTATAGATGATACACATTTTTGTGAAGTAATTTTTTGGAAAATGTGTCAAACTCAAGTTTATAAATTTTGCTATCAACCAGTACACATAAATGTACTCCATGCCAAAGGATTGCTTTTTTTGAGGATTTTTTTCACTTTATTTGACTTTTTTGAAAAATGGCCATCATGGTTATTCACTAAAAGGGGTCACATTTTTCAAAACCATCGACAGTTCTGTGATATAATCATTATTTGGGTATCTCAAAATGATTTTTGTAAAAAAAATCAAGGCAAATTATCACACACTTGTAGTTCAAATTTGAATTACTTTTGGAAAATGAGCATAAAGTAATTTAAATAGGCGAAATTAGGTAAAAAGCGAGAAAATTCATAATATTTATGGATTCTCCATCCTATATGGTCTACTTTGTGTGATAATTGTATTGGTGCAATTTTGCAACGTATTTTGTGTACTTGCTTCACAAAAAAAGTCATTTTTGACACATATAAAATGGAAAATGATGTTTATGAAAATAATTTTAAAAAATCAGTTCGGCAACATTGTTGCTCATACCAAAATACACCTATGTGTCAAATATGGGCACATTATCACAAACTATGTCACGGGAACAACCATATCATAGTCATTTGGGTTGAAACCTATACATGTTTATAGATGATACACATTTTTGTGAAGTAATTTTTTGGAAAATGTGTCAAAACTCAAGTTTATAAATTTTGCTATCAACCAGTACACATAAATGTACTCCATGCCAAAGGATTGCTTTTTTTGAGGATTTTTTTTCACTTTATTTGACTTTTTTGAAAAATGGCCAAAATGGCCACCATGGTTATTCACTAAAAAGGGTCACATTTTTCAAAACCATCGACAGTTCTGTGATATAATCACTATTTGGGTATCTCAAAATGATTTTTGTAAAAAAGCAGAGCGAATTATCACACACTTGTAGTTCAAATTTGAATTACTTTTGGAAAATGAGCATAGAGTCATTTAAATAGGCGAAATTAGGTAAAAAGCGAGAAAATTCCTAACATTTATGGATTGTCCATCCTATATGGTCTACTTTGTGTGATAATTGTATTGGTGCAATTTTGCAACATATTTTTGGTATTTGCTTCACAAAACAGTCATATTTGACACTTAGAAAATGGAAAATCATTTTTTGGGTAGTTCGCCGAGTGTTGGCACTCGACAAAGGTGGGTGTCCGTCACGGCTCCGTCGGCCGGGCTGTCAGAACAAACATGGGCCCACGAGTTCGCCGAGTGGTGCTCTTCGCCGAGTGTTTTTTGCATTCTTCGCCGAGTGTCCCATCTTTGCCGAGTGTTTTTCTTGGATATACTAGGCAAAGTGTGTGTTCGCCGAGTGGTTTCCCCTTTGCCGAGTGTTTTGCGTGGATACATGGCAAATCACTTCTTCGCCGAGTGTCCCGCGTTTAGCACTAGGCAAAGCCCGTCTTCGCCGAGTGTCCCGAGTTTTAGCACTAGGCAAAGCCCATGACACCCGGCGAAGATGAATTTTCCAGTAGTGATGACGCGAGATCGATGGATCGTGGGGATCAACCACGTTTTTTGTAACAGAATAAAAGGAGATGAAAGAAAGCAGAAAAGTTGTGCAAGTTTACGCAACGCAAAAACCATCGTGTTCACTCTGAATTTTTTCCTCTGTTCTTTCTCCTTCCCGAGCTAGTTTCAGTCGACAACCTTGGCACGGTGGCTGGTGTTGTTGGCCAATATGGTGAGCTTCAGTTTCTCCAAGCCGTTGCCGATGTAATTGTGCGAGGTGTGGGTGACGGAGAAGATGATGTGCCCGGGGCTGAGGATGACGGACACGATGCTGACGATGGCGCTGGCCGCAAGGCATCCGCCGAGAGCGGCCTGGATGTAATCCCTGGCAGTCCACGATTTTCTTTGAGCATTCCCAGCCGCCATATGGTGCGTAATATGTGAGCTAGTATCGAAATGGAGTTAGCAAGCTACTTTTTTCGAAAAGGGGGAGCTACCCAGCCTCTGCATCAGGATGATGCATACGGCCTTTATTGCTTTTATTAAAAAAGTATCAAAGGTCTTACAAATCAAGAATCACAAAAGTTGAGACCTGAATCAACCAGCGAAAAATACAGAATATCATGAAACGCCTATGCATCAACATGCTATCCTATTTGCACATCGCCAGCCGAACTGGGTGAAGAACTCCTGTGCGACCATTGCTAGCGCTAAATTGATGAGGGAATATCTCCCCGGCAACAGCACCAGAAACTATGCTTGTACGTCACACGTCAGTTGGGAACCCCAAGAGGAAGGTATGATGAGTGCAGCAGCAAGTTTTCCCTCAGTATGAAACCAAGGTTTAATCGAACCAGTAGGAAAACGAGGTTTGCTTCGAAGGTGTTGGTGAAGGAGTGTAGTGCGGCGCAACACCAGGGATTCCGGTGCCAACGTGGAACCTGCACAACACAATCAAATTACTTTGCCCCAACTTAACAGTGAGGTTGTCAATCTCACCGGCTTGCTGAAAACAAAGGGTTAAACGTATCGAATGGAAATGATGTTTGTTTGCATAAAACAGTAGAGAACAATGATTGCAGTAGATTGTATTTCAGATGTAAAAGAATGGACCGGGGTCCACAGTTCACTAGTGGTGTCTCTCCAATAAGATAACTAACATGCTGGGTAAACAAATTACAGCTGGGCAATTGACAATTGATAAGTGCATATAACATGCATGTGTGAGCTGTGGTGTCTACTATGAGATTCATTTGGGCATTACGACAAAGTACATAGACCGCTATCCAGCATGCATCTATGCCTAAATAGTCCACTTTCCGGTTAACATCCGTACCCCTTCCAGTATTAAGTTGCAAGCAACAGACAATTGCATTAAGTAATGTGCGTAATGTAAACAATACATTCATCCTTGAATAAAGCATTGCTGTTTTACCCCTAGTGGCAACAACACATCTACAACCTTAGAACTTGCTGTCACTATCCCAGGTTAAATAGAGGTTGAACCCAACTATCATGCATAAATACCCCCTCTTGGAGTTACAAGTATTCACTTGGCCAAGGCTTCAACAAGTAACGGAGAGCATGCAAGATCACAAATGACATAGACATGATAATATAATATTCAGCTCCACATAGGTATCAATATAAGTCAGATCCCAGCAAACACAACATGTAGCATTACAATAAGATGATCTTGATCATGATAGGCAGCTCACAAGATCTAAACATGATGGCACAAGTGGAGAAGACAACCATCTAGCTACTGCTATGGACCCATAGTCCAAGGATGAACTACTCACGCATCACTCCGGAGGCGGGCATGGCGATGTAGAGCCCTCCGGTGATGATTCCCCTCTCCGGCAGGGTGCCGGGAAGAGCTTCAGAACCCCCCGAGTTAGGGTTGACGACGGCGGCGGCAGCGAATATGTTCTGGATGAAAGGCTCGGTGTTTTAGGGTTTTCACGTCTCGGGGAATAAATAGGCGAAGGGGCGATGTCGGCGGACCCCCGAGGGGCCCAAACCACCAGGCGGCGCGGTGGGCCCACTGCCGCGCAGCCTGTGGTTTGGCCACCTCGTGGCTCCTTCGTCTCTCCTTCGGACTCCGTGTACGTGCTGGAAAAATAGGGACTGGCCTTTTGTTTCGTGCAATTCCGAGAATATTTCCAGAAGTAACTTTCTGAAACCAAAAACAGCAGAAAACAGGGAACTGGCACTGTGGCATCTTGTTAATAGGTTAGTCCCAGAAAATGCATAAAAGTGATATGAAGTGTATATAAAACATGTAGCAAATGGTATAATATAAGCATGGAACAGCAGAAATTATGGATACGTTGGAGACGTATCAAGCATCCCCAAGCTTAGTTCTACTCGTCCTCGAGTAGGTAAAACGATAACAACAAATAATTTCTGAGGAGACATGCTTTCACACAATCTTGATCAATATATTGCAAGGCTCATGTCATGAATGAAGTGACTCAAAGCAATGATCTATAGTTTGCTAACAAATAGATAAAGAGTAAACAATGAATCATATAAGCAAAAACTTTTCATGAATAGTACTTTCAAGACAAGCATCAAAAAGTTTTGCATAAGAGGTAACTCATAAAGCAATAGATTCAAAGTAAAAGGCATTGAAGCAACACAAAGGATGATTAAGTTTCAGCATTTGCTTTCAACTTGTAACATGTATATCTCATGGATAGTTGTCAACATAAAGCAATATAACAAGTGCAATAAGTAAATATGTAAGAATCAATGCACACAAAGTTGACACAAGTGTTTGCTTCTAAGATAGAAAGGAGTAGGTAAACTGACTCAACATAAAGTAAAAGATAGGCCCTTCGCAGAGGGAAGCAGGGATTAAATCATGTGCTAGAGCTTTTTAAGTTTTCGAAAGCATATAGAGAGCACAAAATAAGTATTTGAGAGGTGTTTGTTGTTGTCAACGAATGGTAGTGGGCACTCTAACCCCCTTGTCAACCAGACTTTCAAGAGCGGCTCCCATGAAGGACGTTATCTCTACCAGCAAGGTAGATCATCCCTCTTCTCTTTTGTTTACACATGTATTTTAGTTTCTTTATAGATGACACTCCTCCCAACCTTTTGCTTACACAAGCCATGGCTAACCGAATCCTCGGGTGCCTTCCAACATTCACATACCATGGAGGAGTGTCTATTTGCAAATTAAGTTGCTTACTGATAAATCAGGGCAAAACATGTGAAGAGAATTATTAATGAAAGTTGTAATTAATTGGGGCTGGGCACCCCGTTGCCAGCTCTTTTTGCAAATTATTGGATAAGCGGATGTATATGCCACTAGTCCATTGGTGAAAGTCTGTCAGAAGTAAATGACAAGATTGAAAGATAAAACACCACATACTTCCTCATGAGCTATAAAACATTGACACAAATAAGGAGTAATAAAGTTTTGAATAGTTTAAAGGTAGCACATGAAATATTTACTTGGAATGGCAGGAAATACCACATAGTAGGTAGGTATGGTGGACACAAATGGCATGGGTTTTGGCTCAAGTTTTGGATGCACGAGAAGCATTCCCTCTCAGTACAGAGTTTAGGCTAGCAAGGTTGTTTGAAGCAAACACAAGTATAAACCGGTACAGCAAGAATCACATAAAAACATATTGCAAGTATTATAAGACTCTACACTGTCTTCCTTGTTGCTCAAACATTTTACCAGAAAATATCTAGACCTTAGAGAGAACAAATATGCATCCCAAGTCTCAACAAGCTCTACGGTAGTTCTCCACTACTAGGCTTTAACTACATGATGCAAGAGCTTAAACATGATCTACTTGAGAGCTCAAAACAATTGCAAAGCATCAAATCGAAACAAGACAATGATCTACAAGAATGCATATGTCTTTTCCAATACCAACTACTACATGTAGCATTTTCTTTCTTCCAAACAAACACCAATCAATTTATTTAAACATAAACTCTCCAAATGATAATATAATGCAGCAAGAGAGTATTTATAAACAAGTGCTAACAGCTCGAAGAGATGCATGAAAAACAGGAGCTAAAAGCACTGCAGTAGCTAGTTAAGAATACTCAACAAATATAAGTGAAGAACATGAGTATTCACATGAAAAAGCGGAGCGTGTCTCTCTCCCACACAAGGATTGCTAGGATCCGAATTTATTCAAACAAAAACAAAAATAAAAACACACAGACGCTCCAAGTAAAGCGCATAAGATGTGAAAGAATTAAAATATAGTTTCACTAGAGATGACCTGATAAGTTTGTTGATGAAGAAGGGGATGCCTTGGGCATCCCCAAGCTTAGACGCTTGAGTCTCTCTGAATATGGTTGGGATGAACCACGGGGGCATCCCCAAGCTTAGGCTTTTCACTCTTCTTGATCACATAATATCACCCTTCTCGCTTGATCCTTGAAAACTTCCTTCACACCAAACTCAAGACAGTTCTCATTAGAGGGTTAGTGCATAATCAAAAATTCTCATATTCTGTAATGATACAATCAATCCCAAAGCTTCTGGACATTAGCTACAGCCACCAATGCTTTGTGGAGCAAAGAAATCCACACAAACACAGTAAAAGAGCGAATGCAAAACAAAAGGCAGAATCTGTCAAAAACAGAACAGTCTGGAATGACGAATTTTTTCGAGGCACTTAAGTTGCTCAGATGGATCTGGCCTAAAATAATGAAAGTTGCGTACATATCTCAGGAATATGCGTGATTTTTTCAGAATTTTTTGAATTTTCTACAGGGAGATAAGCTCAAATCCGTGACAGCTAAAAATCTGTCACTGCGCAGAAATCCAAATCTTGCATCAACTTTCAATATAGAACTTTACTTGGCACAACATTGCGATAAAATAAAGATACAAAGGAGTTGCTACAGAAGTAACAAAACTCCTTGACTCAAAGAAAACAAAAATAACAGCAAATAAAAACGATGGGTTGTCTCCCATAAGCGCTTTTCTTTAACGCCTTTCAGCTAGGCGCAGAAAGTGAAAATCAAGTGTTGTCAAGAGAAGAAGCATCAACATCATAACTTGCTCTAACAATAGAGTCAAAAGGTAACTTCATTCTCTTCCTAGGGAAGTGTTCCATACCTTTCTTGAGAGGAAATTGGTACCTTATATTACCTTCTTTCATATCAATGATGGCACCAACAGTTCGAAGAAAAGGTCTTCCCAAAACAATAGGACAAGATGCATTGCATTCAATATCCATAACAATAAAATCAACGGGGACAAGGTTATTGTTTACTGTAATAAAAACATCATTAACTCGCCCCAAAGGTTTCTTCATAGCATTATCAGCGAGAAAAACATCCAAATAACAATGTTCCAAAGGTGGCAAATCAAGAATATCATAAAGCTTCTTGGGCAAAACGAAATACTTGCACCAAGATCACACAAGGCATTGCAATCAAAATCATTCACCTTTACCTTAATGATGGGTTCCCAACCATCTTCTAATTTCCTAGGAATAGAAGCTTTAAGTTTCAACTTCTCCTCCCTAGCTTGCAAAAGAGCATTTGTAATATGCTTTGTAAAAGCCAAATTAATAGTGCTAGCATTGGGACTTCTAGCTAATTTTTGCAAGAACATAATAACTTCAGAGATGTTACAATCATCAAAATCAAAATCATTATTGTCAATGGTGGTGGAACCATTGTCTCCAATAGTTTGAAAAATTTCAGCACTTTTATCAGAAAAAGTTTCAGCAGTTTTAGGCAATTTCAAACGCTTTGCAGAAGTAGTAGAGACATTACCAACACCAATAACATTACCATCAATAGTAGGAGGCTTACTAGCATGTAAACATTAGCATTACTAGTGGTGGTGATAGTACAAACTCTAACTATACTATTCTCTTTTTCAAGTTCTTCCTCTTTTTCCCACCTAGCATGCAATTCAGCCAACATCCTAATATTATTATCAATTCGAACTTGGATGGCATTTGCTGTAGCAAATGACTTATATCTTTAACTTCATTAGGCATAACTTTCAGTTTTAGAATTTCAACATCATGAGCAAGACTATCAACTTTAGAGCAAGATCATCAATTTTTTCAAACTTTTCCTCAACAGTTTTATTGAAAGCTTTTTGTGTGCTAATAAATTCTTTAAGCATAGCTTCAAGATCAGAGGACACACTTCTATTGTTGCTGTAGGAATTACCATAAGAATTGCCATAACCATTTGAAGGATAAGGCTTATATTGTTGCTACCAAAATTATTCCTATAAGCATTGTTGTTGAAGTTGTTGTTTTTAATGAAGTTTACATCAACATGCTCTTCTTGAGCAACCAATGAAGCTAAAGGAACATTATTAGGATCAACATGAGATCTACCATTCACAAGCATAGACATAATAGCATCAATCTTATCACTCAAAGAGGAGGTTTCTTCAACAGAATTTACCTTCTTACCTTGAGGAGCTCTTTCGGTGTGCCATTCGGAATAGTTGATCATCATATCATCAAGTAGCTTTGTTGCTGCACCTAAAGTGATGGACATAAAGGTTCCTCCAGAGGCTGAATCCAATAAGTTCCTTGAGGAAAAATTTAATCCTGCATAAAAGGTTTGGATGATCATCCAAGTAGTCAGTCCATGAGTGGGACAATTCTTCACCAAAGATTTCATTCTTTCCCAAGCTTGAGCAACATGTTCATTATCAAGTTGTTTAAAATTCATAATGCTACTTCTCAAGGATATAATCTTAGCAGGAGGATAATATTTCCCTATGAAAGCATCTTTGCATTTTGTCCAAGAATAATACTATTTCTAGGCAAAGAAAGCAACCATTCTTTAGCTCTTCCTCTCAAGGAGAAAGGAAAAAGTTTCAGTTTTATAATATCCCCATCCATATCCTTATACTTTTGCATTTCACAAAGTTCAACAAAGTTATTAAGATGGGCAGCAGCATCATCAGTACTAACACCAGAAAATTGCTCTTTCATAACAAGATTTAATAGAGCAGGTTTAATTTCATAAAATTCTGCTGTAGAAGCAGGTGGAGCAATAGGAGTGCATATGAAATCATTGTTGTTTGTGCTAGTGAAGTCACACAACTTAGTGTTCTCAGGAGTACTCATTTTGAAAAACAAAATCAAACGAATTAAACAAGTAACTAATTTTTTTGTGTTTTTGATAAAGAGAGCAAACAAGACTAAATAAAAATAAACTAAGCAAGACAAATAACAAAGTAAAGAGATTGGGTGTGAGAGACTCCCCTTGCAGAAGCAATTCGGTTTTCCCCGGCAACGGCGCCAGAAAACGTGTTGTGGCTAAGTTGACGAGGGAATATCTCCCCGGCAACAGCCAGAAACAATGCTTGTACGTCACACGTCAGTTGGGAACCCCAAGAGGAAGGTATGATGAGTGCAGCAGCAAGTTTTCCCTCAGTATGAAACCAAGGTTTAATCGAACCAGTAGGAAAACGAGGTTTGCTTCGAAGGTGTTGGTGAAGGAGTGTAGTGCGGCGCAACACCAGGGATTCCGGTGCCAACGTGGAACCTGCACAACACAATCAAATTACTTTGCCCCAACTTAACAGTGAGGTTGTCAATCTCACCGGCTTGCTGAAAACAAAGGGTTAAACGTATCGAATGGAAATGATGTTTGTTTGCATAAAACAGTAGAGAACAATGATTGCAGTAGATTGTATTTCAGATGTAAAAGAATGGACCGGGGTCCACAGTTCACTAGTGGTGTCTCTCCAATAAGATAACTAACATGCTGGGTAAACAAATTACAGCTGGGCAATTGACAATTGATAAGTGCATATAACATGCATGTGTGAGCTGTGGTGTCTACTATGAGATTCATTTGGGCATTACGACAAAGTACATAGACCGCTATCCAGCATGCATCTATGCCTAAATAGTCCACTTTCCGGTTAACATCCGTACCCCTTCCAGTATTAAGTTGCAAGCAACAGACAATTGCATTAAGTAATGTGCGTAATGTAAACAATACATTCATCCTTGAATAAAGCATTGCTGTTTTACCCCTAGTGGCAACAACACATCTACAACCTTAGAACTTGCTGTCACTATCCCAGGTTAAATAGAGGTTGAACCCAACTATCATGCATAAATACCCCCTCTTGGAGTTACAAGTATTCACTTGGCCAAGGCTTCAACAAGTAACGGAGAGCATGCAAGATCACAAATGACATAGACATGATAATATAATATTCAGCTCCACATAGGTATCAATATAAGTCAGATCCCAGCAAACACAACATGTAGCATTACAATAAGATGATCTTGATCATGATAGGCAGCTCACAAGATCTAAACATGATGGCACAAGTGGAGAAGACAACCATCTAGCTACTGCTATGGACCCATAGTCCAAGGATGAACTACTCACGCATCACTCCGGAGGCGGGCATGGCGATGTAGAGCCCTCCGGTGATGATTCCCCTCTCCGGCAGGGTGCCGGGAAGAGCTTCAGAACCCCCCGAGTTAGGGTTGACGACGGCGGCGGCAGCGAATATGTTCTGGATGAAAGGCTCGGTGTTTTAGGGTTTTCACGTCTCGGGGAATAAATAGGCGAAGGGGCGATGTCGGCGGACCCCCGAGGGGCCCAAACCACCAGGCGGCGCGGTGGGCCCACTGCCGCCGGCCTGTGGTTTGGCCACCTCGTGGCTCCCTTCGTCTCTCCTTCGGACTCCGTGTACGTGCTGGAAAAATAGGGACTTGGCCTTTTGTTTCGTGCAATTCCGAGAATATTTCCAGAAGTAACTTTCTGAAACCAAAAACAGCAGAAAACAGGGAACTGGCACTGTGGCATCTTGTTAATAGGTTAGTCCCAGAAAATGCATAAAAGTGATATGAAGTGTATATAAAACATGTAGCAAATGGTATAATATAAGCATGGAACAGCAGAAATTATGGATACGTTGGAGACGTATCAACCATCTCCAAACGGTTGCACCCAATATCCGTGGCCTGCCTTTGGTCCTCTGACTGGAGAAAGGATCACGTACGGATCCAGTGCGTGGCAAAGGAATAACCTGCAAGAAAGAAGTATTTTTGGCTCTGTTAAACACATAATCATTCCGAACATGCCATATAGCCCAAAGCAAAGCACAAACTCCCACTCTTACTTGGGTTTTGTCTCTCTTGCTCACTCCATTCAACCAATTTCCAAACAAATTTATGATATTAGTTGGTGGGGTAATATTGAAGGCCATGTGAACAAAACGCCAAATAACACGAGCAAGTGAGCAGGAAATAAACAAATGTTGTATTGTTTCATCTTGATCACAAAAACAACATTTAGTACTACCATTCCAATTACGTTTAATCAGATTATCCTTGGTTAACAAAACTCTTCTGTGTAGAAACCACATAAAAATTCTTATTTTTAGTGGCACCTTTATTTTCCAAATATACTTACGAAGATATTTCGTGTGACCATTCATAAAATCTAAATACATTGATTTGAAAAACTGCTGAGTTAGTTAACCCCCAAACAAAAGTATCTTTATTTTCAGTTAAATGGATATCCATCAGCCGGCTCGCCAAATGCAGCCAACTAAACCATCTGTTTCCCGTCAAAGCTCGTGTAAATTGGATATTCGGATGCTCTTGCACCAAAACATGTGCCACAGTAACTTGTTTTCTATGGGTTATGTTATACAATGTCGGATATTATTGAGCAAGAGGTGAATCACCTAACCATACATCCTCCCAGAATCTTGTATTCTGTCCATCGCCTACCTTGAACGAACCTCTCGAGAAGAACTCTTCCTTAACTCGGTTAGGTCCCTTCCAAACTTATGAGTCTGTTGGTTTTGCTTGAATTTGTGATAGGGATTTAGAGTGAAGATATTTGTTTATAATAATCTCCTGCCAAACTCCTTCCTCATTTAGAAGTTTAAACAGCCATTTGGAGAGCAAACATTTTGTTTTTACTCTAATACCTCCACCCCGAGCCCCCTTGATCTTTTGGTCTACATATAATATTCCATTTTGTAAGTCTATATTTCTTTTTATGAACAACACTCTGCCAGAAAAAACGTGATCGATAAAAATTTAATCTTTTCCGTACCCCTTTTGGTATTTCAAGAAAAGATAGCACAAACATTGGTAAGCTGGTGAGAACCGAATTAATTAAAATTAGCCTATCTCCATACGAAAGGAGCTTGCTAATCCAACAAGCCAATTTCTTTTCAAAACGGTCTTCTATTGATTTCCACTCACTATTTTTTAATTTCTGAAAGTGAATAGGAATTCCCATATATCTAGACGGGAGAACTCCTGACTCACAGCCGAAAATCTCCCTATATTGAGCCTCCACTTCTTTTGCCTTCACAAAACAGAAAATTTCACTCTTGTGAAAATTTATTTTTAGGCCAGAAAGTTGCTAAAAAATGCAAAGAATAAGTTTCATATTTAGAGCTTTCTCCAAATTATGATCCATAAAGAGAATAGTGTCATCAACATATTGTAGAATGGAAATCCCACCATCCACAAGATGCGGAATTAGACCATCTACTTGACCATCTTCCTTGGCTCTTGCAATTAAGATTGCCAACATATCTGCAACGACATTAAAAAGGATAGGTGATAGCGGATCACCTTGTCTTAAGCCTTTACGAGTTTGAAAGTAGTGACCTATGTCATCATTTACTCTAATTCCGACACTTACTTTGTGAATAAAATCATTAATCCATCTACACCAATTAGGATCAAAACCTTTCATTCGCATAGCCTGTTGCAAAAAGACCATTTGACCTTGTCATAGGCCTTTTCAAAATCGATCTTAAACAGAACCACATCCAATTTTTTCCGATGAATTTCATGGATGGTTTTGTGAAGCACCACAACTCCCTCTAGGATGTGGCGTCCAGGTAAAAAGGCAGTTTGTGTTGGTCTAATAACCTTGTGAGCTATTTGTGAAATACGATGCGTTGCTACTTTCGTAAACAAATTAAAACTCACGTTCAGAAGGCAGATGGGCCTATATTGTTGAATTTGGCTTGCATCTTCCTTTTTAGGTAACAAGATAATTGTTCCAAAGTTGAGTTGAAATAGGGGCAATTCCCTTCTTTGGAACTGAGCTATCATGGCCATAAAATCACTTTTGATTAAAGGCCAAAACTTCTTATAGAATTCAGCAGGGAACCTGTCTGGTCCCGGAGCTCTGTTTCTTTCCATTTGAGAAATAGCCTCATGCACTTCCTTCTTGGTAATTTCGGCTACCAAAATATCATTCTCCTCTCTTGATAACTGGGGTATATCTTGTATCTGAGACTCAATCAAAATAAAATTATTTTTAGCCGGAGCCCCAAACAATTTTTTGTAATATGCCGATATGTATGTTTTTAGATTATCTTGACCCACTATGGTTCCTTCTTGTTGTTCGAGTTGGAATATTTTTTTCCTTCTGTAACATTCCAAGTTTTTCAAAATTTCGAAAAATCAGAAAAATCAAAAACTTTTTAAAAACTATATGTATTTTGTTTTGAAAATTCAAAATCATGCATGCATTCATCATCTTCTTGCATTGTTTGCATTTGAAAATTTCAAAAGTTGGAAATATAATTCCACTTGAAAACATATTTCAGAAATATATTAAAAAGGGCAAATTATGTCCTATATATTGTTTTTGGATTTCTTTGGTTTTATTTGTTATGTCTAAATTTTGGTTGTGATTTGTTTATATCTATTTGGAAAATAAATTATTTTCAAATGTTTACAATTGTGTTATTTTTAAATAATTTTATTTAAGCCACAAATAATTTGTTTAAAACATATTTTTAAAAATTGACATTAAGTGTCAAATTTGCAATTTAATATATTTTGGAATTTCAAATTTTAAATTGTTATGGAAAATCTTATTTGAAGGTTTTAAAACAAAGAGTTTGATTTTGCAAAATTTTACAAATCGGTTTGAGCTCATTTGGAGTTTCAAAACCAAAGTTATAAAAGATTTCAGAAAAGGAAAAAGAAAAGGTTTCGAACAAAAAAAAAAGAGAGAGAAGCGCAGCCCAGCCCAAACTGCCCACGGCTCCCTCTCCCTCTTCTCTCTCACTACCAGGTGGGTCCCCCAGGGTGACGCCAGCCATGACATCATCATCCCCAACCTCCAGCCGCGATTTCCTCCCCGAACCCTAGCACCAAATCCGGAGCAAATTCGTCGGTTTAGATGGATTTTATCCGATCTCTCTGACCCCCATATATATCCACGAGCCCCTCTCGTTTTCCCTAAAAAAAATCCACCAACGAGCCGCCAGGCTGCTCGTGCTCAAGCTCGCCGTTCCGCCATTGCCGCCGCCGTGTTCTTCATTTTCCGGTGAGCACCGTCGACTCCAAGCCCTCCCACCTATCCCCACTTCTTTGCCTTGATCTTGCGCACCTCGTGAATTTTTTCGTGATTTGTTGGCACGCCAGATCGACGCGAGCTTGCTCGACCGAAGCGGCCGTCCGCATCTCCGACTCTGGCGAGCAATCCAGGGAGGAGAAGAGCACCGCGACGCCGTCCACCCCGCCATCAACATCGCCTCCGCGTGCTGCATCTCGCGGTATGAAAACCCCCTTCCCTCTCCTTCTCCTCGCCTCGGAACGCGCCGTGCCGTTCGCCGCCGACAATGGAACCACCGCCACCGGAGCTTCTCCGGCCGGCCGTGACGCTCGCTTCTGGTCAACGACCCCAGAACCGTCCGATCTGTAATCAACGCGCTAGATTAGATCCACGCCGCGTAGCGGTACGCGCCAATCAGAGCACGCCGCGTCAGCATCCTCGTCAGCTCACCGTCAACGCCAACTCAGCGCCAGTCAGCAGTAAAAGTCAGCGGTCAACGCCTGCCTGGAGAAGACCGTCAATTTTGCAGAAAGGCCCCTGTAACTTAGAACAATCATTAATTTTTATTGGCTCAGCCAAATTTTGTAAACTTTATATTTTTGGAAAGCTTATGACTTGTAGAAACTTTTTGGTAAAGTTAGTTCCATGTTTTGACAAATTTAAATAAGTTCAAATTTTCAAATTGTTTGTTTAAGTAAATTTGACATAACTTGAGTTTTAAAAATTATTTTTGGGCAAATCCAATTGCTATAACTTTGTTTAGTTAATCTTTAGCCGTAGGAACCTTCCTAATATTTATGTAGATTATTTTTCTGGGAATTACTATTTATTTGTATTTATCTCCTTTTTAGGAGGATTTTTAATAATACTTAATGTTTAAAAATTATTTTTCTTCACTTATTCGAGCTATATATTAACTTAGTGATAATTTGGAAGGTTGAGATGCATGACAATGTACTTAGAAAATATGGCCTCTCAACAATATCATTTTTCTTAGAAAATATTTTGATAACACTTTTTGCCAATATTTTTCCTTAGAAAATTTGGCATTTTAAAATTGGTTAAGTATTTCCTTAGTAAAATTTAGCATCTTCTAAATGGTGTACTTTCCTTAGAAATTATTTTGTCATCCCTGGGTTTCTCAACATGAAGCTGGAAGGCCAATGAAGGACTTAACCAAGAAAACAGACTCCAGAAGCATCTCTAAGAAGTAAAAGTACTTAGAAGAAAATCAAGAGGAACTTCAAGAAGACCAACCACCTATTTTTCTCTAAGTATTTCTTTCTTTCTTTTTCTTTCCTCTCCATTTGACTTAGTGGTGTAGCAAGTTAAAATTAAGACCAGCCCTGGTGCTACCAAATGATGAAGTCTGCAAAATCATCAAGTCCTACAAGAAGCAATGGAGTCACCACACCAAGGAAGGAATGACAAGGACGATTGAAGATGATCCTTGAAGACAAACTACATCCTTCTCTCTTCTATCCTTTTTCTTTCTTCCTAATTCTGTCTTTTACTTTGGACATAGACCAAGTCCTTGTGTTTATGACTAAGTCCCTAGAGTGCTAGTTGAAGATTCTTTGAAGACCAAACATGTGAAGACTTGGAGCAACCATACCACCAATTTAAGTTGATTATATCAAGTTTATTTCGCCCAACCTTGACCTTGACCTAGCCAACTTGATTAAGTTATTTTGTCCATGTTCCTCAAGTTGTTTTGCACATCATGCATGTCATATGTCCTTAGAGTATTTTTGCGTATCATGCATGGCATATTTTTCTTTAAAAAGAGTTTGGTATGATTGCATGTTTATTGTGGCTTGTTTGATGTGTTAGAAATTTCGGAGAGAGACGAAGGCTTTTGCAACTGCTACTCCTGCTCTTCCTGTTGCCAAGGCAAGTGGCACACCCTCATGAATTTCCTATGTATTTTACCTATGCATGACTTAGTGTATTTTCTATAAGCATGTGTTGGATAGTATTGCTATGCTAAAAACCACACTATATCCTTTTACTAGTTGTCTAGCATCCTATGATAACTTAGTAGAAATATTGAAGCTATGCAAATGATGTTTTATTAAAGAGGCAAATTTCTACTAAAGTTAAAATGAAACACCTGGGTGGATTTGGGATTGATTGGATGTATGAGTTGAGTGTCTACTCAGGACCATGTTCATGGGGGTTTTCACCTAAGATAGTTTACTATACTTAGGACCATGGTATGTGGGGGTTCTTACCTGAGAGTTCACTTGAGGACGGCCACCCAGGAACAAAGGGACCAAAGTTTTCTCCAAGTGAAGATGCTTCCAGTGCAGCCACGTGGTATAATAGCTCTGCCTTGACTTTTCCCCAAAGGTCTCGTCTCAGGCTTCTCCTTTCCTTTTCACTATATGAGGGTCAAGGACAGAAGGGTTGATTGAGTCTCGTGGTGAAAGTGCACACCCTATCGAGAGTTAGAACTAAGTACTTAGCCGTGTCCCCGGTTACGGACAATTTGAGCAGCTGATCAAGGACGTCAACGGAGGCTCCCAACATTCCAATTTCTTAAGTTAAAATTTTGAAGGTTGAACAAAGGTAGACAAGAGGGTGGTTTTCATGCCATACCTGTTTTGACAAAAGAAAAGTGTTATAAAGAGATAGGAAAAATTGGCTTTATGCAAATTATCCTTGAACTCCACCAGCCAGATATGCATATAGGTTATTAGAGTTATTCCACTAAGTGTCCACATAGTCTCACTTGCCAGTTCCATTTTTAATGGTTCTGACCCACTCTGTTGCAAAATTTTATTTGTTGCAGATTGTTCTGACAACGAGTGAGTTTCCGTTAAGGTTTCGAGTCTGCAACCAACATGTTTCGCCTGTGGCACATGATGATGATGGAGACTCACTGAAGAATAATGTTTTCCGCTGCTTTACTTTTTCAAAGCTAGCTTCGTGCTATGCAATTTGTAATGAATATTTTCCTAAGTACTGGATCCGTGTGTAATAATTGATACTTTGTTGCGATATTCATCGTAAACTGTGTGTGCAAATGAATCGATCCGGGGTTTGCACTATACACAGGGATCTTGCCAATTTTTAAGTGCAGGTCCGCTACAGATGGTATCAGAGCACTGTGTTGCCTGTAGGTTCGAAACCCTAAGTTTGGTTAGAAATAAGAAAGCCCATAGGACAAAAATGTACTTAATCTTCGTCTAAAACTTTTCTAAGTCATTCTTGTAACTATCTTAACTATTTGCCTTCTAAGTAATCTTTTCTTGTTTTTAGATGACCACCCTCATCGAATCCATCAAGTAAGGACCAGTGATGACCATGACTCTATAATGTGAGACTGATTTTCCAAAAGCACTTAAGGATAACATGACGAGCTTGGGATTTGAAGGAGAAGCATTATACAAAGGATTTCCTTTCATGGATGAAGGTCAAGAGTACTGGTGGGTTCAATTCCATATATACAAGAGCAAAGATGATGACCGCAAGACCAAAGGTTGCTGCATGTTCACAAACCCAATACTCCACACATTATTCTTCGATTCCGCAAGAAGTGCAGCATGGGAGGCCATCAAGTACCTTGGAGTAAGAATTCGATTTAGACTTCACCACCCAGAAGTACCTTGATGAACTCAAGAAAATAGAGGAGGAACTCGATGTACTCAAGAAGGAGATAGACTAGACCACCTTCTATTAGATAACGAGATGTTGAGGATGTATTGACCTATCAAATTGTGGTATGGCAGTACTATCGTATTTATTTCCCATAACCTTGGGGTGCTTCAACCCAAAACGATTAGTTCGGTTTTCTCAAAAGATGTATTGGAGTTTAACGAATTTGGTTGATTGTGTTAATTGCTTGTATGGGTAGGAATATTTCTCCCAGATCTGTCTATCTTTTACTCATCTATGCTAAACCCACAGATGCCTCCCCGCCGTGATCCTCAGAACAACAACAACAACAACAACACTAATGCAATGCTTCAACAGATGATGGCAGCGCAGACTCAGCTGATGACTATGATGGCCCAGTTCATGGCCAATCAGAATGAACCGCCACCTCCACCACCGCCACCACCTCCTCCCCAAGTGGACAGGCTTGCCAGATTCCTGAGGCTTAGGCCTAACAAGTTCTCCACTGCAACGGAGCCAATTGTGGCAGATGACTGGCTGCGCTCCGTGCACAAGGATCTGGTGACTTGTGAGTGTACTGATCCTGAAATGACAAGGTTTACCGCTCATCAGTTGGAAGGACCAGCTGCTCAGTGGTGGGAAACTTATCAAATCACCCACCCTCTGGACAGTTTGACTTGGGATACCTTCAAGGAAGGCTTTTGTAATGCTCATGTCTCCTCGGGCATTATGAACTTGAAGCAAGAAGAGTTTCGAAACCTGAGGCAAGGGAACAGGACACTTAAGGAGTATATGGATGACTTTCATTCATTGTCTCGTTATGCTCCTGAAGACATTGACACTGATGGCAAGAGAAAGGCAAAATTTCTCAAAGGGCTGAGTGACGAGCTGAAGATTCCCTTGTCAGTCGCTTATGCTCCAAATTATCAGGCCCTCCTAGACCAAGCAATCATATTGGACGATAACATCAAGAAGGCTGAAAACAGGAAGAAGAAGCTGGGTATCAACAAACATCATTCTGAGCCTTCATTCAAGAAGCACTTCACTCATGATGTGAATCATGGTCATAAACATGGGAACCACCATAGTGGAGGAAGCAACCACAATCATCATGATCATGGTGGACTCAAGGGAAGCAATGGAGACCACAAGGGAAATGGACATGTTGGCCATAATCATAACAATGGACAACACCGCCCAAATCCCGAGCACAAGGGGGATATCAGCCAAGTGCTTTGCTACAAGTGCAAGAACAAGGGCCATTATGCCAATGAGTGCCGGCAAAGAAGGCCGAAGAAGCTGCCAAGCCAAATCCTTTCGACAAGGGCTATGTGAATCGTATCCATGTGGAAAGAGCTTTCAATGAGTCTAGTATGGTAAATGGTACGTTCTCAATCGAATATCCAAGTAGAAGTTTGGCTATGAACAGAGATTCATTTTAAGCGTGGTAGCCATACTGTCCCAACCTTTTGCTAACCTTTTCGAATCTCGGGGACGAGATTCCTTTTAAGGGTGGTAGTCTGTAACATTCCAAGTTTTTCAAAATTTCGAAAAATCAGAAAAATCAAAAACTTTTTAAAAACTATATGTATTTTGTTTTGAAAATTCAAAATCATGCATGCATTCATCATCTTCTTGCATTGTTTGCATTTGAAAATTTCAAAAGTTGGAAATATAATTCCACTTGAAAACATATTTAAGAAATATAATAAAAAGGGCAAATTATGTCCTATATATTGTTTTTGGATTTCTTTGGTTTTATTTGTTATGTCTAAATTTTGGTTGTGATTTGTTTATACCTATTTGGAAAATAAATTATTTTCAAATGTTTACAATTGTGTTATTTTTAAATAATTTTATTTAAGCCACAAATAATTTGTTTAAAACATTTTTTTTAAATTGACATTAAGTGTCAAATTTGCAATTTAACATATTTTGGAATTTCAAATTTTAAATTGTTATGTAAAATCTTATTTGAAGGTTTTAAAACAAAGAGTTTGATTTTGCAAAATTCTACAAATCGGTTTGAGCTCATTTGGAGTTTCAAAACCAAAGTTATAAAAGATTTCAGAAAAAGGAAAAAGAAAAGGTTTCGAACAAAAAAAAAGAGAGAAGCGCAGCCCAGCCCAAACAGCCCACGGCCCCCTCTCTCTTCTCTCTCACTGCCAGGTGGGTCCCCCAGGGTGACGCCAGCCATGATGTCATCATCCCCAACCTCCAGCCGTGATTTCCTCCCCGAACCCTAGCACCAAATCCGGAGCAAATTCGTCGGTTTAGATGGATTTTATCCGATCTCTCTGACCCCCATATATAGTCCACGAGCCCCTCTCGTTTTCCCCTAAAAAAAAATCCACCAACGAGCCGCCAGGCTGCTCATGCTCAAGCTCGCCGTTCCGCCATTGCCGCCGCCGTGTTCTTCATTTTCCGGTGAGCACCGTTGACTCCAAGCCCTCCCACCTATCCCCACTTCTTTGCCTTGATCTTGCGCACCTCGTGAATTTTTTCGTGATTTGTTGGCGCGCCAGATCGACGCGAGCTTGCTCGACCGAAGCGGCCGTCCGCATCTCCGACTCCGGCGAGCAATCCAGGGAGGAGAAGAGCACCGCGACGCCGTCCAGCCCGCCATCAACATCGCCTCCGCGTGCTGCATATCGCGGTATGAAAACCCCCTTCCCTCTCCTTCTCCTCGCCTCGGAACGCGCCGTGCTGTTCGCCGCCGACAATGGAACCACCGCCACCGGAGCTTCTCCGGCCGGCCGTGCCGCTCGCTTCTGGTCAACGACCCCAGAACCGTCCGATCTGTAATCAACGCGCTAGATTAGATCCACGCCGCGTAGCGGTACGCGCCAATCAGAGCACGCCGCGTCAGCATCCTCGTCAGCGCCCCATCAACGCCAACTCAGCGCCAGTCAGCAGTCAAAGTCAGCGGTCAACGCCTGCGTGGAGAAGACCGTCAATTTTGCAGAAAGGCCCCTGTAACTTAGAACAATCATTAATTTTTATTGGCTCGGCCAAATTTTGCAAACTTTATATTTTTGGAAAGCTTATGACTTGTAGAAACTTTCGGTAAAGATAGTTCCATGTTTTGACAAATTTAAATAAGTTCAAATTTTCAAATTGTTTGTTTAAGTAAATTTGACATAACTTGAGTTTTAAAAATTATTTTTGGGCAAATCCAATTGCTATAACTTTGTTTAGTTAATCTTTAGCCGTAGGAACCTTCCTAATATTTTTTTAGATTATTTTTCTGCGAATTACTATTTATTTGTATTTATCTCCTTTTTAGGAGGATTTTTAATAATACTTAATGTTTAAAAATTATTTTTCTTCACTTATTCGAGCTATATATTAACTTAGTGATAATTTGGAAGGTTGAGATGCATGACAATGTACTTAGAAAATATGGCCTCTCAACAATATCATTTTTCTTAGAAAATATTTTGGTAACACTTTTTGCCAATATTTTTCCTTAGAAAATTTTGGCATTTTAAAATTGGTTAAGTATTTCCTTAGTAAAATTTAGCATCTTCTAAATGGTGTACTTTCCTTAGAAATTATTTTGTCATCCCTGGGTTTCTCAACATGAAGCTGGAAGGCCAATGAAGGACTTAACCAAGAAAACACACTCCAGAAGCATCTCTAAGAAGTAAAAGTACTTAGAAGAAAATCAAGAGGAACTTCAAGAAGACCAACTACCTATTTTTCTCTAAGTCTTTATTTATTTCTTTCTTTCTTTTTATTTCCTCTCTATTTGACTTAGTGGTGTAGCAAGTTAAAATTAAGACCAGCCCTGGTGGTACCAAATGATGAAGTCTGCAAAATCATCGTCCTACAAGAAGCAATGGAGTCCCCACACCAAGGAAGGAATGACAAGGAAGATTGAAGATGATCCTTGAAGACAAACTACATCCTTCTCTCTTCTATCCTTTTTCTTTCTTCCTAATTTTGTCTTTTACTTTGGACATAGACCAAGTCCTTGTGTTTATGACCAAGTCCCTAGAGTGCTAGTTGAAGATTCTTTGAAGACCAAACATGTGAAGACTTGGAGCAACCATACCACCAATTTAAGTTGATTATATCAAGTTTATTTTGCCCAACCTTGACCTTGACCTAGCCAACTTGATTAAGTTATTTTGTCCATGTTCCTCAAGTTGTTTTGCACATCATGCATGTCATATTTCCTTAGAGTATTTTTGCATATCATGCATGGCATATTTTTCTTTAAAAAGAGTTTGGTATGATTGCATGTTTATTGTGGCTTGTTTGATGTGTTAGAAATTTCGGAGAGAGACGAAGGCTTTTGCGACTGCTACTCCTGCTCTCCCTGTTGCCAAGGCAAGTGGCACACCCTCATGAATTTCCTATGTATTTTACCTATGCATGACTTAGTGTATTTCTATAAGCATGTGTTGGATAGTATTGCTATGCTGAAAACCACACTATATCCATTTACTAGTTGTCTAGCATCCTATGATAACTTAGTATTTCTATAAGCATGTGTTGGATAGTATTGATTCTTTGTTGCGATATTCATCGTAAACTGTGTGTGCAAATGAATCGATCCGGGGGTTTGCACTATACATAGGGATCTTGCCAATTTTTAAGTGCAGGTCCGCTACATCTTCTATGTTTGCCATTTGAAATAAGATGGAAATATTTTGTATTATCCCCCCTTCTTGAATATATTTAACTTTGGCGCGTTGAGCCCACTTTGACTCCTCATCGCGCCTGAGCTGGGCAATCTTATCATTCACACTCTTCAGAGTCTCTCTTTCGGCTGCATCCAGAGATATATTTTCGGCTTTAAGGTCTAGTTAATCTATAATTAGTAAAAGGCACTCCTTTTCTTTCTTATAATTACCACTCAAGTTTCGAGCCCATCCTTTCAGGAAATTACGTAAATGGCGCAACTTTTGTTGCCAATTCTGAATTGGAGAGTCCCCTTTTGGGACCGATTCCCACTCTTTAGCCACAAGCTCATAAAAACCTTCCTTTTGAAGCCAATGCAATTCAAAGGAGAAACGGGCCTTGTTACCCAAATGAGCTTGGACCCCTGCTTCTAAAAATAATGGCGTATGATCCGAGCCTGTTCTGGTCAGCGCATGGACAGAAGCAAGAGGAAATTTCTGTTCCCATTCAACTATGGCAAGAATTCTATCCAACTTCTCATAAGTGGGTGTTTCCCTACGATTTGCCCAAGTATATTGTCTACCTGAGAGATCTATTTCTCTCAGGCTTAGACTTTCAATAATGGCATTGAAAAGAAACGGCCATCTCGAATTAAAGTTGTCATTGTTTTTCTCTTCTTGGCGGCGAATAATATTAAAGTCACCTCCACATAGTAATGGTAACGACTCAGATTCACACATACGCACTAACTCCGCTAAAAACTCATGTTTCTTATTATCTTGAGCTGCCCCATAAACTACAACTAAGACCCATTCAAAACCATCTACCTTCGAGATGATATGAAATTTAACACAATGATCTCCCGAAATCACCTTTGTAATTCGGAAAGAGGCATGGTTAAAACCAACTAGAATGCCCCTGATCTCCCTTGTGGAGGAAGGCAATACCAATGATAATCAAGGCCACCCGAAATATGAGATAAAAAGGGTGCCGAGAAATTAGATCTTCCTGTTTCTATAACAACAAAGAAATCTAATTTATATTCTCTAATAGTTTCATTCACTCTTAGGTGCTTAGCCGGATCCGCAAACCCATCACTATTCCAAAAACAACCTCTCATCTTTTAAACTTTTGTTGTATTTTTAAATCTAGCACTTCTACGAGGAACCGAAACTTGAACTTCTTTGATTTTTGGTTTAACACTTCTCTTTTGTTTTGAGCATCGGATAAGTTGATCCTTGTGATCATCCTCAACCTGTGCTTCCTTTTCATCAAGATCTTTACTAAGAACAGTAGCTATATCTAGAACCGATTTGTTCTGAGCATCTACAATATTCCTAACTTCTTCCTCATTTTTCTTAAGAAACGTTAAAGTACGCGCAAGATCAACATCTTTAATCAAATTTACTGAGTTACAAATTTCGGACGGTTAGCTACCCAAAGACACTCCCAATTTCGACGCCCTAGCAATCACCAAATCATTCGGAATAGAGGCAATAGAAGAGAGGGGCACGTGTTTTGTACCTGAACCCATGCCGGTGTCCCGAGCGATAGCACGCTACTGTGCCCGCTCGAGCTGCGTCAAGTCCGCGGTCGGTTACGCTCTCAGACAATCACTAGACCGCACATCCACCGCCATCTCCTTCGGAATGCCCCCATACGAAATCACTTCCTCCACCGTGTAATGGCCACCGAGGAACACTCTTGTTCCTCCAGAGCCATTAGCCACGCTCGAGCCACTGGTCCCTCCTGGAGTGCGTGGCAAGCTGACCGGGGAAGGCACCTAAGACCTTGGAGAAGACATGATGGAAGACTCCACCATGGCCGAGACCTCCTGTCTCGGCGTCGGTAGCACCTCCTCCACAAACTCAGTATTAGCAGAAGACTGAGGATCCAAAAAAACCTGCTCGGAACCAGCCGTTTGTACCGCAGAAACAAACTGCGTTGGATTCCCTGCCGCGGCAGGAAAAGCAGCCGAAACGCTACCGCGGCCGGCAGGCTCGGCAGGGAAAACTGCGGAAACTCTGCCACTGCCGACAGAGACTGCTGGGGGTGCCGAGGCTGCTGCATCTCGATCCGCGGCCTCCACCTCCTCTACCATGTCCGACCACAGGTCCACAGCCTCCTAGTTGTAGACAAGGTCCCAAAGTGTGGCATCCTCACTTTACCTTCAGCTTTAGGCGATGAAAAACCAAGATCAAAAGACCCAAATAAAATTGGAACCTCTTTAGTAGCTGGAGTTTTAGATTGTTCTGAATTATTATTTGAAGACTCCTGCGATTTAGGCTCAGCAGCTTTTTGATTACCATTATCACTCGGAGGTGGATCAGTACCCTTTTTCTTGCCATCATCTTTTGGGTCTGCATCATCACCACCACCCGGCCCTTCTTTAGGGTCAACATCATCCATCTCCTCATCATGGTGGTAGTTCTCCACCTCAAATCTGAGCATATATCCCACCCCCTCATAGGTATGATCGGCTCGGGCAGGGACCGAATCGGGAGCGGCACAATCCACCCTCATACACACGACACCAGTTTTCCTCATAACTACTAATTTGATAATTTATTTACGCTTTTGCTAGTTCTCGGCTAACCGAAAAATAGCGTAGCTCTCGGTCGATGGATTTTTTGCTGTACGATCCTTTTTTTTTGTGATTAGCGCTGGATTTTTTTTTTTAAACGCTGAATTTGTTGTGTATTCTGTGTATCGCCAATGGTTACTGGTAGATCGTTTTTTCAGGCATGTTGGATCGATTTTTTTTATGGTGGGCTTGTGTGTTTTGGCTGTTTGGCTTTTTTGTCTTTTCTGCCTTTGTTTGGATCCTTTTTTAGGCTAGGCCATTTTTTTTTAACCGTTCTGAGCTTGCTTAAATGGGGAGAGTACCCGCTGGAGAACGGGGACGAGTAGACCTTCGTACTGTGTAATTGCATTTTTTTTACCTGAAATCTCCATTAATAGCATGCAATTTCAGGTTTTCACACCCTCTCCTTGTTGGGGGTTTGTATGCTGGCTTTTGTGTGTGTGCGCGCGCGCGCAAATTGCACGTGAATCATCCAATGGCACAATAGCGTGTAATTGCATTTCTTCATCCCCTTATAATTGCGGTTGGCATGATTAATTTTTCCTTTGCGCATTTGCAATTACACATGCAACATCGTGCAGTTACATTTTTATTTTTGTGTGTAATTGATTTTTTCATCCCTTGTAATTGCAGTAGCCATGCATGACGTTTTTCCTTGTGCGCATTTGCAATTGTACATGGAACCATCGTGCAATTGCATATGCGCTTTTATAGCGTGTAATTGCATTTTGTTCTTGCGTGTATTTGTAATTGAACGTGAAATCAGCGTGCAATTACACATTCACCTGTTTAGCGTGTAATTGCATCCTTTCATCTATTTTTTGTAATTGCATTTGCAATTACACAGGGAACCATCGCACAATTGCACATGCGTTTTTATAGCGTGTAGTTGTATTCTTCCCTTGCGTGTATTTTGTAATTGCACATGAAATCAGCGTGCAATTACACATTCACCTTTTTAGCGTGTAATTGCATCCTTTTAATCTATTTTTTAATTGCATTTGCAATTACGCATGGAACCATTGCGCAATTGCACATGCGTTTTTATAGCGTGTAATTGCATTTTTTTTCCTTGCGTGTATTTTGTAATTGCACATGAAATCAGCGTGCAATTACACATTCACCTTTTTAGCGTGTAATTGCATCATTTTCATCTATTTTTGTAATTGCATTTTGCAAGTACACATGGAACCCTCGCGCAATTGCACATGCATTTTTATAGTGTGTAATTATATTTTTTTCCTTTGCGTGCATTTGTAATTGCACATGAAATTAAAGTGCAATTACACATTCACTTTTAGCGTGTAATTATTTTTTCTTTCTTTTTATAATTGTTTTTCCTTACTTTTAAAAGGCATACTTAAAAAGGCCCACGAAATAATAGAAGAGCCGAAGAGGGAAAGGGCATTCGGCCCCAAAGTAAACGTGATGGTCGATCAACCGAGAACTTCCTTGATTCTCGGTTACCCGAGCGCTAGCCGCGTCCATTTATTTATGCCCGAGCATCTATATATGCAGGCTGTCTTTAACTGTTCTTTCCACACACATATATAGGGTGACTTCTTTTGGGCTCCTGCTTATGCATAAGCCAGCTTATAGATTTTGGTGTGGAGAAACTGTGGTGGGTAGAAACTTCCCAGGAGACTTCTTTTGAGCTTCTAAAGGTTTGGCTTATTTGTTGGGTTGAGTCGTGAGATGTCTGAAACGCACCTGGATTTGATATATGATCTTAGGTATGCTTATTTGTTGTGTTTAGTGTGAGGCAAGCACCATCTACAAACACTACGAGTGTGTTTGGTTGCTCGCATTTTCAACACCATCTATATATGACCGATGAAACGAAAAGATTATAACACGAAAGTTGTGCGAAACGTCGAGATGAACCTTCTTGTCAATGGATATTTCGAATGGTAAATCGAGTGCGATGATTTGACAAAATTCGTCTAAAAAAGTTTCAAACATCGGTTCGAAATTGAGAAGTTACAGTCGACGAAACTCGAAACAGAGTACGGGAATGGAACCTACTCGTCGACGCGCATATTTGTCGTGTATATTTTATTTTGAATCGAAGTATGATTGTGTACGCACTAAATAAATAAATGGAGGCGATGTGAGGTAGCGAGGGTCGCATTTTCCTTTTTTCTGGCTAGATGTTGACCGGTAGCAGATGGGAGGTGGGGTTATCCGTCGTGGGATGGCAGTTCGGAGGTAATTTGTCTCAAGGACATGTCCCAATTCACATAACATTTCGCTCCCTAGTCCAGAAGCTCGGTAGACTGCTCTCCACCAGTTTCTGAGAATTGCACTGCGGGTTGCTTATCGAGGGCTTCTCGGTGGGAGGAAATTGGACACTTTTAAGGCTTGTTCGGTTTGGAGCTGGGCAAGAAGCCCAAAAGAAGTCAGCCATACACGTCTGTCTGTTGAGAGGAGTCGCAATGGCATAATCGGGTTTTGTGTGAGTGCACAAGATGTCAAGACACTCTTCTAATGGTCCGATGGCTGGGTTCCACTGTCATGCATGTCATGGTGGACGCTCACACGCCAGGTATATTCTTTTCTTGGTAGCTGTGTTGCACTTTACCCTTTAGCCTCGGCATGCACTCGCTCTTTATATTTTGGCCCATTCCGGATGTAATTAGGAATGGGATGTAAATTAGTCGGGTGGAACAAAGAGCATATATCAGCATTTTCTTGGGTAGGAGTATTTATCTCGTCACACACATGGAAATACATGTTTACGTGCGCACAGCATAACAGCGAGCACGTATGCATCATGTACAGGGTAGAAGGTGTATAAATAGATACGTGAAGTGAGCACCGACGCATGCCTAGATGCTTATGCAGGCACACAAGAGACGCGCGCGCAGCAGCAGAGATATAATCCAAAGCTACCTACAACACGCGCGCAGCAGCAGAGATATAATCCAAAGCTAGCTACAACACGCGCGCAGCAGGGCATGGCGGCCGACGACGTCGACGGCCAGAATGCAGCCGCGTTCAGGTGGCGGTGCGTCGACGCGGCGCGCTACGTGGTGGCCCTGGCGGTGACCGCGCTCATCGTCACGGTCACCGCGCACTCCATCCACGTCCTTCTCCGTCCCGTTGGCCTTCTTTTCCGGGTCGACGGGGACTTCATCGCCGTGAAACAAGGCACTCCGGCGTGGAACCTGAGCTTTGCTCTAGACTTCGAGGTCGGCAACCCCAGGGGCCGCGGCGCCATCTACTACGAAGGCGTCACAGCCTACTTGTACGGCAGGGTCAACGACACGTCAAAGGCGAAATATTTCGTGACCGTGGCTCTCCACGACATATCCCTGAAGGAGCACACGTGGAAGCAGTTCCACATTGTGAAGGTGTATCCTAATTTCACCTGGCCTGGTTTGGAGCCCTTCTTCGACCTGTTTACCAGCAGCGGCAACAAGGGCATTCCTGACGGGGTAGTGGTGATGAATGGAACCCTCACCGTCGGGACGTATTCCTGGCGCAACTAGACTCCCGTAGCAGCCACCTACTACTGCTGGCCCGTCGCCATCGGCAGCGATTCCCCGCCCTACACGGAAGGTGCCGGACAGTGCGCGGATAACCCGCCTACGCCAGAGGCAACCCTTCCCGACCACTAGAGCTCGCCGTCTCCCGCGTTCGTTCTATGACTTCCCACACCCCTTTTTGTTTCAATGTACCCGTTTCTTATTCTTGATTCAATTAACCGTGTACGGTGAATTAATGTCGATGATTAAGTTGATTTAACTGCCTCCAGGGCCACATTTTTTGTACTTTCTTTTCGGACCATTCAGTTTGTCCGCCTTTCAACATGTGCTGCTTCTACTTCACAAGTTCAGAATATCGATCCACTACCACAGAATATAATACAGTAGTTTTGTCCAGGTCTAGCATTGAAAGGCACCATATAGACGCAGTTTTTCCACATGTTAAATATCGGACTCTTAAAAGCGTTATAGGGAAACCGTAAACCCGTTTTTCGCTGCTGACCGTAAATCCTGTTCTGCCGCAGCCCGCACGGTACCGAAAAGCAGGTCTAGGGTTTTAGCCAACATTTGTGATATTGAAAGTAAATAACTTAATATAACAACAACATAAATCAAATTTATGAAAGTTCTAACATCACAGAATACAAGAATAATCCATATTACAACAATCATTCAAATTCAAATAATTAAACAAATAACGAATGGTCCGGAAGGAAAGAATAGTTCATCAGACATGAAAAAACCAAATAAATTGGGAGACTATCTCCCATACAACTGCCACTGGTGCTCAATGAGATCTTGTTGAAGCTGGGTGTGTGTTCCCCTGTGCTCAATCTGCTCAAACTACGAACTACAAACAAATCTAGGAGATTTGCGCGAGATTTACCTTCAAATCAGGTCGGAGGCGGCGGCGGGGCGGCAGACGAGCCGGGGCAAGGGAGAGGCCAGGAGACGGGGTAGAAACTAGGGGACGGCGGCAGAGGGGCTTATTAGACCGGCCGCCGGGGTTTCCCCTCAAGCCCCAAGCCGGATCTAAGGCGGGGACGGTCGCGGGTCCGGTCAAGTTCCGCGGACGGCGCGGCGGAGGGCGGGGGAGCTGCAGCGAGCTTTGTGAGGGGCGGGAATGGAGTGGGGGACGGCGGGACGGCTTCTACGCGGGACGGTTTTGGCGGTGGCGACCGAAAATGGAAGGCGTGAGTTGGCGGCGGCGGCGGTGGGAGATTTTGGATGGCGACCTGAATGTTCAGCGCGCCAACCCTTTCCGCGAGATAAGGGAAACCGAATAATCGGAGGTGAAAACTTCATATATGACGTATATGGGGTTCCATTTGAGGGAAGACTTAAAAAAATTAAGGGTCGGGCGAAAATAAGGGATCTGCGCGGTCGGGGTTTTCGCCCGAAACCTTAAAAAAGCGGTTATTACAAGGGCTTTCGCTTTTTAAGGGATCTGCTAGAGATGCTCTTATCTCCACCCTTCACGTTGTGTTTGAGATCCGTGCTCCGTGTTTTACACAAACAACCCTGCATCTTCCCACCCCTGTAGCAAACAAAGTGTGCACTGCACATCTTATCTGCCTCCTCCTCTCTCTCTCTGTCTCTCTCTCTCTCTCGGCCACCCACGCACAGCTTCCCTCAGCTAGGAGGTTTGCGCGCTCCCCTCAGCTAGGAGGTTCGCGCGCTCCCGCAAGGAGCCCTCCTCCCGTTGAAGCTCCTTCTCCCTCCCGTCGAGAGCCTCACGCAACTCATCCAGGCACTACGGGAAACAAAATCTTTGCTGAGTACAAAAAGTACACGGCGAAGACCAAAAAATATCCGGCAAAGTCTTTGCCGAGTACTGCACCCGGCAAAGGCTACCCGGCATATTTTGCCTCGGCAAAGTTTCTTTGCCAGGTGTATTTTTCACGACACTAGGCAAAGATTCTTTGCCGGGTGTATACTAGTGGCACACGGCAAAGAAAAGCGTACCCACGTTTCGTCCGCCGGCTCAACCTCTTTGCCGAGTGCAAAAAAGAGCACACGGCAAAGGCTCCTGGCATGAGCAGTTGACACGTTGCTCTCTCTTTGCCGGGTGCCTAGTCAAACGCACACGGCAAAGAGATGCTCTTTGCCGGGTGTAAAACACGTCGTACACGGCAAAGAGGTCCTCTTTGCCGGGTGCCTGGACAAAAAAACACCTGGCAAAGAATACATTTTGGCACGGCATATGGCCTCTTTGCCGGGTGCCTGCCTGGGGCTCACGGCAAAGGGCAACTGGAATACACGGCAAAGGCCTTTTGGTCGGGTATATTTGCCTTTGGCACCCGGCAAAGAGGCCCTGTTTTTGCTTTTTTTTTTCGTTTTTATTATTTTCCTGAAGTAAACACACAATATATTGATATACTTACTAAAGCTGTAACAAATGGATCATTTCAAGTCACAAGCACTGAGAAATGAAGGAGTACAAGTTTGGAAGATCACACATGTTCACAACATCAACGAATACAAGTTCAGACATAACAAACGATTACAAGTTCATCGATACATGACCACTAGTTCACAACAAATGACCGTCGACCCATGCATGTCCACCACTCTGCCATCAACACATGCAAAGCACACAAGCATAAGTAGTTGAATTTTTGCCCCTGGATGGTCGCCGGCAACAGCAGCAGGAAGCCGGAGCCGTGGCCGACAGCTGCACCTCAGAGAAGACGCCAGTTTTTCCTCCGGGTGGATGCTGGCAGCAGCTCCCACGCCGGCAGAAGCAGGCCTTGTGGCCGCAGGCAGCAGCAGCAGCTCCGTCACCATAGTGTGGCAAAGAATGGGTGGCCGGTGAGGGCCACCATCGGCGAGGCTGCATGAGAGAGGGCAGCCTCATAGATCTGTTGCAGGAGCTCGTCTAGGATGGTAGACTCTGTTCTTTTGCCAAAGCTGCTAGAATGAACATGAAACTGATCAGCCCATTTGGATATCAGTATATAAATGCCTATGAATATCAAACCCGGATGCAGAAATAAGCATGATATGCACAATTATCTGTCAAAAAAATTCACTTCAGTTTGTCATGCTAAAAAACTTCTAAGGTTGGTCAGACAACCAAAACACTTACGGTTCTAAATCCAAAGGATACAATCAGATGGTTTCAACAACCCAACATGTAACTAGGATAATTTATCATGCCCACTATCACATATTTAATTAATATGGGTATTGTCGCAACATTGGAACATGGGGTTCCCCTGATGCGGTCAAAGCCGGTCCACCACCAGTGGGCCCACCCAGAAGATAGCCAAGGTCAAGCCACGCAAGCATGATGAGTGGGGAGGCCCACTCGTCTCAATGCTACCCGACAAGATCGACATCGACCTCCAGCGGCTAAGGACCAAGACCCGGAGAACCTCACGGGTTCGCTCACCTGGAGAGCAAGGCCGCGACCCATCGGGTTGCTGAACCCGGCAGACCCGCCAGGCCCTTTCCATGCTCGGGCACGGAAAGGATGATCTTCCCCGCCTCCAGCAGGAAGATAAGCACGCCAGCGTCAGTAGCAAGGAAAGATCTGAGGAACCTTGGGAGCCAAGATGAAGCATGCACATGGGCACGTCACGGATGGCGTCACCCCAGCCCGGCATTGGCGGAGGCGTCATGCCATCCTTGCTGCCCCTGCCTTTTCCTTCCTCCCCAAGGATGGAGGAGAAGATGACGCAAGCCAAGAAAGAAAGGCCCAGAGAGGGCCACGTCGCCTGCATTGCCACCACCACCAGGGGGTTTTTCCCGCCTAAAAGCCTCCGCTCGTGCTCCTCGCGTGACGCCCTGTGGTCACCCCCTAGCCTATAAAGGGAGGGCCAAGGTCACCAGGAAAAGGGGTCAGAACCAAGTAAGAGCTAGTCTAGGCAAGAGCAAGTAGCTAGGGAAAAGAGCGGAAACGAGAGGTGATCTCCTCCGGGTCAGGATCTGCTCGTCTTCAACCTCTAGCCAAATCTTCCCCGGGTAGATTACCCGGAGAGCATTCTGTAAGCCACCATGATGAACACCATAATCCAGACATGCAGGAGTAGGGCTGTTAGCCTCCGGGCGGCATGAACCTGGGTAAAACCAATGTGTCCCTGTCGTGCTTGTGTCTCTTGCTCGAGTTTCTTCTTGGAGCTGAAGGTGGTAAGCCTCCTCTGCGCCCACTACCGAACCAAATAAAAGGGGGTAGGCTCTACTCCCGGTGTCCGTGCTCCGAGACACGACATCTGGCGCGCCAGGTAGGGGGAGCAAGTGCTTCAACCTTCTTCTTCGTCAACGGAAGTCGCATCGTCGTCAGAATCTCCGTCGGCTTCTTCTTCTTCCTCGTCGGCACCGTCTCCAAGAACTTCTTCACCTACGTCAACAGTCTCCTTTGATCAAGTCCATGTCGGGAACGCAGGAGGTCCTTGGTGGGCAAATGTCCTTCTCGTCTCAGGACCGCCGGGGGCTGGGCAGCTCTCTTGCAGCAGCGCAGGCGCTGCTCACCGCGCCCCCGGGAACGATTGGCCACGATCCTCGTGCACACGCTTGAATCGCCAGCCTCACAAGCCTTGTGGACTACGCCCGCCAATGCCACGCTCCAACGAGTTCTTCAACGACTGCGCAAGAGACTCCCGCGGACAATGCTGATGCCGCACCCGAGACACTGCCAGCAGGAAGCCCTGACTGCGGCAAGCATCCCATGCCTTTCGGTGAGGGAACCAGCCGGAACACCCCCACTCGCAAGCGAGCCCGCGCGGACATGGAAAACCCGACTGGCGAGCCTCTGCGGACATGTTTTGCGCCTTACCGGGCGCTACCTCAAGATCTACACATGCTGAAGCAAGAGCCCGGGGAGACGCTCCGCCACTTTGTCGGGAGGTTCCGAAGCGTCGTGGATCGCATCCCGCCGAGGAACCGATGTGTTGTGACCACCGTTAGCTCCTTCCACGCCAACGTTCGTAACATGAAGATGCGTGAGAAGATGAGCACCCGAGTGATCGACACCCTGGATGAACTCTGGAGGGTGGCGAATCGCTGCGCCCGCGCCGAAGAAATCAACGAGATTCCCGGGGAATGGGCCCCACGGGTAATCCGTTGAAGCCATGTCAAGAAGAGCTGGGAACATGCGAACCTGAGCAAGAAAGTCACCCGGCTGGACTCAAAGCAAGCATCTGAAAAATCTTGAACACAATAAAAGATAAGTTATCCTGAGTACGTGCATCGTCTTGCATCTTTTCATAGTAGCAAGGCTCACGGGTTTTAGATTTCACGCCCCTAGTAGGTGCCTTGACCGTGGAACGGGGATCCGTTAGTTACGGCCTCCCGGGTGTACAAGCGGCGATGGCCTATGCATCCCGGGTAGCGCGCGTATCAGCGGATCCAGGGTTTTTCTGGGGACCGGTAAGGCTCATGCTAGCATTCCTGATCCGTCAAGGGCACACGGGTTGGCTTACACTCTCCGGGGAACCTCTCGGAAACGTGGAGACATTAAAACTTACGAAGGGCATGAAAACATCTAAAATTCCAGCAAGTGTTGTGTCTAGGAACCCTCTAGCGTTCCATCAAGTAGCAAGCAAAGTGGACACTAACAAAGTTTATTACATGACATTTGGGGCACGATGTGCTCGAATGTTTTGTAGGGTAAAAAAGGCGTCTACGCGCCAAGGAGCCTTCCGGCAAGTTCTTCTGCTTCGAGGGCCACGGCATTGAGAGCATCTGCGGATGGAGTAAACGTCAGGATCTCTTGTAGCGATGTGCTGGGTACCGCCTGATGAACTGTGGCCAGGACGTGCGAGGCCATGGCTTTGCCAGCTCTCTTGGGCTCCGACTCCAGAAGCCGGGCGGACTGGGAGCGGAACAACCGCACGGAGCGAGCTGCAGCGTCGAAGAATGGGGCCAGCTGGCTTACCTCGCGGGTCTCCAAGTCCAGCTTAGGCAGGCTCTTGCCCAGCCTGAGTTTCTCCACCTGCTCCTGAACGCGGGCCGCTACGTCAAAAAGGGCATCTGCCTGGTCCTGGAATTCCTTGCGCTTCCTTAGGAAGTCGATCGATTTGTCCTTGAGCTCCTTTTTCATCTCCTCTAGGCTCTTCTTCAATCCCTCGGCTTCGGATTCCTTTGCCCGCAGCAAGCTTTTCGTTTCGGTCACCAGCAGCTCGGTGTCACGTGTCTTGTCCGCGGCGGCGCGCGCTGCTTCCCGAGCTTGGCAGAGTTCACCCTGAAGCGCCTTCTGGGACTTGGTCACCTCCTCCATCTTCAGCTGAATATCTTGGATCGACTTTTCCCGGGAAGCAAGTTCCTCTTTGTGGCGCGTGGCGCACTCCAGCTGCTCCCGCTTGAATGCCTCTTCGGCTGTCGCCTGCACTTGTTTCTGAAGATTCAAGGCCTTCCTCTCCTCGGCCATCTGGAGCTCCCGCGCCTCGAGCTGCTGCTTCTGATTATCGAGTTCCAGCCCTCGCTTGGCGCATTCCGCCTCCCATGTAACCCGGCGATCCTCCATGTGTTTGCTCAAGGCTGCAAATCCATTCACCTGGTGCCTCACCCGGTCAAGTCCTGTTTGGAGCGTCTTCTCGGCCCGGGAGCATGCCTTCGCCAGTTTGTCCTCCCGGGCAGCAAAGTCACTTTCGAGCCTGGCGGCTCCCTGGCGGATGACGTCAAAGACATCTTTCCCACTGATCACTACCCTACCAGCGTCGTCGCCGCCCGAGGAAGATGGTGCCAGTAGGAATCCTTCACCAGCTGTGGCGGGGGCGGCATGCTCGGGAAACAGCCCGGAGAGGTCTTGGGTCCCTGCTGTGTCTGCCCAGAGGTTGGTATAAAGGGTCAGGGACTCTCCCGACAGCCAAGTATTCTCCATTATGTCCGTGGGAGGCACTGCAAGCAATCCGCCGCCGGCGGCCAGAGTAGCGGCGACACCATCATCCACGCGTTTCGCCGTCTCAGTCTCTAGGGCGGGAGCGCGCGCATCATCGTCAACCTTCTCGGGTCCAAGGGTCCGGGCGGGGCTCTGCGCTGGCGGATGCGCTGACTCATCTGTCACCATGGGGTCCCCGCGGGGATCGTTCTCTGTAGCACAAGCATCTAGGCGTCAGGATCAAGCCACAAGGTCTAGTTCCTATCTGGCTCTGCTGGGAGCAAGGTTAGCCATGGACGAAGCAAGGAAACATACCAATATGGCTGAGCTCTTTGGTGGCTCCTGCTTCCGTCGCTTGAGGGTGGGAAGCAAGTTCCAAGCCGACGGGCTCAGCCACGAGCACGCGGCGCTCCCCCAGCTCCGTTCTTCCTGGGAACGGCGCCCTGATCTCGGCGACGGCGGAGCTTGTCGCCGTGTCATCCTCGGCCTCACCGCGCGTTTTCTTGGTGGACGCCCTTGGAGATTGACCCCCGCTACCACATTCGGTCAATCAACGATAGCAAGATCCACGAAGCATATCACAAGAAGAAATGGACAGTAAAGATCGTTACCCGTGGGGACGCTTGCTGCTGTGGACTTTCCAATCTCTGCTCCGGTCCCTGCTCTTCACGGATACGGACTCCCCAGATGAAGCTTGGGGGATCTCGACAGCAAGACTTGCGGACACAAAAGAACTGGCTCCCAGCACAGATTGCTGGGGAGTCTCTGGCTCCCGGGGAAGTACCCGGCGGGGTTTCCGGGTCAGGGCCTCCGGGTCCGCTTCCATTTCTTCGGGGGCGTCACCGCCACCATCTGCTACCAGGGGCGCGGACTTCTCGGAGCTCGAGCTCACCGTTGTCACACTCGCTTTGCCAGCGAAAATAATCTTATGCGACCGGGTCGCCGGGCTGGACCCGGCGGCATGCAGTGGTGGGCAGCTACCGGAGAAGGTAGCCAGGCAGGGCGGCGGCCTCGCCATGCAGTGGTGGTAGGCAGCGGCATGGAGAAGGGAGCTTCGCGTTGGGGGAGGTAGGTGAGATTTGGATTTGGAGGCGGGGGTGGGGGATTGAGTTTGTTTTAGGGCCTGTTTGATTCGTAGGATAGGAAAGATGTAGGAATAGGAAAAGCATAGGATTTCTATGTCATGCACACTCCAATCCTATAGGATTTGGTTTGCACCAAAGTTTGTTTGATTCCACCAAAGGAATTGTAAAAAGAGGTTGGAGTGGATGTTAGAATTCCTATGGGAAGTAGTACAAAAGATTCCTTAGGAAAAGCTCCTATAGGATCCAATCCTACAAATCAAACAAGTAAGAAAGGAAAATTTCCTATAGGATTGAATCCTCCAAAAATCCTATGCAATTCCTTTGAATCAAACAGGCCCTAAGACTTGGTACCGCAAAAATTTCTCCTTTGCCGACTGCATTTCCAGTAGTACTCGTCAAAGCCTTCTATTTTTTTCTTTTAAGTTTCACAATGGACACGCATTAATATAAAAGAGGCTTTACCGGGTGGCTGCTTTGCAGGCACTTGGTAAAGAGACCTTTGCCGGGTGCAATTTTCCCGGGCACACGGCAAAGACTGCTTTGCCGGGTGTTTTTTTCTAGGGCACACGGCAAACAATGGATTTTTTTCCTTTTTGACTTTTCTTTATTTCCTTTTTAGGGTTTGTAATATATAAATGTATCATTTTAAGTGTTTGCTTACTTCATAGGACCATGGGAAGCCAAGGTTGAGCCCGAGATCTCGCGCCCGGTGGACCCGGCTCGGAGCTGTTCCCTCTATCAGTCCCAAGTGTTAGTGTTTTCCCCGGAAACCGCGCTTCGGAGCGACGGAATCACTTGAATTTTCGCATGTGACACTAACATATATATATATGCAAGTGTGGTGGAAGGTTGAAAGATCCAATATTTCAGCTCCCAACCGTCGGTGTGGAAAAGAGATACACATAGGAAGGTTCTCGATCCGAACCTCGAATCCCCCACTTCGGTTGCAATGGGGGGAATCTTGTGTGAACTAGGGCTCCAAATTGTCTTTCCATGTTCCTATGAACCAACCAAACCAAAAGAAAGGTAAAAGTCCATGGGCCAGCCGACGTTCGGAGAAAGTCTACGGGGTAAACCGCTGGCAAACATCTTTTCATGTGGGTCCCGTTTTGAGCACAACTCGCTCGAAAAAATCAGAAAAATGGGAACCTTCGGGAGTCGCCATTTTATGTCACGTACTTGCGAGAAAAAATTCAAACTTGAAATATGAAAGTAATTCTGAAAAACCCTTCACGAAATGAGTTACCACCTACGGAGTTTTATAGCTTTTAGGTCAAACGAGCTAGGTAATGAGCAAATGCATGGCATAGTTTGTCGGAAAGAGCCCACATTGCGCACAGGCGTGTGTCTTGGAATGCCTAACAAGTTTGGTCTTCTGAGTTTTCGTCTTCATTGCACGAAAAATGCATTTTCCATTTTCTAAGTGCAGAAATCGGGTTTTTTTGTGAAGCAGTTTTAGAGGCATCAGATATTCTACTACAACCCCTGTGCACAAAAATATTAGACCACTCCAATATTACGTATCTCATACCCGACGTCGTGGGAAACTTTTTGAGAATTTCTCAGAATTTATACGGTTTGCTGCCGATTTCGCTGGAATCGGGAGCGAAATCGGCCCGGATTTGAACTAAGCGTCCACTTTATCTTGTTCCTGATTTTTTGTGAAAATCATTTTTAGATCCTTAACGTGTCACTTTATGTGTGGTTCTCTTTCAGTTTCGCGAGTTTCCGAACCGGTGCCCCACGGCGCCTGTTCTTGCGAAACGGCATTTCATGTGGGTCCCGTTTTGAGCACAACTCGCTAGAAACAAAATCAGAAAAATGGGAAACCTTCGCGAGTCGTCATTTTATTTCACTTACTTGCGATAAAAAATTCAAACATGAAATATGAAAATAATTCTGAAAAACCCTTCACGAAATGAGGTACCACCTACGGAGTTTTATGGCTTTTAGGTCAAACGAGCTAGGTAATGAGCAAATGTGTGACATAGTTTTCTGGAACGAGCCGACATTGCGCACAGGCGTGTGTCTTGGAATGGCTAACAAGTTTGGTCTTCTGAGTTTTCGTCTTCGTCGCACGAAAAATGCATTTTCCATTTTCTAAGTTCCCAAATCGGGTTTTTTTGTGAAGCAGTTTTACATGCATCAGATATTCTAGTACAGCCCCTGTGCACAAAAATACTAGACCACTCTAATACAACGTTTCTCATACCGGCCGTCCCGGGAAACGTTTTGGGAATTTCGGAGAATTTATACGGTTTCCTGCCGATTTCGCTGGAATCGGCTCGGATTTGAACTAAGCGTCCACTTTACTTGTTCCAAAAAATTTTAGAAAATCATTTTCAGATCCGTAACGTGTCATTTTATGTGTTGTTCTCTTTCAATTTCGCGAGTTTTCGAACCGATGCCGCGTGGCGTCCATTCTGGCGAAACGGCATGTCTTTGCCTATTGTCCAGATTTGACACTAGGCAAAGAGGTGCTTTGCCGGGTGCCTTGCCAAATGCACTAGGCAAAGAGAGGTTTTGCCGGGTACCTTCAAAAGGGCACACGGCAAAGAGTTATGCACTCAGCGCAAATCGGACAGGAAAGGGCCGCCATTCTATTATTTTTTCTTTGCTCCGAAAAAACTATTCTTTGCCGGGTGTTTTTAAGAAACACACGGCAAAACGATTCTTTGCCGGGTGCCAAATTTTAACACCCGGCAAAGCCTGACGCCGTCGAGCTAGCCGTCAAGCGCGCGGGGAAAAAATCACGTGGCACGTAACTTTGCCGAGTGCCATGTGGAGACACTCGGCACAGATGACTTTGCCGTGTGTTGTTTCACTGCCGGGTGTATTTTCGAGGGTTTGCCGTGTCTGTTTTGTTTTGCACCCGACAAAGGTTATCTTTGCCGGGTGCCCGATATTTAGCACCCGGCAAAGTCTGTTGTACTCAGCAAAGATCCGTTTTCCGGTAGCGACGAGGCTCATGGTGCGGGCGGCCTCGGACTCCAGGACCTCCTGGCGGCGGTCGAGCTGCTCCCAGTACCGCCTCAGCATCGCCTCCTGGGCGTGGTACTGAGAAGACGCTCCTAGGCGCCAGCTCTCTCTCTCTCTCGAGAGAGAGAGCAAAGCTCCTCCTCGCGGGCGCGAAAGCCGGCCTCCAGGTGAGCGAGGCCCTGGCGGGCTGTGCCGAAAAAATCCCCGCCAGGCGGCAAACCCGCTGGAACACTGCTGCTGGCGTCCTTCCCGAAGAGACGCGCCCCCGGGAAGGCCAGACTCGGGTCCGTCTCCAGGGAGGCCGCCTGGCGCTCATTGGCACTAGCCCCTGAGGCCCGACCCGGAGCACCGCCGGTGGCACCACTCGCGCCTAGGACCAGACGCGGGTGCGAGTGCGAGCTTCGGGGGCTAGCGCCCCGATGCGCCCCTCCGATACAGCGCCGGTCCGCTCGCCCAGCGGCACGTCGGCGCGGTCCTCATCGTCGACCTCCCCAGGGCTAGACTTCGGGGGCTGGGCGCGACTATTCGCTCCCGTTGCGGAGCACCGCAAGTGCCCGACCGTGTCTGCTCTTCCCCGAACGCCCCTCCAACCGCCAGGCACGGCCCATGTGATTGAGCCGACACCAGTCCCTCTACCGGAATGGGGCCGCCGTCAAGCTGATCTGTCCCCGGAGCGGTACCTACAACTTCGGGTGCGCTGGCCGGGCCAATGCCCGCCGTGTTAGCATCAGAAGAAGGAACCCTGCCGGCTCCGCCTTCGACCTGCGCCCCTCTGCCGGCACAGGGTCGCTTGCCCGGCGCTTCGGGCATGTCCTCCCTGCATAACCAAGGCGTCATCATCCAGCCTAGCGCCAAAAATTGGGGGCCCGACGATAAACGGATAAAGTAGCCAATAGGGAAGAAGGCTTACCCGTCGTCAAGCCTGACGGCCCACTTCCTCTTCAACCAAGATTGCCGAGCGGACGGTCTGTGGACCGGACTAGCTTCCGCCTTGACGGCAGGCACCTGTGGCCGACCCTGCCCCAGGCCCGGGGCCGCCGCCCGGGCTGCCGACCCTGCGCTAGCTCAGCGGAATCCGGTTCTCCTCTCGTCCTCGTCGTCAAGGGCAACAGTAGGCACTCCCCGCGGCAGCACCACGCTCTGGCCCACAACCCCATGGGCGCCACACCTAGGCATCGTAGCCCGAATCTCGTCTCACTGACGGTGCCCGGGACAAAGATCCCCTTCATCACCAGGTCGAAGGAGGGCGTATCAAGGTTGTGGGCGGCCCCGGGGCGCATCCTGGTCGCGTCATCATCCGGGGCGCTAGGCGGCCACTTCAGGCCGTCAGGCCATCATGTTCGCCATCAGGCCGCTCTCCCGAAGCATCCTGATTCGCTCCACCACAGGGGCAAGGTTGGCATCATCGGGGCTGAGATCCCTTGAGCCCTCAGCGGGCGTTGCGGGATCTGTTGGATCCACAAGGCAAACGTGAACATTCTCGATGCGGACAACGCACCACCTGCGGCGCCATTCGTCCCACTTGGACTTAAAATCCCCGCGGATGAACGCGTCCTAGAGGTTGTTGCGGAAGCGGAAGGTAACTCCGTCGGCAAGCACCTTTGGCGTGTCGATGCGTGGGGAGTAGTAGTGGCGGGAGAGGGCCACCGACGGCATGACACCGATGAACGCCTCACACAGATGTGCGAAGACCGCCAACGATAGGATGGCGCTGGGGTGTAGCAGGGCCAGGTGGAGGCCGTACGCCTCCATCACAGCAATGAAGAACTCGGAGAAGGGTGGCACCAACCCCAGCAAAAGGAAACAAGTGAACATGTCCACCTCACCATCACCCCGCTCCGCATTCGCGGGTTTGAGCACAGTCGCCCCGTGCTTATTCTCCGTGCCGGCCACCAACAGGCGCCACTTCCCCGCTGCCTCCTCGCTTCGGATGGTGCTGGCAAAGAACACCTCTCCAACCTAGCCGTCGCCAGGGAGGCCTCCTTGTCAGCAGCGGCCTTCGACTTGCGCGATTTCAAGCTCGTCCTGTTCTCGGGCGCGGCCGATCTCCCCTTCGGTGGAGCCATCTCGCTCAAGAAGCACTTCCGGATCTCAAGGACGCGCGCATGTATGCAGTGAAAGCGCAGGGAGAAGATGAACTGTGGAGAAGGGGAATCAGGGACAGAAGTGAGGGCACGACTCCGTTGCCCACCCTTTATGAGCACCGGGGTGGTCCTTCCCTCTCCATTCCCCGGGAGCGAGTTGCAGTTTTTTCCCCAAGACTGGCCCGGTCAATGGCAGCCTCTGCTTGTGGGATGCGCCGGAATCACTTACAGGCGCTGCGGGGCCCATGTTAACTAAGAGCATGACCCCGGCAACCCAGAAGGATCTGCCAGGACCATGCCCGGGGACTACTGTCGTTCCAGTGAACCCCCAGGGTCTCCACGGGAACGCCTAACGTGGGACACAGCCGCCTGCTCGGAGGAGAGCACAAAGAAGATACCAAAGGAAGCGCACGGAGAGCTGGAAGATACACAGTCCGGCCATTGTAAATCTCCACCCTATCCACTCATATAATTCAAACAAGCAGGACGTAGGGTTTTTACGCCTCCGGGCGGCCTGAACCTGGGTAAAATCATGTGTTCGTGTTCTTGAGTTCGGAGGAGTAGCGTTTGGTAACAGTTTGGATCGTGTTGCGCCCCTGGCTGAATCTAAAAAAGGGGGTGCTCAGCTCCCCGGTGTCCGCCCGCGAGGATGCGACATAGACGCCTTTTTCTTCCGTCTTGTGTTTGCAAAGAAACCTTGCCTTCCAGAAAAGAAACTCCACATAAATCCTTTCAAACCTCAGCATGTACTTAATAGGTAATATAGGTCTTGCGGAGCACTTTTGTACTCAACTTGTCTTTATCTGTTGCAAAGGAAACTCCCCGTCCGAAGATGGGTTTTACGCTGACGTAGACTTCGACGAATAGCTCTGGGGTTCCCAAATAGCAGCCTGATGCTACGGGAAATGGGTGGACATCGTTTGTTCGAGGCATTATAGGCATTTTGTTAAACTTGCTATGTATAATAGACATATTTTGCTTTCGCTGGATTGCGATGTAATGTTGGTCATGTGACCTCTATGTGTAATAATCTGCTATATTTACGCTAGTAAGAGTTGTACTATATCTTCTTTCAGTCATCGAGTCACTGTTGTGTTACCGGTTGTTCTCAACACCCACCTTGTTCATGATTGCATGTATAAATATAAAGTGCACGAGAGGGGTTAGGGCACTCGGGCTCATTGTTATGAAGATTCTGGTTATGTTTAGCATCGTGGCCGAGGAGGTGTAGAGCCGATGACGTTTTTGGCCTGCCTACCGATGTTTGTCTCGGTCTGGGTTGGTACCCTAGTAGCCCTCAGCGCATGTCTAATACACATAACATTATCTATCTAATTCTGATCCCCAGTCCTGACATTTAATCTTTCTCATAGCAGGTTGTTGAAGCATGGTGGGCGGCGGTAGAGGAGGTGGCGGCGCTCAGAGAATTTTGATGGAACTTTACGTGGATGGGGTGCGTCCTCCCTCTCCTCCTCACGTGACGCTAGGGAGAGGCCAGTGAAGACCTCTAGGACAAAAAGGAGGAAATGGTAGAGAAAGGCACTAGTAGGAAAAGGCCTATAGGGAGAAACATAGTAGTTACACCCTGTGGCGCACCGAAAAAAGCGTGCGCCACAGGTATCCAGGGGAGGAGAGAGAATACCTGTGGCGCAAAAAAAAAGTACGCCACAGGTATCCTGTTACCTGTGGCGCACGTATTATTTGGTGCGCCGCTGAGATTTTGCACCAATTTCTTCAAAATCTGTACAATTATCTGTGGCGCACCAATTTCTTGTGCGCCACTAGTTTCACGCGCGCATCCTCCCTCTCCCTTATCCTCTCCTCTTCTCTCCCTGTCCACACATCGAACAGAAAAAGAAAGGAAGAGAGAGACGCGAGCGCCGCCGCCGTGTTCTTCCTCTCTCCTTGTCTCCGCTCACTACCAGGCCGACGGCGACGCCCCCGTCCCTCCACATCTCCGCCTCGGGCCAGCAGCCAGGAGGGCTCTTCTAGCCGGTGGAGGAGAGGCTGCCTCCCCTGCTCGAGCCCCACGCCGTCCCGGCTCCTCATCGCGAGCGTGCGCGGCAGGAGGCAGCACCGCGCCTCGCCCCCCATCTCGCTCACGTCCACGCGCAGGGGGCGCCGCCCGTCTGCTCCTCTCTCGTCGCCCCGACCCGGGCATCCACGGCCGACAGCAGCACAGGCTGCACAGCCTCGTCCCCATCTCTCCTCGGCCGGCGTGCCCGCTTTCCGTCTCCGCGCTCACGAAGAGCAGCAGCAGGAACTAGCCGAGTCGCACCGTACGGCGGCGCGTGGGCCCGCGCTCGACCTCGACCGCGCAGGAGTGCCAAGAGCCTCACCCGCCGGCCCGTGGTCCTAGATGAGTTGGAGGGTGCGCAGCCCACGGCCGGCCGCTCCTCCGCCGGCGAGGGTTCCGCTGAGCGCCGCCACCGGCCGACACCGGCCGTCCGCGACTGCCACCGGCCGACGCCGTTCTTCCTTGACCTCGCCGTCCTACCCCGTCCTCGACCTCGCGTCGCTCTCCATCTCTCCCATCGGCGGCGGCGGCAGGCGTGGGACTCGACGGCGGCGGACGTGCGGTGGTTGTTGGAAGATTTTGTACAATGTAAATTAATAAAAATAATAAACTGAATTTGTGCATTTTTTTTCATTCCTGATTATTTGCTAGTGGCGCACCTCTCATATTTGTATTACCTGTGGCACGCCACTGCTAGCCATTATCAGTGGCGATCTAGCAGTGGCGCACAGGAGTGCGCCACAGGTAGCCGAAATCTGTGCCTCATATATAGGCATTTTCCTACTAGTGAGGGATAGAGGCCATGGTCGACCTCCCTCATCGCCTCCCGCTGAGACATCACCTGAGGAGGAGAGGGAGGAGGAGATGGTGTTTCCAGATCAGGAGATGTGGTAGGAGACGGATGGGGGTGAGGAGGAGGGCGAGTATGGGACTCACTCCTCCGGAGCATCGCAGGGGGTACCTCTAGCTCTAATTCTGCCAAAGTGTACCTACGTGTGGTGAGGCAACCCTCCCGACGCGACTTATTCCTGAAGCAAAACGGCCACACATTCGAACATATGGAGATAGTTAAATTTCTTTCTCGACTCTTACTATTTTTTAGATTGCCTACTTTCTATATTTCAACACACGCAAATGACTTGGCTTCCCATTGTGTAGGGACTAGGAGAAGGTTAGAGAGGTGGGACAGAGCCGCCATGTGAACAACATCCTTGGGCTCCACGTTAGGCATCATTTCCTTGGCTTGGTTACTTTCCCGGTAAAGAGCCCGAGCCAGCAGACACCTGGGACCACTATAAAGCCATGCCGGAGTTTGTTGACACCAACAATAGGGTGTTTGCCAATAGAGCTGTGCGGGCGCACCTCTCGTCCCTCTTGCCCGCTCCCGTGTGGCGGCGGGAGGGAACCCTAAATCGCGCCGCCGAGTCTCCTCCTCCTCCCGTCCCCTCCCTCGCCGCCGCGGCGGCGGCGGGGCTTTCTCGTCCTCTCTCGCGGGGGGGGGTGACGCGGGCCGGTTCCTTTGGCTGGGGCGTGGTGCTGCCGGGCACCACGGCGTCTCCAGTCTGCCGGTGCGCAACGCTTGGTGTGGCGGATGGCGCTTCGGGTTGTAGGCGGACGGCGCTTCGGGCTGCAGGCGGCGGCGCAAGAGTCTGGGCTGACGCATTCGCATCTTGTCCCTGCCGGCGGCAGACGTCTTGCTAGGTCGGGTTGGATGGATATTGACGGATTCATCTAGTCCGATGTGGCCCTTCTTGCCGCGTTGGTGGGGGCGCCTCCGACGATCGGCTACGCCTTCGGATCATCTGGGTTGCGTCGAGCTCCGAGGGAAACCTTAGGTTCGGCTTGCCAGACCGGACAGTGGTGGCGTGTGGCGTCGTCTACCTCGTTGGAGGCACTGCTTTGGAGCTCATTCCAACGTGATCCCGAAGGCGTGGCGACGTTGGATCACCGCGTAATTCGGCTGGAAGGGTCATTTGCTCCGGGGGAAACCTTGGATCTGGGTCACCCAGATCGGACGATGGCGGCCGCTGCCGCCGCATCCCCTCCTGGGGGCATCGTCTTTGGAGCAGGTGCTGGCTCAAGGGCCCTAAGGTGGTGCGGCGTCTTACCTACCGCATTGTAGACGACGAGTTTCGGCGGCGTTGTGCCACGGGGTCTCGGCGATGGACGCGGGATGATGGACACGCGCAGGGCGGTGGTGCTGTCAGGCGTCGTGGCGGCGTCGACGGCAGGCATGCCAAGGTCATTGCATTTGATCACTCCTGAAGATGGATCGGTGGAAGACGGCGGCGGCGGAGTATCAACGTGCGCATTGGCCCGCGTCGTGTGTCTGCTGGACCGGTTCGTGCTCACGGCTTGCTATTGGGCGGCCTGGTTGTAGCCTCCGGATTTAGACGATATGCGTTGGTGTGTGAGGTCTTGGCACTTGGCTCTGACTGGTCTACCCCTTCATCAAGCTTGTAGGTGTAGCGAGTTTTCGCCTGGACGGTGGCTTCCGGCTGATCGATGTATCTTTTTTGTAAGGCTTGGTGGTTTCTATTTTCTCTTATTATTAATAAAAACGGTTGTGTGCATCCTTGGGATGCAGAGGCTGAGGAACACCCTCCATTTCAAAAAAAAAAAAAATAGAGCTGTGCGGGTGAAGGGCTCTTTCACACACTGCATTAGTCAATACCTAGCTAATCGCATGCAAATTATTTAACTCATGACTGGATCCATCGCGTCTAATTGCAGGATTTCTTTCGATACGAGCCGGGTTTCGAGGAGGAAGACAAAGTAGTCACCGAGAATGCTTGCAAGAAACTTGTACGCGATATGCACTACGAAGCGCGCATCTAGGCAGTGGTCAAATATCATGGGGAACGCCTCCGCTGGGTCCTGTCGAAGAAAGATGCTCGGACCACGTATCTGTCTAAGGAAGAAATGATGCTGGTAAAGTACATTAGTGCTTATTATTCGTTAGATGGCTAACACTCAATTTCTTCTTCATGTATATGATGTACTTGAGGCAATTTTTACGATACCCTGGTACGTACAGATAGGAGTACCGCTCAAATCTAGCCCTCCAAATAAAAGGGTTGTTTAGTCTTTTTCTCTTAACCATATCTGATTCTGTATAAAAACCGTGCATCGATCCCGCAACAGAACTGGAACCGCTCGAGAACGTTTGCGGATATCATGCAGGCCACAGCCCGATGTTTTGCCATTCTCCATTCGAGCGATCTTGCACGCCGTCATCAACTGTCATCACTTAGCACGCATTCCCATCTCGCGACTGTACCAACTGACTCGTCGTCTTCACGGACTGTCTGCATCGTCTTCCCCGGTACGGCCGTGCGCCGCATGACGTTTGCTCTTCTTAGCGCACTCGCGAACAAGGCATGGATAACAACGCAATGGTCTCCCCAGATCGAAGAAAGAGTATAATCATATCAATCAATCAATGGATGTTCTTATTTTATTTTCAATGGGAGTTACCGATCGACTACAAGGCTCTCGAAAATCGGCAAAATCGCTAACATGTACACGGAAACAAAACAAAAATCTACATTACGGAGTATAGATTCATGTGAGACCATCTTCATCTTAGGCTTTCTCATTCACAGAGATACACGTAAGAAAGATCGCTCGCAGGCAGTTCAATAATCAACCTCTCGTATATTCCAATCCTTCTACGTCTGATCAAAGCAGTTTGTTCCCTATCCTTCCACGTTGAACATAGTTTGTCAGATCAACCACACACATCAGAACCTCTAGCAGTTGGACTACCGACGACGCCCACATGGTATAGCATCGGCCCGGCCGGTGAGCCCTTTCCCCCTGGTTATTGCGGTTTTACTGCGGTTGACCAACGTTCCGGTCGCCGCCGCTACCATATCCCGGCCGACGCCTCCGATAGTCTGATGGCCAGTGACCTGGTGACCATGACGATGGCAGCCTGTCTCTCCGGCGACTATCCAACTGAATGAAGGGTTAAGCCGTTAGGGCTCCTCAGTAATGGCCGATGTCTATTCTGTAGAATCCTTGATATACGGGGACGACAATAATTTAAAATTATTAGAGCATCCCCACAAATTGCTCCTGCGATTACGTTTCTACCCCTAATTCGAGGTACTCCTGAACAAAGGAAGCTCCGGTAGGAAGCATGCATAGATTGCGATGGAGGTTAGTTCTTTTTCATTAATCCTCCTGGTTGTTACATTCTTGCGTTGGAACGATGATGAGATTGCAATGACATACTGTAGGCCCGGCTGGCTGAACAAAGGAAGCTCTGGTAGGAAGCGAGACAAGGCAACATGAGGCCTTGTAGGCGGCCTTGGCGGCTGAGAGGTGAGCGTCGCAATAGGAGTTGCAGGCGGCGTTGGCGGCACAAAATACTATGTGGCATGAGAAGTTTACGGTTAGTCTCTTGCGCATAATAGCCAAGCGGGAGTCTTAGTTTCATTACGTAACCTTGCTACCTAAAAAAAATAGGCATGCTTATTTTGCTGCCCAAGGTTTACCCCTGCGCCGATGCCAGCCCATCCTCCTCTATGTTCTCCGCACACTCTGGTGAGTTCTCTTAAAACCTTTCAATTAGTACCACTAGTCGTCAACCCGTGCACTTGCACGGGCTAGCAATTTTAGTCTATGTTTAAATCATATTTAAATTTTTCGAGCTATGGAATGGACAAAAAATTAGTTACAAAGAAGTTGTTAACTTGGAAAAATGGAGATAAATCCTTACAATTAGTTTAGTACACTTTACATTTACGTATGTCATTTAAGTAGTATTGGTAAATGATGTATGATTCATAAATCCGTTGTCTACGAATATGTATATGAGTTAGTATATTTAAGAATCAATCATGAAGATAATAATGTGAATGACTTGAATAACGACAAAAACTAACTTGATAGAAGATAATTGTATTCTCTTATAAGATATATCTACTTCATTGTCTTAACATAAATTTCATTCTCAAGCCTGGGTACTCAACCTAAATACCATAAGTATTAAGTACACTTTGTATGCTGGTTAAAAAAGTATGCTGGTACTCAAAGTACCATATCCAGTGCAATGTAAACCTGCGATGGAAAAGAATGATTTACTTTATTATTAATAAGGACAATTTCAATGAGTAAAACATAATTATCACGGAATATGAATAGAGGCAAGATCAGATCAATTTCAGTTGGTATTTCTTACATGGTGCAAACCCATCTTATGCCAGACGGGAAGTGTTTTTCGGTAATCCAATATATCTCAACATACATTAGTTTAGCTAATTCTCTTTAGTCCTAAATGGTCATGATGGTATAACCGTCTTAGAGGCCAACACAGAAACAATTTACAGCGCAGATAGAAAAGGAAAAATACCACGCTACTTGCACATATAAAAATGGCATGAACATATATACGTGTCTGTGGCTTGTCATTGCTCTATATGCCCTGCTGCCGCCTTCACGTCACTCTGTTCTCAGTTCCTGAAGTTTATCATTTTCTCGTGAGAAGTCTCCAGTTGACATTAATCTGGGCAAAAATGAGAGGACCCAAATAGACTGAATTTTAGGAGCTTCTGAGCAAAACAAAAAAAGAGAGCTAGTAGCTAACAATTGTAAACCGCACTGATGTAGATAAATATTGTTTAATCTGCAGCGGATATTGGACAGAAACTGTCCCCCTTAGCTTAATTTTATGCAACCTAAAATTCACATTTGGTTTATCATGGAAGCAGAAGAACATTAGACTGTAAGAAAAACCATCAGATAGAGAATGCTCTGCTAGCAGTCATCCACCTCACGTAGGCCTCAAAGGACTGTTTGGAGTCCGTAGCTCAAAAACCCTATATCAATATGAATGATTAAACAATCTTACAATCTTCATCAGATGGATAATGTTAAAAAAAACTTGCCTTAATTTGATGGATGAGGCGCAAAGGAGAGCAACCCAGTAGGTAATCTTAATGTGCACATCAACGATCCATACTTGCAGCACAGTAATCTTAATGTAGCACACTTAAATCATCTCAGGTTATATATACTATGGGTGGAAGCAGCAAGTAACGCGATCAATTGGTAAGATGAAGTAGCTCACCAGTCGGACGAACTGCAATTAGGAGATCACATTACGTACTTGATATTACTGAGGTTACTGCCAATTCAGCAGATAAGAGGAACAAACATGCCTATGTAAATTGATTTTGAGATCCTTGTGAAAAACAAAAGCTACCTGATATTGTTGATACCACTATAGAGGGCCAAATTCCAGGTTACATATGTCGCTGAACATTTCATGAACATGTGGAAGGAATACACACCTGCAGGGTATAGTAGGATAGCCGACCCATGTACTGTATATGAATGAAGGCAGCAACTGCACTTACACGTGTTTGTCAGCAAATTCAGAGAAAGAGTCAAGCCATGTGCAAGAAAAATCATTGAGTTTTCATATGCACGATGGAGGATTCAGCAACTGTGGAGACACACGCGGTTCAAACTTGTAACCTTACATCCTTTTTGAAATTTGAAGAGATGGGTCGTGGGTTTCAAGCAATCTCGTACTGAACACTGATTCAGAACAATAATAACATTAGTGCGCCAACCGGTAAATAAACACATCAATTTACTATTTAGCTAAATCGAAAGAAAGAAAACTTAATTGATAATAAGAACAGATTGTAATGAAGTTTCTAAACATAAATGTAGAATTAAACGTCAATGCATAACTTTCCTAGAAAGCACCACTCTGCTTGATACAATGCTTTGGAATGTCTTCTTTATCGTTAATCTCTATATTGGGTGTAGGCATGAAGTTTATAACCATGTCATTTTTTTAGTTGTCGAAATTCCTCTGCTGCTAGCATAACTCTCGCATTTGTAATGATGTATACCTTGCCTTCTTGATCATCTGAACTTTTCAGCGCAGGCCTTATCAATAAGTCCATGAACCATGGCCCCTTCAGGTTTATTATAATTATCTTGGGGAATGATACAAAATCATTTAAAATAAGTCAACAAAGGGTGTAATATTGCTGTGAGAGAAGCATCATAGATATATCTCCTGATAAATAAGGATCATATAAAGACTAACTATTTCACCATGACTAATGAATATTAAATCGCTGCCTTGATTGTCAGCTTCTTTTCTTCCCTTGAAGTTTTAATCTCACATGAGGTTTTGCATGTCATTGCAGATTTCACCACTAAACTGAAACGGAAACATCAAAGAGATAATTAGACATACTTGCATGAGGATTCTTACATTTAAAGAAGGGCACTCGTTTCCAAACCGCGCCACTGGAAAAAATCTTGTGTGTGTACGTACAAAAGGATCATATTAGGTGGCTAGTTATATAAGTTAAAATAGCAATATGTTCCCTCGAACTTTGCCTACCTATTCTGCACATCCACGGTCCGCGGAATAGGTAAATTTATGTAAACTTGTTGCACAATTTGATGATAGATAATATCCTGCATATTATTTCCAATACATATTTTGTTGTGTAATACCAAGTGGAGAGATGATAAAAGGGATGACTGAAGACATACGGCCATATTTCCTGACTGATGCAGATGTGATTATAATGACACATCCGTTAGACTTTATATCAATTAGTTCAGCTTTCACACCCCCTAATCTGACATGATTTCTTTATCTATCTGAATTTTTTTATTAAAATAATTATGAAAGATTCTTATGTTTTGTAACCCCAAGCAATCAAAATCATGATTAGACAATCTTGTGAAAAGAAATCAGACAACCATAAGTAGGCATCAGAAAAGTACCAACATGCACCATCTTTCAAAGAAAAATATATTGTAGCAATAGCTTCTATCTAACTGGTTGTTATTATTGTATATCCCATGACCGGCCATCGATCATTCTTGTCTACAAATAGATGCGAATTTTCCAACTAATTTATTCAACAACAGTTTAGTATATGGACAATAAGAAATGGTAGTTAGTACTTCATTGCTAATTTCAGTCTCAGGATGAATGAAAAACTAACCTTCAAAGGATATGTGTTATGCAGTAATACCAGTGAGCTCTTCCATTGCATCAGAATAATCCGGATGTCAAAATAGTACTGAGACATTTGTGGAACCACCAAACAAAAAGACATCAGCTCACCCGGCCAATATTGATCTGAAGCAGTTTGCCCTACGCACAAAAAACCACATGAGATACCTGCAATGATTATTTCCATGTGTATTTCACATGATGATGATCTTGTCGTCAATGATTATTCCCATGTGTATTTCACAAAACACATGCATCGTTATTTATTTTGAAAGGAGCAAATATGAGCGCCTAAACAAAGCTAGAGTATTTACCAATCCAAAGTGGCAAGCTAATCTTTGTTAAATAAATATTTTGTGTATCAAAAAATAAGTTTCTGGTTAATTTCCATATGCCTTGCAGCCCTTTCTTGATCACCTAGAACAGTATTACCCTCAGGGGATTTTTTTTAAAATCTGAATATTAGCAGTGCAACATATTGGATCGAGTAGACAGCACAAACTTGGCCGGAACTTGCGCGGCCAGGTAAGGGGATACTACAGCCCTCACTTTAAACGTTGTGGATCCAAGCATTGATGTACGAACAACCTGAAAGTTTCCATCCACTTCCTAGTGTGTCATCTTCTCCAGATCAAATTACGCAAGAAAAAAGTGGATCTGGAAGGAAAGTACAGAGTGCGCTGATTACCTCAGATTAGCCCAGTATTAGCCAGCGTTGATTACCTCAGATTAGCCAGGATGGTGTAAGCTGCCGCGGACACGCACGATCAATATGACGCGGAGATGCTGCTGTAGGGAGAGGGGACAATCAACGACGTATCAACAATTCAACAAACTGGATTTAATCGGAGGCAAAATCTAGGGACGGCGGCCATCATGCGTCCCGCTAGATTTGGTTGCATGCGATTGTTAGGGCTGATTTCTTGTTTTCGTCTTCTAGGGAGATAGAAAGAGAACGTACAGGAATAGGAGTCTCGCCTCACGTGGGTGCGACAAACTTGATCGACGGCTATCGGCGGATTTGTCATTAATCGGATGGTTAAAAATTTGTAAATCTCTAGGATTAACGTGGGAGCTTCTACGGTGCCTCCAATTAGTAAATATAAGATTATTAACCTTCCTACCTTTGAGGGTCATGCTAACTATATAATCCGTTGTGCGACATCCACCAGGCGCTGGATGGAATGATCTTGGATCTTCGCATGCTGGCCCAAGCAACACTCATGATTATTTTCCGACGTATTGAGATCGACTCCGGTTAGTTCTCCTTAACTTTTATCTTGTTGTCATCACATTATTTTGAAAACTTACTTTTGTGTCTCCCCTACCATAACTGCATAAGATGAAATGCATATCTTATTGTTAGATAGGAAAGAAGGCGATTCATTTGCATCGCCTTATTTTATAACCCCATATCCATGAACCTTACAATCCTAGCATGATTAGGATTCCGTCGTACATTTCTACTTCTTTTACATACTTCATGTCCAATATGTATAGCTTGGTCCTTAAGTCATATGTTGTTGTATTTTTTTTTAGTATTTAAGTAATCCTATCATTTCATAGGTTTCCATCGCGGATGCCTTCGATGGTGGATGTAGAAGTCGCCGTCGGTGACGATCTTGGGCCTACTTGTGGCTTTGATCTTCTTTGCGCACTTGTGATATGTGATACTTGTGAACTATACTTGTCGGTTTGTGCTGTCGCGACACTTGTGTTATATTCCGTATTTGTGTATGTACATGTGATATATATGTCATTTTGGGTTACGCTTGTATTTGATGTTTGTGTACTGTGAAATGGTGTGCAAACTAGTGTGCAGATAGGTATATTTGAATTGTTTGAATTACAGGGATTATTGCAAAAAACAAACAAACAAAATTGTGTCACCTCTTTACTTGGCAAAGAACTCGTTGCCGGTAGGTTCTCTGCCGATCTTTTTGCCGAGCGCTGATTTTGCCGAGTGGAGTTTGAGCTTTGCCGAGCGTCCCTGGCACTCAGCAAAACCCTGAAATCCCGTAGTGAAGCAAGTGGTGGTTTGCACGGTAGCCAGCGTGTCCTGTCTAATTTAACCTTTTCTTTTGAAGGATTGTGAAGACTCTTCAAGTATTTAACAAAGCTCTCTCTTCCACTAAAAAATAATAATGATTCCAAACATACCAGGACTTGTACACAGCACAGGAGAATATCAATATTCATGCAGTTCTTGACGTGGTTCCCGTCAAAGTAACAGACCAAATGAACGAAAGACTATGTCGGCCATACAGTGGGGAGGAGGTACAGAAGGCACTATTTGGAATGAAACCATCTAAAGCCCCGGGGCACACGGGTTCACAGCCGGCTTTTTTCAGAAGCACTGGCTTTTGGTGAAGGAGGATATTACAGCGGCGATGCTAGCTTTCTTGCAAGGCGACCACATGCCGGAGGTGGTCAACCAAACTATTATTGTTCTTATTCCTAAGGTAAAAAGTCCACAGAGTATACCCGGTATAGGCCAATTTCGTTCTGCAACGTTATTTATAAGTTGTGTTCGAAAGTGCTTGCTAACCGGCTACGTGAAGTTTTGGATGAGATTATTTCCGAAGAGCAGAGTGCCTTCGTTCCAGGGAGGCTGAATACAGACAACGTCTTGACGGCATATTAGTGCATCCACTCAATGAAAAAGAAAAAGGGTCGTCAGGGATGGTGTGCTGTGAAATTAGACATGATTAAGGCATATGACAGAGTGGAGTGGGCCTATTTGCAGGGAATCATGCAAAAATTGGGTTTTGATGAGCAATGGGTCTCTCTTATCATGAGGTGTGTGAGCTTTGTCAGTTTTCAGGTCAAGGTGAATGGAGAGAAGCTTGAAAGTTTCAAACCATCTCGGGGTATCAGACAGGGGGATCCAATTTCACCGTACCTTTTTCTCCTGTGTGGGGAAGGCTTGTCTTTGCTTCTGAAGAACTATGATGGAGGGTGGGTGGACAGAGGTATTCGGGTCAGCCTTGTATCTCCTTGGATCTCTCACTTGCTTTTTGCTGATGACTGTTTGGTTTTTATCAAAGCTGATGTTAGAAGTGCACAGCGTTTGAATGAAATACTGGAGATTTACAGCACTGATTCAGGGCAGAGTGCAAATAAATTAAAAAGTTCAGTGTATTGTAGCCCCAATTGTCAAGCCCCCGATAGGGCTTTGGTGAGAGATACATTGCAAATTCAGAGGGAAGCTCTCTCGGAAAAATATTTAGGGCTCCCCACTGCTTCTGGACGTATCACAGAAGCTCAGTTCGAGCACCTAGTGGAAATTGCACGCTCGAAAGTACATGGCTGGAGTGAGAAGAAGCTAGCATGTGAAGCGAGAGGTGTATTAATAAAATCAGTGATCCAAGCGTTACCGACCTACTCCATGAGTTGTTTCAAACTCACAAGAGGTTTATGCAGAAAAGTCACGGCAGTAATGTCTAAATACTGGTGGGCTGGATCACTTGATAAGTCAGGGATGCATTGGCAATCCTGGGACAAACTAGCAGTACCAAAAGGCCAAGGAGGTCTAGGTTTTCGGGATTTAGAGAAATTCAACGATGCTATGCTTGCCAAGCAAGCTTGGCGACTGTTGGAGCGACCGGAGAGCCTTTGTGCAAGAGTTCTCTTGGGAAGATACAGTAAAGGACACTAGTGGAGACAGGGTTTTCTGTCCCGGCCCGTGAGGGGCTTTAGTCCCGGTTGGCGAACCGGGACAGGACAAGCGGGACTAAAGGGCAAACCTTTAGTCCCGGTCCTGTTACCAGCCGGGACCAAAGGCCATCCACGTGCCCGCCTGCGGGGCGCGCTGGGGGCAACCCCTTTAGTCCCGGCTCGTATAACGGGCCGCGACTAAAGGGGTAATTTTGTTTTCTTTTATTTATTTCTTTAGGGTTTAGGGTTTAGGGTTTATTTGTTTTCTTTTATTTTCTTTCTTCGAGCATACAAAGATAATTGTTTTCTTTTAGCGGTATTTCTACGCTACCACATACCGTGCACGTTCGTGCATATATATAAGATAACTTGTCTTACGATCGAGCATATACAAATATATACAATTTTGATAGTTACATGGACATCACAATTACCGGGACTAGAGCCCGTCTATTCGATTACACGGCCGGGGATCATCAGTAGCGCCTATTCACACTAAATTCTCCAGCGTCGTCTACCATCTCTTTCATCAAAAATCTCGCCAGTTCCTCTGCAATTCCTAGTAGGCGTTGCCCTGGTAGGAGCCGTTCCCGCATTCTCTCGAACTATATAAGAAAGGGAGATCAATATGAACATCAATCATGATAACAAAAAGTGACGGTAATAAAATAATGTTGTGAATGTATTGCTTACGTAGAGTCTATAATCATTGTGCTCAGTGGTAAACGTGCGAATGAACTCGCAAACGTAGTATCCACATAGATTCGTCCCCGGTGGCTGCCTCACGCACTTTATGAGAATAGAATTCAATCAAAATAATAATCTAACATCATAATTGTATTGAAACTAGAATTAAAGAGATGCGCGGACATATCTCGTACTACTTACCGTGACCGGAGTAAACTTCAGCTTCTCACTAAAGGAACCCGTCACCACACTCCTGAACAGTCTCCAAACCCTGCCCGGCAAAGAAAATGAATTAATGAATGAGTTATTCATTATCTGATATCTCATGAAATCAACGAAAGAGACCGATATAGCGCGAAAATTACCTCTGGAGCATGTCCTGCATGTCGCGGAACTCTTCCAGGTGTCTGTTTAATGGGTCCATGACTTCAACTATTCCCTTATCAACTTGAATGTCTAGCAGAATCCAGTGGAACCTGCACACGTTTATATATACGTCAGTAACTCATCAATTACACTTAACATCGAGTAAGCAAAAGTGAATGTGTACAACAGAGTAAGACCCTCACTGGAAGTTGTAAGGAAACAGTATGTGGTCACAGAAATGTTGCTCCGTTAGAAACCTTAGAAGGTTATCCGCCGTCTCGTCGGGTTTCGTCGTTAGCGAATATATATGTACTTTATCTGGGTCAATGAACCCAACACTATAGATCTTTCTTTTACATTCCCGGATCTTCATTCTGCATAATAGAGTACAAAAGTATATAATGAGGATAATTACATGCAATGAACTGAACAACTGAAAAACTGAACAACTTATATGTAGACAATGAATTCAACAACTTACAGACAATAGCAACTCATGAGAGTTTTGTCGAGGGCGTCGAAATTGTATAACTGGAAGATTTCTGAAAAGTCAACATGGACCTCTTCGGGTCGGAAGAAGTACTCATGTGGGACTTTCGCCACGATCATTGTTCTGCCCCCCTACCACACTCAAGTACCAGTCATGCAAATTCCGCATATGTGTTGGCAGTTGTTCCAACTTCTCTTCGCTGACCAAATTCTTCCCTGGGACATATGTAGGGACAACATCAGCCATGGGTAACATGTCGTCTTGGGAACCTAGCAATTCAGCAACAGTCACACCCATAGCGGCCACCAACTTTGCAGCTTCTTCCATATCCTGCTGCAGCACCTGGGGAACCTTTTCGGATAACACCTTGAGGGATGGGATCGATTGTTTGGCCTGTTCTCCGAGCTGGGGAACGTCCCTTCTGTTCCCGCTTGCACTTTTACCTGATTTGCTCCCGCTTGCACTTTTACTTGATTTGCTCTTCTCCACTTCCTTCCGAAGTGTGCATACATAGTCATCTGGCTTATGGTGCAACTCATATTGCAATTTTGTGTTCAGAAAATCACGTGCCCACGCTTTTTGCTTCTCGGTGTATACCGGGGCGGGCTTGGGTTTCATCTTTGCGAAACGCGCATCTTTTTGGCCTTTGCGGCCGCTGCGGTTTGCTCGTCAGTAAGATCGTAAGCTCTGATGGGAAGATTCTTATGAGGTACTCTTGGGAGGGGCGACATTTGTCGTTTTGGGCTGCTGCGTCGGTTAGTACTCATCGACGGAGCACGCTTCCGCTTATTGTCCTTAGCGGGCAAAGGCGGCGGCGAAGACGGCCGACCCAAGTCCGGCGGCGGAGATCGAGATGGACTCGCGCTGTGGTGGTCATAGTCATGGGGTGTGCTTCTTGGAGGTGATGGAGGTGTAGGTGACCTGCGACGACTCGGAGGCGGTGTTGTCCTTGGCGTCGACCCTGGAAACTTGATGTAGTTCTTGTCCCATAGAATGGTATCACCCACAACTTCTCCGAGTGTCCTCTCATCTCCAGGTCCTGGGATGTCAAGCTCCATAGCATGAGACCCCGATACGATATCATCCACCACGACTTTAGCATAGCCAGCTGGAATCTCACGGTCTTGCCAGCGTGCGTCAGGTGGACAAGGTAAAGCATATCCGACCGCCACCTTCATGGATATGTTCTTCAATTTCTGATGGAGCTCACAAGATATTGCATCCTTGATTCCATCCACAGGGTAGCCGGGATCGCCATCTATCATCCGCCGTGCATCGTCAGCCGGGACCTCCGAGTCACCCACGCTGCTTTTCCGCTGAGATGGACCGGCGGTAATATCGAGTACAGGATCTTGCGGGCGCACTACTCCTCTAAGTTCGTCAATCTGCTGCTGCTGGTGGTTAATTCTGGCAAGCAACTGGTTGAACTTGTCTCCCTCCTCCTCCTGCTGTCGCTGCTTTGCTCTCGCTCGGCTTCTGTAAGTTTCTACGTCTTTGGCAAACCCAAGCCACCACGGGACGGAAGGGCCAAAGCCCCGTGTTCGTCCTCCTTTTTCGTCATTCCCGAGGACCAGTGTCAGCAAGTCTTTCTCTCTATCGGGACGGAACTTTAACTTCCCCTCTTTAATTTCTTTCACCACTTTAAGCCAAGTTTCCCTGGGTACCCTAATCCCGTCACTGCAAATAAGGTCCCCTGTTGTTTCGTCGTATGAACCCCCATGCGCAAGGAACCAATTTCTTGCCCTCAATTCCCATTCGTCGCGCATCCATTCTGGTTGGATCCCTTTAGCAAGCAGCTCTTGCTCTTTTTTATCCCGCTTTGGCATGGCAGTCTCGTAGCCCCCTGGCCCCAATTTATGGTGATATTTTTTCTTGTCAGCATTTTTCTTGTTCCTTACTGACATCGCCTTGGCATCTTGTGACTCCTTGTACTCCTTAAATGCGTTCCAGTGATTCGCCTGCTTCGCTAGATAGCCTTCAAATACTGGAGCAGTCTTTTTCTTCAGATATTCTTGCCGTAATCTTTTCTTCCACACCCGGAATAGTTCGGCCATCTTCGTAAGAGTCCACTTCATGACTTTCTTCCTCAATTTTGCAGTGTCGGCAGGATCCTCAAATTCTGGCAGGGTGAAATGTGCCATGAGGTCATTCCAAAGACCCTCTTTGTACCTTTCGGCGACATACTCACTATCGTTCGCCCCTTTGCGCTTATTCCAGTCTCGAACGGTGATCGGGACGTGATCCCTAACCAGAACTCCGCATTGTTTTCTAAATACATCGGCATCCTTCTTGGGTTCCTTTGGTTCGCCCGTAGGGGATATGACCTCAAATGTATAATGCGTAGATGGGGCCAACTTTTTGGTCGGGCCTCGTTTGGTAGATTTGCTCGATGTGGAGGCCTCAGAGAAGAAACATTCGTCAATTTATATATATACAACTCAAGTAATGCATCTACTGATCGCCGAACTTCATATCTACCTCGCCGGACTTTGTTAAGGGTCCACCGGCTTCTCCAGCATCGGAGCTATCGCCTTCTCCATCATCGGAGCCGTCGACTTCATCCTCACTTCGGTCGACCTCCATTCCATCCACGGAGGGGTTTAGATACGACGATGGAGATTTGGCTGGATCAGCATCTGGGGCGTCGTGGATTATATTCTCAAGAATTTCTTCCTGTATTAGGTCTCTGCGGGTTGGACTAGGTGGATCCATAGTTTCTGCAAAATGCACACAATATTATTTCAAAATGCATCAAATAAAATGAGTATCAATTGTTATAAATAATTACTAAAGCAATGAATACAAGTCACTTATCTAATGTGTATCAATTGTTATCATCAATACTTTGTAATTAAAAAATTACTACAAATCTATTAAGTCACAATATATCCACTACAAATCAATTACTAAAAATTACTACAAATCAATTACTAAAAATTACTTAGTCCTAGAATTTATTTAAATGAATTATCATACCTTAAAACATAAAATGGTTTTCATAACTTATTCCATTTTGAAAATGAGTTCAAGATATTTTATATTACAAAATATTACTCTTAATATTCCTAGAATTTAATTGAGATAAAAATATACATTATAAAGCCCTATTTTAAAATGATTCGTAAAAGAAACATATAAGATTATTGAATATTAATAACAAACAATATACTTCAAATTATACAAAATATACTTCAATAATCATCAATTCATCAACATCAATAATCATCAAATCATCAAAACATCACAGTATCAAATTCTCCAATATTTCAACAACAACATTATATCAAATTCAATGGCATTTTTGTAAATTCCAAGTACTTGCAAATTTGAATTGTTCAAACATGAATGAAATTTGACATAAATAAATAGCATTCATTTTTCTGAACATTTTGGGTTAATCAAAGATTGCTCGAATCCGCACGTTTCTGGATGATTCGAACGCGCTGCGACGTAGAGGAGGTTGCAGGGAACCTTTTGGTAGCGGCGCCGCCCAATTTGGGTCGCTGGAGCAACGCCAGCGACGATGTTTGGCGGCGGCCGACGACGGGCAACGCGGCGGCGGAGCTACGGAGCGCAATAACTCGAATTGAAGGCACTGGAGGATGCAAAAGCTCACCCTGAGCACGGTGGAGTGGACGACGAGGTCGGGGGAGGTCGTACGGTGACGGAATCGTGCTCGCACGCGGTGGCCGGAGTTGGGGGCCTCGATTCGCCGGATTCCGGCCTTCCTGGCATGGACAACTCGGTGGAGAAGTAGAGGAGGCTCCGGCGACGGGCAGCGGCTGTGTCGAAGACGGCAGCGGCGTCGGGGACGGCCTCGCCGGCGACGGAAAATTTTGGCAGCCTGGCGGCGTCTCCTCTGCTTCTGCGCTCCTTCGTCTTCGATGAAAAAATGGCTAAGTCCCAACCGTGGCTTAAGTAGTAATGGGACCTTTAGTCGCGACCCGTGGCTCAAACCGCCACTAAAGGGGGGGTCTTTAGTCGCGGTTTGAGCCACGGGCTGCGACTAAAGGGTTTGGAAGGGCTTTCCACGTTCCCGCGCGCAGCACGGGCTTTAGTCCCGGCTGGTGATATGGGCCGGGACTAAAGGCCAAAAAATTGCGCGGGCTGGGTCGTTTTTAGTTTTTTTTAAATCTAGCACAATTTTAAATATTTGAACATTTGAATGAAACAGTTTTTGCATACTTATGAATTTGAGAAAACTTTTAACATGAAAAGTGCTTGAATTTGAATAAGTATTCCAAATCCATTTTCTGTTTTATAAAATAATTATTCTAACTCTACAAACTATTAACCATTTTGCCATTTTGAATTAAAAAATGTATTAACTTTTATCTTTTGCATATTTTTGAATCTCACTAAACTTTCAACATGAAAAGTGTTTGAATTTGAATATTTAATTCAAAACCATTTTCTGTTTTATAAAATAATTATTCTAACTTGCCACAGTGAAATGATAGTCAGTTCATATTCAGATTACTTATTCAGATGCTAAAGATCATTAGTTGGAAATGCAGAGATAAAGAATACATTTTACACGATCGTCGTCGTAGCTAGACCAGCAGTAGGGAATGACAACAATCTTGGGTACATAGACCAGCTCAGGTTAGTCATACTCCTGCCTAGGCCTGCAACCGGCGGGGACGTCGTAGCCGGGCGGGCAGGGGTAGTTCGAGGCTCAAAGGTTTAATACATTCCATAGAATGCATTACATAAAAGGTTTAATACATTATTACACATCACCAACATCACCAACATTATTCTACATAAACGGACTTGCTGGCTCGGAGGCCGTAGGATTAGGAGGAACGGCGGGAGGAGCTAGCCCCGTTCGCGGCCGCCCGGTTCTCGCGCGCACGTTTGCGGCGGAGGGCAAGATCCATGGAGGATGAGTCTTTCAGCGCCCAATCCAGCTCGGAAGCCTCCTTCGCCTTGAGCTGGCAGACAGTTCTGGCTCGCTGTACACGGTCGTCGTGGACGGACTGGAAGGAGGCTTCAAGGGTCTCCTGCATCTGCGGCCCGCCGCGCTCTTCCCCATGGTCCCTCCAGTCGAAGTCGTCGTCGTCATCCTCCTCGTCGGGAGGGGCGGCGGCGACTGGTGGAGGTACGGCCGCGGATCCCCACGCCACCCCTGCGGCGTACGCATCCTCGTCGGGGTCAGGGACGTCGGACCACGCGCGCTCGTACGTCCTCCGCACCTCCTCCGGCACCGGAGCAGGAGGCCGGTAGCAGGGCATTCCTCTCCACTTCGTGAGCCACATGACCCGGTTGGTGTTACCAACCGGGACTAAAGAAGCACACGTACCCTATATATAGCCCCCCTCCCGGACATGTTCAGCACTCAGTGTCTACTCATTGTAGTTCATTTTGGCAGTACACGGGTAGTAGAGAGCAAGATTTCTGAGAGGCAGGAGTTCCTAGAGCGGAGGCTGAAGGTGAACCCTCTCCTCGGTCGGATCCAAGCAGCGGCAAGGATCTCTGATGATTAGCAACATCCCCAACACTTCTTCGGACGGTTGCAAATCATCAGAGACGTCTTGCCGCTGTTTGGATCGAAGGCCGATTTGCCGTCTCACGACCACGCGATGATTTGCCGATTTGCCGGTCAGAGTGGCCACTGGAGAAGGTAGGCAGGGGAAACCGTATGTTTTGTTCTATCACTTGGTAATGCTAAAGATCTTGGAGAATGCAGAGATTGTGTTGGTAAAACTGCAGCTGATTGAAGCTTCTTACACATGCTCCTTACATAAAGGTTTAATAAATTCCATAGAATGCATTACATAAAAGGTTTAATACATTATTACACATCACCAACATCCCTATCTATTGTTTCTGTTTTCTTTTGAGCCGTAGCCATGGAGAATCTTCATCATTTAACAGGATGCTTGGGTCAGTTTTCACTGTGAAGGGCGGAATTTCATGAAACTTATTATAATCTTCTGACATGTCTGTCTTGTCATCCACTCCCACGATGTCATACATTCTTTTGCTTATCTTTTCTTTTTTCGGTTTGGTAGACATGTCCTTCACATAGAAAACCTGAGCCATATCATTGGCTAGGATGAATGGTTCGGTGTGGTACCAGATGGCGTGAATCACAAGCTCGTTGGGAGACCCCAAGAGGAAGGTATGATGCAGTTCAGCAGCAAGTTTTCCCTCAGAAAGAAACCAAGGTTATCGAACCAGTAGGAGCAGCAACTCTTCAGAAGGTTGTTGGTGGCTCGCACGGCGCAATACAATCACCAACGTGGAATCTGCACACAACACAATCAAACTACTTTGCCCCAACGAAACAGTGAGGTTGTCAATCTCACGGCTTGCTGAAAACAAAGGATTAAACGTATGGTGTGGAAAATGAGTATTAAATTGCAGAGAATGAAAAAGGAACAGTTTGCAGTTTGTGGTTGTTTAATCAGTGTAAAAGAATGGACCGGGGTCCACAGTTCACTAGTGGTGTCTCTCCATAAAAGATAACTAACATGTTGGGTGAACAAATTACAGCTGGGCAATTGACGAATAGTGAGCGCATGACAATGCATATACATGACATGTTGACTACTATGATATTTAATTGGGCATTACGACATAATACATAGACCGTTATCCAACAGTCTATGACTAATAATCCACCGCCGGGTTGTCATCCGAGTCCCCCGTTGGTATTAAGTTGCAAGCAACGGATAATTGCATTAAGTAAAGTGCGTAATGTAAACAAACACATATGCCGTGGACATAGCATCGTTAGGTTATCCCTAGTGGCAACAGCACATCCACAACCTTAGAACTTTCTGTCACTGTCCCAGGTTAAACGGGCATGAACCCACTATCTAGCATAAATACTCTCTCTTGGAGTTACAAGCATCTACTTGGCCAAAGCATCTACGAGTAACGGAAAGCATGCAAGATCTTAAATAACATATAAGATAGATTGATAATCAACTTGACATATATTCAATATTCATCGGATCCCAGCAAACACAACATGTAGCATTACAATAATATGATCTTGATCATGTAGGGCAGCTCACAAGATCTAAACATGATGGCACAAAGTGGAGAGACAACCATCTAGCTACTGCTATGGACCCGTAGTCCAAGGATGAACTACTCACGCATCACTCCGGAGGCAGGCATGGCGATGTAGAAGCCTCCGGTGACGATTCCCCTCTCCGGCAGGGTGCCGGGAAGAGGTTCTGAACCCTCCCGAGCTAGGGTTGACGCGGCGGCGTCTCTGGAACTTTTCGTGGATATTTGCTCAGGTACTTAGGGTTTTCGCGTGGGGGAATAAGTAGGCGAAAGGGCGGCGGCTGCGACCCCCGAGGGGCCCACACCACCCTAGGGCGCGGCAGAGGGGGCCCGCGCCCTAGGTGCGTGTGGGGCCTCCTGGCCTCCTCTGCTGCTCCTTCGTCCGTCAGTGTGTTCTGGAAAATAGGGACCCCGTGTAGTTTCGTCCAATTCCGAGAATATTTCCAGACTAGCTTTTCTGGAATACAAAAACAGCAGAAAACAGGAACTGGCACTTCGGCATCTTGTTAATAGGTTAGTCCCAAAAAATGTATAAAAGTGATATAAAGTAGATGCAAAACATGTAGCAATTGGTATAAAACAAGCATGGAACATCAAAAATTATAGATACGTTTGAGACGTATCAGCATCCCCAAGCTTAGTTCCTACTCGTCCTCGAGTAGGTAAACGATAAAAACAAAATAATTTTTGAGGTGACATGCTACATCATAATCTTGATCATATAATATTGCAAGGCACATGTAAATGAATGAAGTGATCCAAGTCAATGGTCTATAATTTGCTACCAAATAGATAATGAGTAAACAATGAATCACACAAGCTAAACGTTTTCATGAATAGTACTTTCGAGACAAGCATCAAACAGTTTTGCATAAGTGTTAACTCATAAAGCAATAGTTTCTAATAAAAGGTATTTAATCAACACAAAGGAAGAATTAGTTTCAGCATTTGCTTCAACTTTCAACATATTTATCTCATGGATATTGTCAACACAAAGTAGTATAACAAGTCCAATACATTGCATATAACGCATGTTGTAACAAAGTTGACACTAGTGTTTGCTTGTGGAAGACAGAAAGAATAGGAAAACTGACTCAACATAAAAGTAAAAGAAAGGCCCTTCGCAGAGGGAAGCAGGGATTAAATCATGTGCTAGAGCTTTTAGGTTTTTGAAAGCATATAGAGATTGCATAAAATATTTGATACTCCTCCCAACCTTGCTAACACAAGCCATGGCTAACCGAATCCTCGGGTGCCTTCCATCAATCACATACCATGGAGGAGTATCTATTTTTGAGAGGTGTTTGTTAATTGTCAACGAATGGTAGCGGGTGAGAACAGTATTCTACCTGTCGAACGGACTTTTAAGAGCGGCTCCCATGAAGGACGTTATTTCTACCAGCAAGGCAGATCATCCCTCTTTCTCTTTGGTTTACACACATTCAGGTATTTCACTGTTTGTCATTGCTTACTGATGAATCAGGGCAAAAGTGTGAAGAGAATTAATTGGTTAAAGTTGTAATTAATTGGGACTGGGCACCCCGTTGCCAGCTCTTTTTGCAAGTTATTGGATAAGCGGATGTATATGCCACTAGTCCAGGTGTAAAAGTCCATTCAACAAATAGAATAAAGAATAACCACACTAATTCCTCATGAGCTAGTAAACATTGACACAAAAAGGGAATAATAACATTTTGAATAATTTAAAGGTAGCACATGAAAAATTTACTTGGAGTGGCAAGGAAATACCACATATAGGTAGTTATGGTGGACACAAATGGCATGGATTTTGGCTCAAGGATTTGGATGCACGAGAAGCATTCCCTCTCAGTACAGAGTTTAGGCTAGCAAGGTTATGTAAGCAAACAAGAATATCAACCCGTACACCAAGTTTTATATGACAAACATATTGCAAACGTTATAAGACTTCATACCGTCTTCCTTGTTAACCAAACCCTGTTATTAGAAAATATCTAGACCTTAGAGATACCACCGATGCAAACCAAATTTTCAACAAGCTTTACGGTAGTTCTTCACTAATAGGCTTAACTCATGTGATGCACAATTTAATCATGATCTACTTGTTAACTCAAAACAATTGACAAGCATCAAGTTATCCATTAGTGATCTACAAGATTAAGCAAGTTTTTCCTTATACCAATTACCACATGCAACATTTTCTGAACCAACCAAACACCAATCAATTTATTTCATCAACTCTCCAAACAAATATAAGTGAAGCAAGAGAGTACTTTCTACAAAAGAAAGCTAATAGCTCTGACAAGAGATACATGAAAACAAGAGCTAAAAGCTGAACAGCGCTAGATATGAATACTCAACAAATATAAGTGAAGAATAGGAGTATTCTCATGAAAAAGCGGAGCGTGTCTCTCTCCCAATCAAGAATGCTAGGGTCCAGTCAAGCTTTATTGAAAATAAAAGTGCAATACTGAAAATAAAAGCACACAGACGCTCCAAGAAAAGCACATATGATGTGAAAGAATTAAAATATAGTTTCACTAGAGATGACCTGATAATTTTGACGATGAAGAAGGGGATGCCTTGGGCATCCCCAAGCTTAGACGCTTGAGTCTTCTTGAAATATGCTGGGGAGATCCATGGGAGCCTCCCCAAGCTTAAGCTCTTCACTCTTCTTGATCCTATTATATCATCCTTCTCTCTTGACCCTTGAAAACTTCCGTCACACCAAACTCAAAGTAGATCTCATTAGAGGGTTAGTGCATAATCAAAAATTCACATGTTCTATAAAGACGCAATATGATTTGTTACTTTAAACATTAGCTACAGCCACTGATGTTATGTGAAGCTCTTCCACCCAAAAAAGAATTTCACTCAACACTAGTAAAAGAGAGAATGCAAAATAAAAAGGCATAATCTGTCTAAAACAGAACAGTCCGCAAAGACGAATTTTTTCGAGGCACTTACGACGCTCAGATCGAAAACTCTGAACTAATGAAAGTTTCAGACATTCATAAAGATTACGCACAAAAATTTCAGATTTAATTAACAATCTGGTGATTTTAGGAATTTCGTACAGTGAACAGCAAAAATCTGTTTCTGCGCAGCAATCAAAATTAAGCATCATCTTAACATTAGAGGCTACTCTTGGCACAACAATGCGAGAAAATAAAGATACAAAGGAGTTGCTACAGAAGTAAACACTCCTTGACTCAATAAAAGAAAAATTGCAGAAAAAAATAATGGGTTGCCTCCCATAAGCGCTTTTCTTTAACGCCTTTTAGCTAGGCACAAAGCATGCATCAAGTATTACCAAGTGAAGAAAGGTCTAATTCATCAAAAGCTTCATCAAGAACAGGGTTTGTCACACTAGGACTTTTCAGTTTACGTAATTCTTGGGAAGAAAATTTAAATAGACCATTATGTGACTACCCTCAAGCTCATTGAACACGTTATCCGTTTTAAACACACCCGTGGGTTTTGGTTTAGAAATTTTTGGCACATACATAAATTTTTGCTCTCTCCCCACAAAAGCCTTTTGCTTTTAGTTTTAATAGAGGTAAAAGTAGAACTTATTACATCCATAGCCTCCTCTAATTCACCAATCCTAAGATTTTGATTATCTTGAATAGTACTAGTTTCTAAAACAGCAATTCTTTCATTAATGGTTCCCAGTGATTCATCAACTTTGCTAGTACTATCAAGGAGATTTGGCAAATTTTTCTCTATAGACTCCAATTTCTTTATAACATCTTCCAAGGTGATCTCATTTTTAATGTTACTAACAGGTGGTGTTCCTACTAGACTCTCAATAATATAACTAGCTTCCAACGCAGGGTACCAAGAAAGTTACCTCCGTCAAAGTGTCCAAGACATATCTATACCAGCTAGTTATGCCAACATAAAAATTTCTAAGCAGGATCATAGTGGAATATTTTTTAGTACACCTACGATGAGCATCGCTGATTCTATACCAAGCATCTTTCAAACTTTCTCCACTTTGTTGCTTAAAAGATCGAACCTCAACTTCAGGAACCGAAACATGATGAGCCGAACCAGACATGATAACTAACAGAAAACAAAACTGAAAATAAACTAAATGCAAGTAACTAATTTTTTTGTGTTTTTGATAATTGAAAGCAAACAAGATAAAATAAAATAAACTAAGCAAGACAAAAACAAAGTAAAGAGATTGGAAGCGTGAAACTCCCCTTGCAGAAGACTGCTGTCTCCCCGGCAACGGCGCCAGAAAAAGAGCTTGATGACGTGAATCACACGTTCGTTGGGAGACCCCAAGAGGAAGGTATGATGCAGTCAGCAGCAAGTTTTCCCTCAGAAAGAAACCAAGGTTATCGAACCAGTAGGAGCAGCAACTCTTCAGAAGGTTGTGGTGCTCGCACGGCGCAATACGATCACCAACGTGGAATCTGCACACAACACAATCAAACTACTTTGCCCCAACGAAACAGTGAGGTTGTCAATCTCACGGCTTGCTGAAAACAAAGGATTAAACGTATGGTGTGGAAAATGAGTATTAAATTGCAGAGAATGAAAAAGGAACAGTTTGCAGTTTGTGGTTGTTTAATCAGTGTAAAAGAATGGACCGGGGTCCACAGTTCACTAGTGGTGTCTCTCCATAAAAGATAACTAACATGTTGGGTGAACAAATTACAGCTGGGCAATTGACAATAGTGAGCGCATGACAATGCATATACATGACATGATGACTACTATGATATTTAATTGGGCATTACGACATAATACATAGACCGTTATCCAACAGCATCTATGACTAATAATCCACCGCCGGGTTGTCATCCGAGTCCCCCGTTGGTATTAAGTTGCAAGCAACGGATAATTGCATTAAGTAAAGTGCGTAATGTAAACAAACACATATGCCCGTGGACATAGCATCGTTAGGTTATCCCTAGTGGCAACAGCACATCCACAACCTTAGAACTTTCTGTCACTGTCCCAGGTTAAACGGAGGCATGAACCCACTATCTAGCATAAATACTCTCTCTTGGAGTTACAAGCATCTACTTGGCCAAAGCATCTACGAGTAACGGAAAGCATGCAAGATCTTAAATAACATAAGATAGATTGATAATCAACTTGACATAGTATTCAATATTCATCGGATCCCAGCAAACACAACATGTAGCATTACAATAATATGATCTTGATCATGTAGGGCAGCTCACAAGATCTAAACATGATGGCACAAAGTGGAGAGACAACCATCTAGCTACTGCTATGGACCCGTAGTCCAAGGATGAACTACTCACGCATCACTCCGGAGGCAGGCATGGCGATGTAGAAGCCTCCGGTGACGATTCCCCTCTCCGGCAGGGTGCCGGGAAGAGGTTCTGAACCCTCCCGAGCTAGGGTTGACGGCGGCGGCGTCTCTGGAACTTTTCGTGGATATTTGCTCAGGCACTTAGGGTTTTCGCGTCGGGGGGAATAAGTAGGCGAAAGGGCGGCGGCTGACGACCCCCGAGGGGCCCACACCACCCTAGGGCGCGCAGAGGGGGCCCGCGCCCTAGGTGCGTGTGGGGCCTCCTGGCTCTCCTCCGCTGCTCCTTCGGTCCTTCAGGTGCGTTCTGGTAAAATAGGGACCCCGTGAAGTTTCGTCCAATTCCGAGAATATTTCCAGACTAGCTTTTCTGGAATACAAAAACAGCAGAAAACAGGAACTGGCACTTCGGCATCTTGTTAATAGGTTAGTCCCAAAAAATGTATAAAAGTGATATAAAGTAGATGCAAAACATGTAGCAATTGGTATAAAACAAGCATGGAACATCAAAAATTATAGATACGTTTGAGACGTATCAGTACCCAAGATTCTTGAGATCCACTGTTGTCATTCCGTACTGCACTACAAGAAATATGCTATCCTATGACCCTCCATATTGGTCACTGAATGGTCATAATTTTTAATCTATGACCTATTTGTGACCAAATACACTTGGTCATGTTATGAGGGTCACTAATTGTCCAATATGACCTTTTTTTTGGATTGGTCATAGACGTCTATGACCAAAAGGAAAGGTCACAAATTTTATGACCAATTTTTGGTCACGGGAAATCTGGCCACGCCACGTCAAATCCAACGTGGCAAAGCTGACGTGGCAAATCTGTGACCAAATTAGATGGTCATAGACCAGATTCAGTCCAATCCAGTTCAACCATCTACATGGGCTGGCCCAATAATTCAGCCTTTTTATTTTTTTTCTCTGTTAATTTTGGACGGTTAGATGGGCCAAGCCCAACAATTTGGCCCATATAATTTTCTGGGTCGTGGCCCGTATATTTTGAGATAGGCCCCACTTGTCAGGTTAAGCAAAGTGGGTCATAGCTGTCAGGTAGCGGGTCCTTGATGTCAGGTTCTCATTAGTGGGACCTTGTTTTCAGTGTCACATTCTTCAGATTTCAATATTCCAGAAAATAAATAAACAATATTTAAATCAGAACACGTTTCACAGGTTTTCAGTCAATATTTCAAACAAAACAGTAATAACAGATGATCTTCGTCCAAATAACAGTAAAACTGCTATTACAATATAGAGATCTCTACAATCTATTACAACCAGATATGCCTATAATTACAGTATACAACATGCTACTCTACAGAATGATCATTCTGATCAGGAAACCCAAAAGAGTGTCACCAACACAATCTATAGCAGTAAAAAATTATGTTCACTTTTCCACTTGCATCCGCTATTCCATATACTTCAATCCTGTACAGTTTTATCAGCAGAAACTATTAGATCATGAAGGTACCAGCAACAAACAGATTTCCATTACGAACAGATTTGAATATATGAGTGACTTATCACAGAAACTAGGCAATACAACAACATTTCTCTAAAATAATTGATCACACTCCAAACCAGGTGACTATATGACCAACTAAGTACTCGTTGCACATGCAACAACAGTGAACTCAACTAATTGTGCAGATTAGATTAAGGCAACTAATGTCATATGATTGCAATTTTATACCAGAAATGACAATTACGGAATGCCAACAGAGGAAGAATTTCATTAAGCACAAAGAACTAATGTACCCGAAACAGAAATACAACAATAATGTCATAGAAGCATGAGCCAACAGAATCAGTTAATTAATTGATCGATTAAACTAGTGGGCAATGGTCAAGAACATCCTAGTGTGACAACCATACTACTACTCCTACTAATGGGGACTCGGATGATCAGGTGAGGCCGCCGAGGATGGCTACCTCCTGATCTATGGCGAGCCATGGCGGCGGCTGGAGCCTACATCGAACGATACCCTAGTAAGGTAGAGGCAGTGCCTTGCATCTCCTTCCTTGTCGAACAGGCTGGAAAACTAGCGTCAAAACATAAAAATCATGCTTAACCAGAACCACGTCAAACACTAGCAAGCCTTAGCCTACGCTGATTGCAAAACCATCAAACACAGTGGCTTAAAAGATATACTAGAACAATAACCTATAACAGCGAGGCCTAGATGTCATTTCAAAGTAACAGAACTTAGACACTAGGTTACCAAATGTTAATTATCACCGAAATTCAAACAGATGGGAGGAGCATAAGTACAACCACAGCTCAATGACATCACAGAGCAAGGACAAAATCTACCTAAACCGATGGACTTGAAGAACAAGGCCACTGTGGCGATGTTTCTGGCGGGGTGAACTCACTGCCAACTCACAGGCTGATTTGCACCCTTGCCGGCGACGCCGGCGACACCTGAGGGTCAGCAAGCATGAAGGGAGTGTTATATATCAATGCTGGAGCATTAAACTAACAATAAACGGTTCTACTTTTATATAGGACCAAGGATCATGTTCAACCAGCAACAAATGTATAGAACATCACAATATATAATTGGACAATATAAACAAGCCATATATAAGTTAAAGAAACTGCACCACAAATATAATTGCACAATAAAAACATTTTAAACTTATTCTGTTTTGATGCAGTACAGCTAACACAGTATACCTATACATCATGTTTACATGTAAGCAACAATATCTAGACTCCATATTAATTCTTTGTGAGTTGCTTCACCTTTAGTTAGTCCTAACCATGTTCTAGCTACTGCAAGGTCATATTCAAAGGACTAATGGACTGATAAGAGCATTTTCTCAAAGTAAAGCATGCAAGTAGATACATTTCGTATCACAGAAACTAGGCAATAGAAGATCTGCACTTGAGAAGTCAAGAACAGCACTTGGTACATTGATCTATCGTGTGGGTATATAGTAAATCATCTTGCCAAGTTAATAGCAGCACAAAATCTTCATTAAAACTTAGTACATTGAATGACAAAACAATAAACAGAAGAGAGTTTTGTCCATCCCTGTCCTTTTTGCTGCCAAACCAAACATGTTCTATCTACTGGAGCTATGATCCTTCAAGATTACCAGGAGCTCTTGAACCATAATGACATACAAAACATAATAGCATGCTCAAGCATTCAAGGATAACAACAAGAGCTCTTGAACCAACTGGTATAACAAACATGTCGACTTATATGGATGTGGGCGGTAGGTACGTACTTACAGAGTGGTTCAGATCTTGCCGACGCCGCTCCTGGCCAAGCAGCTTATTAACTCGAGCAAGGAACTTACACTTGGTTGGATTGGGGGATCCGTCGAGTACTTCACGTGGAATAAAAGAACAGAGGCCTGCTGCGGTGCCGAACCTGGCGCCGGTGGTCGACGCCGCCGCGGGTACACCTGCTCGGGCGCCGTCGCCTCGCAGAGGACGTCGCAGAGCCATTCGATGAAGGGGCCGTGAAGCAGATCAAGGCCGGCGTTCCCGTGGATCTCCGGCGTGCAGGACGTACGCCATGGCGGGCAGAAGCGACGGCCACGGCTTGTTGCGAGGGCTCACCGGCGGCTTGCAAAAATAGAATAGCACAGATCAGAAGAAAGATCCAGAGAACCGGGACACTGCGGGAAGGCTGTGAGAGGGAGCGAGGAAACGAACCATTGTTGCGGCGGCGCGGAGGGCAGGTCGGCGGCGGCGAGACCGAGGGGGCTTGCGGCTTGGAGACCTAAAGAAGAAGGGGATGGAGGTGAGTAGGCCGGTGGCGAGAGAGGAAGGGGATGTGGGCGGGACGCGGAGAGAGAAGAGAGAAGTTAGGGTTTTGCGCGGGGAGGGAGTCGCCGTCGCGAGCGCCGTCGCGGGGACGGGTTCTTGTGGAGAAGGACGAGTGGGGTTATGGCGGCGGGCCGGATCTAGATCGCGCGAGGGAAAGGATGGGGCTGGCGGCTAGGGTTGAGGAGGGACTGGGGAAGGGGTTATATTGGTACTCTGACCGAATTACGAAATTGCCCCTGGTTGGATGGTGCCTCCTTGAATTTTTGCGGGTATTCTTGTCATTTCACGTCAAAAATGGGTAGGCGGGAGATTTACCGCTCTGTGCGAAATTTCTGGGTTCCAGAGGAAAAATTGACGTGGGAGGGAAATTTGGGCTATCTTATAAGGTTTTGCTCACTAGGGGAATTTTGTGAAGCATCTACCAAAAATATGTTGCAAAATTGGAGCACTAAATTTTAAAAAAATACTAGACCACATGTATTTACAAATAACCAAATGGTTGTGTGTCAAACAGTTTCCATCTATCTCTCGTAAAAAAGACAAATTCATGCCGATTCAGTTGGAACGGGGTCAAATTTGAACCACAGGTGCCTCGTAGTTTTCTCATGATTTTTTGCAAAAATCATATTTAGGTACACAAGTACCTATTTCATCAGAGATATAACAAAAGTTTTGCAAGATTTAACCCCTAGATACGAACGGTCATGTCCCCCGAGTTGAGCGTATTTTGAAATCGGCATACGAAATTCAAAAAAAAATCAAATAAATGGAAAACCATCGCGTGGCGTCATTATATGTGTCCTAGTATCCATCAAAAATCATAAACTTGGAATAAGGCAATATTCTTAAGAAAGTGTTCTCAGAAATGAGGTATCATCTATGAAGATTCATGGCTTTAGGGCCAGATGACGAATGTTGTGTCCACATTCATGGTATAGTTTGCTTAAATATGCCCGTATAGGGTACAAACATGTATCTTGGAACCGTGAACAATGTTGCCGAAGAAACTTTTCATTTTCCTTTCACAAAAAAATCATTTTTCTATTTCCGAGTGCGAAAAATGGGTTATTTTGTGAAGCAACTACCAAAAATATGTTGCAAAATAGGAGCGCTAAATTATTTGAAAATACTAGACCACATTGAATTTACAAATAACCAAATGGTCGCGTGTCAAACCGTTTCCATCTACCTCTCGTAAAAAAGACAAATTCATGTCGATTCAGTTGAAACGGGGTCAAATTTGAACCACAGGTGCCTCGTAGTTTTCTCATGATTTTTTTCAAAAATCATATTTAGGTACACAAGTACCTATTTCATCAGAGATATAACAAAAGTTTTGCAAGATTTAACCCCTAAATACGAACGGTCATGTCCCCCGAGTTGAGCGTATTTTGAAATCGGCATACGAAATTCAAAAAAAATCAAATAAATGGAAAACCTTCGCGTGGTGTCATTATATGTGTCCTAGTATCCATCAAAAATCGCAAACTTGGAATAAGGCAATATTCTTAAGAAAGTGTTCTCAGAAATGAGGTATCATCTATGAAGATTCATGGCTTTAGGGCCAGATGACGAATGTTATGTCCACATTCATGGTATAGTTTGCTTAAATATGCCCGTATTGGGTACAAACATGTATCTTGGAACCGTGAACAATGTTGCCGAAGAAACTTTTCAATTTCCTTTCACAAAAAAATCATTTTTCTATTTCCGAATGCGAAAAATGGGTTATTTTGTGAAGCAACTACCAAAAATATGTCGTAAAATAGGAGCGCTACATTATTTGAAATCGGCATGAAGAATTAAAATAAAATAAAAAATGGATTTGTTTTATCTTGTCATAACTTTGAAACCCTGCATTTGAATTTTAAAGAATAATCCCAAAATTTTATTTCAAAATCTTCAAAACCCTATATAAAGCAATATATAAGCTTCGGCGTATTTTGTATTTTATTTTGACTAAAAACAGTCCCTAATAGTCTATAATAACAGAGGACATATTTACAAAATTTTCAAAATTTATTTCGTTGAAATTGGAGTTCAAAATAAAAATTTATAAAAGAAAACAGAAAGAATAAAAGGAAAAATAAAAAAGAACCTGCCGATCCGGCCTAGCCCAGCAGCGCAGCCAAACCAAGGCGGAGCGGCCCATTCCCCTGACCGCACTGGCCTCATCCCACGAGGCCCAAGCCCACTCGTTGGCCTTCACTTAAATATAGCTTGTGCGCTTCTATATCACAAAGAGTGTGACGGTCTGGTGGTAGAGCTTTGCCTGGGAGATGTTGAGGTCACGAGTTCGACTCCTGGTGCCCCTATTTTGCTGCATTATTCGCAATGTCAGTGTGGTGGGGCCCACGTTTCAGTTTGGTGTGGCCTACATGTCATGTCGGGGGTGGGTCCTGCATGTCACTGTGGTGGGGCCCGTGTCAGTTTGGTAGTTGATCCTGCATGTCAGTTTGGTGGGGCCCACGTGTGAGGTCGTGGGTGGGGCCCATGTGTCAGGTCGGTGCTGGGCCCCGCATGTCAATGTGGTGGGGCTCACGTTTCAGTTTGGGGGTGGGTTCCGCATGTCAGTTTGGTGGGGCCCACGTGTCATTGGATAGGTAGTGTAGTTGGACTTCATGGTCAACAAGTCAATGTATGGCACGTAAGAGAAAATGACACCGCCACATAGGCGAGACTGCTGAGTTGGCTGTCCAGTCAGAGTGACAAAAAGCAAAAATGACACCTAAGCACAGACACGTAAGCGAAAATGCTGAGTTGGCTGTCAACTCATGTGAATGACCATTTAAATTGGTCGTAATCGGCTAGAAAAAATGTTCTAAACTAGAGTTATCTGGATTATGACCAATCCATGTAAGGAGATTATGACCTTTTTGACAGATTTGGTCGTTATATTTTAGGATTTAGACCCTCCAAAACAGCGCATGACCAAATTGTGCAAAATGGTCACAGATCTATGACCAATATTTTCAGGGTCACTGTCAAAAGGTCATAAGTTAGCATATTTCTTGTAGTGCTGCGGGTCTACCTTTACCCCGCTAGCTGCGACCCATTTGCACCGAAATAAAGGGACCTTAAAAGTAGGTCCATAGTCAAGTTCCCATATCTCCTCTATGTACCCATAATATGTGTCCTTCTGCCCATTGTCGTCTGTTGCATCAAAGCGGACACCACTGTTTTGGTTGGTGCTCTTTTTATCTTGGGCCTTGGTGTAAAATGTATTACCATTTATCTCGTACACTTGGAAAGTACATATAGTCGAAGATGGACACCTGGCCAACAAGTACAGCTGATCTCCAACAATGGTGTTATTCATGAGATGTATCTGCAACCAACTGCCGAAAGTCTTCTCGTGTTCCCCGTCACGGTTTTCGGAGCGTAGAATATTCTTGTGTCTCTCGATATACGGAGCCACCACGGTGGAATTGTGTAGAACTGTGTAGTGTGCTTGAGTGAAAGAATGCCTTTCCTACATACCGTTGCTTTCCTTCCTAGTGTGCCTTTTCCAGTCAGCCTCCCCTCATACCGAGATTCAGTAACACCAATCGACTTAAAGTCAGGAAGAAAGTCAACACAAAACTCAATGACCTCCTCTGTTCCATAGCCCTTGGAGATGCTTCCTTCTGGCCTAGCACGGTTACGAACATATTTCTTTAAGACTCCCATGAACCTCTCGAAGGGAACATATTGTGTAGAAATACAGGACGAAGAATTCTAATCTCTTCGACTAGGTGAACTAGGAGGTGCGTCATAATATTGAAGAAGGATGGCGGGAACAACAACTCGAAGCTGACCAGACATTGGACCACATCAATTTGTAACCCTGATAGACTTTCTCGATCGATTACCTTCTGAGAAATTGCATTGAGGAATGCACATACCTTCACAATGGCCAGTCGAACATTTTCCGCTAGAATTCCCCTCAATGCAACCGGAAGCAATTGCGTCATAAGCACGTGGCAGTCATGAGACTTTAGGTTTTGGAATTTTTTCTTTTTCATATTTACTATTCCCTTTATATTCGACGAGAAGCCAGACGGGACCTTGATACTGAAAAGGATTTCAAAAAAGATTTCCTTCTCTTCCTTGGTAAGAGCGTAGCTGGCAGGCCCTTGAAACTGCCATGGATGCATGCCGTCTCATCCTTTATGACGTTCCTGGTCCTCCCGTGCTTCTGGTGTATCTTTTGACTTCCCATACAAGCCCAGGAAGCCTAGAATATTCACGCAAAGATTCTTCGTCAGGTGCATCACATCGATTGCGGAGCGGACCTCATGGACTTCCCAATAGGGTAGCTCCCAAAATATAGATTTCTTCTTCCACATGGGTGCGCGCTTATCAGCGCCGTTCGGAACAGGTTGGCTGCCAGGACCCTTTCCAAAGATTACTTTTAAATCCTTGACCATACCAAATACTTCAGCACCAGTACGGGTGACAGGATTCGTCCGGGTTTCTGCCTTGCCATTGAAATGCTTGCCTTTTTGCCTTAAGGGATGCTTGTGCAAAAGAAAACGACGATTGTACGGGTACACATTCTTCCTACATTTGTCCAGATATATACTGTCTGTCTGATCCAAACAGTGCGTGCATGCATTATATCCCTTATTCGTCTGTCCTGAAATGTTACTAAGAGCAGGCCAATCATTGATGGTTACGAAAAGCAACGCTCGTAGGTCAAATGTCTCCTGTTTGTGCTCATCCAGCACACTTACACCTGGTTTGGCCCACAACTGCAAAAGTTCATCGACTAATGGCCTTAGGTACACATTAATGTCGTTGCCGGGTTGCTTCGGGCCTTGGATGAGCACTGACATCATAATGAACTTCCGCTTCATGCACAACCAAGGAGGAAGGTTGTAGATACATAGAGTCACGGGCCAGGTGCTGTGACTGCAGCTCTGCTCCCCAAAAGGATTCATGCCATCTGTACTTAGACCAAACCATAAGTTCCTTGCGTCACCTGCAAAGTCCCCGAACTCTCTCTCGATTTTTCTCCACTGCCGACCATCAGCGGGGTGCCTCAACTTGTCGTCTTTCTTACGGTCATCCATGTGCCATCGCAACAACTTGGCATGCTCTTTGTTTCTGAACAGACGTTTCAACCGTGGTATTATAGGAGCATACCACATCACCTTGGCAGGAACCCTCTTCCTGGGCGGCTCGCCCTCAATATCACCAGGGTCATCTTTTCTGATCTTATACCGCAATGCAGTGCATACCGGGCATTTATCCATATTCTCGTACTTCTCACCGCGGTAGAGGATGCAGTCATTAGGGCATGCATGTATCTTCTGCACTTATAATTCTAGAGGGCAGACAAGCTTCTTTGCTTCGTACGTGCTGGCGGGCAATTCGTTCTTTCTTGGAAGTATCTTCTTCATTAGTACCAGCAACTTTTCAAATGACGAGTCAGTCACACCGGTCTCTGCCTTCCACTTCAGCAATTCCAGTGTGCTACCCAGCTTCTTCTGGCCATCTTCACAAGTTGGGTACAACAATTTGTTGTGGTCCTGTAACATCTGCTCGAACTGCAACCTCTCCTTTTCTGTGTCGCAGTCTCGCCTTGCATCAGAAATGACCTGACCAAGATCATCAACGGGCTCATCTGGTGCCCGTTCTTCGCCCTGACTTTCTTCTTCATTGTCTTCCATTGCGGTATCAGCGTATTCAGGGAACATAGATCGGTAGTTGTCATCATCGTTCTCTTCTTCATCGCCGTCTTCCATCATAACCCCTCTTTCTCCGTGTTTGGTCCAAACACTATAGCCGGGCATGAAACCGGACCGAAGCAGGTGGCTCTGAATGACTCTTGAGTTAGTGTGATCCTTCACATTCCGACATTCATCACATGGACAAAACATAAAGCCACCCCCATGCTTGTTCGCCTCGGCCGCATCGCGAAAAGAATGCACGCCTGCTCTGTAAGCGGTTGTGCGTCGGTCACCGTACATCCATGGATGGCTCATCTGCATCATACAACTATATATCAAACGCAATGACGATGCTAAAATTAGTACCGCACGGTGACCGACTAGAAAATAGTTGCTAACCTTTTAGGACAAGTGGAAATAAAGAGGTGAAAGCTTAAGTGTGGCTCGGGCACCTCATATCATGTTTGTATTGTGTGAACTCAAATGGCATCACTCTAACAGGCATTTCATCGAACACCTTGAGTGCATATGAAGGAGAAAAAAAATAGCACTAGCCCACACCACCTCCACCAGGAAAAAAACGAAGAGTGAGTGGAGAGGGTGCTGCCATATATATAGGGCTGCCAGCCCTTTTGTCCCGGTTTGAGATACAAACCGGGACTAAAGGGGGGGGGGGGGGGACCTGGCCGCTGCGGGCCGCGGACCCCTTTAGTCCCGGTTTGTATCTCAAACCGGGACAAAAGGGTCCTCACGGGCCGGGACAAGAGGGGGGAGGGGCGCCTGGGCTATTTCGGGCGACGTGGCCTGGCCTTTTGTCGCGGTTTGTAAGTGGGCCGGGACAAAAGGGGTTGGACGAAAGGCCTCTTCTCTACTAGTGGGAAGAGATGTTTTATCGGCCTCTTGCCCTCAGGGTGCCTCGGCTACATGGAAAGCAATTTGTAGAGGTAGAGAGGTGCTGAAGAAGGGTCTTATACGTCGAGTTGGGAACGGACGTACCACTGAAATTTGGCATGATCAGTGGATTGTGGGGTCGTTATCCATGAAACCGCTAGGCAGAATGTCGGATGATCCGGTCCTTTTTGTGTCGGATTTGATGGAACAAGACTCAAACCAGTGGGACGTGGAGAAAGTTCAGCGGATTTTCTTTCCTTTGGACGCTGCAGCAATATTGAGCATGCCAAGACCGCGCACTGAGCGGGAAGACTTTTGGGCCTGGGCTTGGGATCGAACTGGTATGTATACAGTGCGATCAGCGTATAAGGAGTTGATGCTAAGGGAGGGTTTACCAGAACCATCTGGAGGATCATCGAATAATGATGCGCCAACTTGGAAAGCTCTCTGGAAGTTACGGGTTATGCCGAAGATAAGAGTGTTCTGGTCGAGGGTTATTAAAAACTTGCTCCCGTGTGCAGCTGAACTGAAACGCAGGCATATACAAGAAACAAGTTTTTGCCCTTTGTGTGGAAACGATGAGGAGTCTTTATTTCATGTGCTGGTTGAATGTGATCATGCCAAGGCTTTTTGGGGGGCAGCTCACGATCATTTTGATCTGAAGTTGCCTCGGATGAATCCATTTACGTGGGCACGGGACGTCCTTGACAGTAGTATCATTGGCAAAGACCAAGCTGCTATTGCAGTTTCGGTTATGTGGACAATTTGGAGTAGCCGCAATAGTTACAAGCATGGAGAGGTAACGTACCAGCCTTTGAGATCAATGGACTTGGTTAATGAACATATGAAGATGTTGGAGATTCCACCACTTATCACACCTACCCAGGAAATAGAAGTTGTATCATGGTCTCGTCCAGCACAAGGGTGGATGAAGATCAATTGTGATGGTGCCCTTAACGTTGGTGGGGCAGTTGCAGGAACGGGGGTGGTGGTGCGGGATGATGAAGGTTCTTTTGTGGCTGCGGAGGGCCGGCGGTATGGCTATGTGACAGAACCAGAAATCGTAGAACTGCTGGCATGTCGTGATGCTATCTTCTTGGCGGGTCAGAGAGGATGGACACATATAGAGCTGGAAACGGACTGTCAGTCTGTGGTCGCAGCGTGGATGAAGGAGAAGGAGCACAAGTCGGCTGGTTATCAGATTCTACTGGAGATGAAAGATATGGTCTCCAACTTCCAGGGTTTTTCATTTCATTTTGTGAGGAGAGATGCTAATAAGGCTGCACATGTTTGTGCTCGTGCCACTCTCTCCCTTGATGCTTTGAACACTATGTATGATGCTACCCCTGGTTTTCTGATTGACGTTATTCAATCAGACAGGTTGTTCTCTATGTAATAAAAGCCTGAAGGCAACAATTCAAAAAAAAAACAAAGAGTTCTTCCACTTACATTAGGAGTATTGAAAGAAGAAAACCAAAGTATGACAAATCAGTGCAGAATTGCAGATCCACATTAAGAAACACACACACTTGCAGCAAACTGGACGTGAAAAACAAAATCATGAGCAGACATGCATGGGCAAGTTCTGTTACACATATGACATATATAGCTAACCATCACATCGGAATGCTGGCTGCGCCGGAGACTTGGGCCCCTCTTGGACGAAGGTGACGCTGGGACAGGACACTGTGATGTCGTAGATCTTGGTTTGAGCCACCCCGATCAGGAATCACACCTGCGATATCAGCAACACGGTGAGCCCGCCGCTGTCGAGCCGCTGGCCGGCGAATAATCATGTCACCCCCCGGCATGTACACGGACGCGTTGATGTTGATGAATCCTGGTTCCCGGAGGTAACCGTCGGCCGGGAACGGGAACGTGTGGTTGATGCGGGCGTCTGTGTACCCCGTGGAGATCGTGCTGTCTGTCAAGAGCACGATGAAGCTGAGGAACTTCACCTTGGCGTGGTGGCTGGTGTTGTTGGCGAGTATGGTGAGCTTCAGGTGGACCCCGCCGTCGGCGTTGTGGTAGTGCGAGGTGTTGGTGACGGAGAAGACGATGCGGCCGGGGCGGAGGACGACGGACACGATGCTGACGATGGCAGTGGCGGCGAGGCATCCGCCCAAAGCTGCCAGGATGTAATCCGGGGCAGTCCACGAATAGCTTCGAGCATCCCCAGCCGGCATATGTAGGTAATATGTTGGCTAGTATCGAAATGGAAGTTAGCTGATAGTTTATGCCGGGCCTCTGTGTAGGCTGTATATAGCTGCCAGACCCACACATACACGTCTGTCTGTTGAGAGGAGTCGCAATGGCAAAATCGGCCGGCCGGGTCTCGAGTGATGTCGTTATGATAACGAAGCAAAGTGTTCACTGGGCTCCACTGTCTCTAGGAATCAAAGTGGTCAGTGGTCACTACCCCTTCATAAGAGACGAAAAGCACAGAGTTTTTGCCAAGGAAACTGAGAACTGTTTCCATTTTTTTTCCAGAAGATTTGCGTGGCATTTTCATCAAGATTGAAAAGAGAGTTTAATTACATGATCATGACAGTAGTCATGAGAAAACCTGCCCAAAAAACAAAAACCAGCCTACGTTATTGCTTTCACGTTTGAAACATATAATCAACAGTTTGGTTTTCCAAATTTGACAATTAATTAACCGCGAGGACATGTGTCGACATGCCATATCAGCACGTCTCATCCCAGCACACTTCCTCTATGCGCCCATGTGCTCAAAAGTGGCTCGCACCGGCCGGTTGGACGCCAAGTATATTGTTTTCTTGGTAGCTGTTGCACCCCTTTAGCTCTTTATTCTCTTACTATTACAGATGCTAGCTCGTCCTTCCCTTTACGCCAAGTATATATACCTACTATTTTTATTCTTTGTACCTGCCGAGACGCTTACAACACGCGCATACACTTACCCCTATAAACACATGCACGCACATCCTACCCGAGTAACTCCGAAAGACTGAGCCAGCGGATTGAATCTTGAGATTGACAAAGTCATAACAGGTGTCTCACTGGAAAGCGCGCGCACCAATGACAACAGAGTATTTAATTTAAAGCTTGCTAGCCTACAACACACAGCGCACGCCCATGGCGGCGGACGACGGGCAGAACGCGGCAGCGTTCCGTGTTGGAATAGGCTTGTATTCCGGGTCGACTCAAAAGAGTCGGCGGTGTTCCTACTAGGGGGAGTGTCCCCGGGTCGAGTAGGAGTCCGCCCGACTCCGGAGCTTGTTCCGGGTCGTGGCAGTATGAGCCGGCTCGTGAGCGAGTCGGCGGTGCCCAGGAGTCGCCAGAACGTTTTGTCCTGAGGCGTGTGTCCTGAAGCGTCTATCCCGGGGTAGTTGTCCTGGGGCAGTTAAGAGTAGCGTGTCAACGCTGACTCGTCCTATCACTGTTCGATGGGACTATAGTAGAAGGCGTACAGAGTAGATAGGACGAGCTAGTCGTCATCTACAGTGGTTACGAGTTCCACAGTGAACTTGTATCTGCCATAGTGTTCTATACAGTGAATGTAGCTTGTACATTTCCCTATATAAAGGGGTGAATAGAGAAGAGAAAACTGGAGGCAAACCAAAATCACTTTGGCACACACTCCCTTCCTTCTTCTCTCATTCCCGACCAGGCAACAATTGGTATCAGAGCCTGTGTTTGAGAGCTCGCCGGACATGACCACCAAGCAGGCGCTCATCCCCGCGGAGCAGAAGGATGCCGGGAGCTCGCTGGTGGTCGGGTTGTCTGGGAGTCCGGTGGTGCGTGGCCTATGCTCACGCGCACGAACTACGCGGACTGAGCCCTCCTCATGCAGGTCATGCTGGAGGCGCGCCAGCTCTGGGTCGCCGTCAAGGACGGCACGCCGAAGCGCGAGACGGACCACGCGGCAATGGAGTACTTGCTCCGGTCTGTCCCGCCGGAGATGATCTCCACACTCGGGGTCACCCTGGTGCGTGACGCGCGGGCTACGACGCTGAAGAAGCAGCTCGAGGCCATCAAGTTGGCCGACGGCGAGGACCTAGACTACTTCGCCATGGGACTATCGTCCCTCGTGTCGTAGCTCGGTGTCCTGGGTGTGAAGGTCAGCGAGTCGGACACCGTGCGCAAGTTCCTCTCCGTCGTCCCCAAGAAGTTCTCGCAGATGGCATGCTCGATCGAGACCTTGCTGGACCTTGACACACTCTCCATCGAAGAGCTCATTGGCCGGCTTAAGGCGGCCGAGGAGTGCTATGAGCTGGAGGAGTCGGCTCAGGTCAAGCAAGCCGGCAAGCTGCTCCTCTCTGAAGACGAGTGGTTCGCGCGGATGAAGCTGCGAGAGGGAGGTCTATCCTCCAGCCAAGCCGGACGTGGCGGCGGCAACCCTGGCTCGCAAGGAGCCGGGAACCGCGGCACGTCGAAAGATACGTGTCGCTACAGCAGAGTCGCCGGCCACTGGGCGCGGGACTGCCGCAAGAAGAAGCACTAGGAAGCTCACCTCGTGCGAGCTGGAGGTGACAATGACGACGCGTTGCTGTTGATGCAGGCGTGCAACATTTGTGTCCGCCCGCAGCTCCCAGTGCCGACTCTCCTGGCGAGCTCGGGCATCTCGGAGGCGACACCCTTGTCTCGACCGGTGGCCGAGTCAGCGACTCGACCGGTGGTGGAGTCGGAGGGCGCGTCGACTCCTCCAAAGGAGTCCGCCCGGATCCACTGGATCATGGAGTGGGACTTGCCGACCCAAGAGGAGTCGGCCGAGGCGACTCGCGAGGAGTCGGCCCTGCCGGCTCGCAAGGAGCCGATGATGGCGACTCACAAGCAGTCAGCTGTTGGAAATATGCCCTAGAGGCAATAATAATAGTGTTATTATCATATTTCCATGTTTATGATAAATGTTTATTCTCCATGCTAAAATTGTATTAACCGGAAACATAATACATGTGTGGCTTTATAAACAAGACCGTGTCCCTAGTAAGACTCTACTAGACTAGCTCGTTGATTAATTGATGGTTATGGTTTCCTAACCATGGACATTAGTTGTCGAATTAATAACGGGATCATGTCATTGAGAATGACGTGATGGACAGACCCAACCAAGCATAGCAATTTGATCATGTCATTTAGTTCTAATTGCCATGTCTTTTATTGTCAAGTGTCCTGTTTCTTAGACTATGAGATTGCGTTGTTCCCGGGTACTGGAAGAATGTTTTGGGGACATCAACCGTTGCTTCATGACTGAGTGATCATAAAGATGTCTTACGGGTATCTCGGAAAGTACTTGTTGAATTGCATGAATCAAGACTGGGATTTGTCCCTCCGTGTGACAGAGAGATATACTCTGGGCCCACTCGGTAATACACATTCGGTAATGCGTGCAAGCACGTGGCTAATGAGTTAGTCACAGAGAATGTTGTATTACGGAACGAGTAAAGAGTACTTGCCGGTAACGAGATTGAACTAGCTATAGTGATACCGACGATCGAATCTCGGGAAAGTAAAATATCAAGTGACAAAGAAAATGGAATACGGATTATTGTAATCCATGACATAGAGGTTCAAACCGATAAAGATCTTCATTGAATGTGTGGGAGTCATTATGGATATCATGGTCCCTTTAATGGTTATTGATCGGAGAGGTGTCTCGATCATGTCTACACATTCTCAAACCCGTAGGGTCACACACTTAACGTTCGGTGACGCTAGAGTAGCTGTGGGATAAGTTTATAATGGTGTACGAATATTGTTCGGAGTCTCGGATGAGATCCTGGACATCACGAGGAGCTCCGGAAGAGTCCGGAGATAAATTTCATATAAGGAAAGTTAATTTTAGGGTTACGAAAAAGTTCCGAGATTTTTCGGTAAAGTACCGGAACATTCTAGAAGGTTCTAGTGGGTCCCATGTTAGGGCCCACCTGCCCCAAGGGTCCACATGGCAGGCCCATGTGGCCCATGCGGCTGGAAATATTTAAAGAATGTTTAAATTAAAAAGATATGAAGAGATAAGAAGAGATAAGAAGGGATAAGAGGGAATCCTAGAAAATAGGGATTTTACTTGGGGGGGGGAGGAGTTTTCCTCCATGCAGCCGGCCCTAGGAGGGTTGGGCTGCGCCCCCCACCTCCCCTTGGCTATATAAAGAGGGGGGCTCATTGGGACGTTGCCCCTTAAAACCCTAGCCGCCGGCTCAGCCCTTCCTCTCTTCTTCCTCCTCTCGCAGCCGCTTGGCGAAGCCCTACAGAAATTCCTCCACCATCTCCACCACCACACCATCGTGTTGCTGGCTTAGATCCCATCTACTTCTCCCTCGAGCTTGCTGGTTCAAGAAGGAGGAGACGTCACCGAGCCGTACGTGTGCAAGCCTCGGAGGTGCCGTACGTTGCAGTGCTGATCTGATCAAACTTTATCAACAACTTCACCGAGCTGCGTTGAGATCAACGTCCAACCTGTGTGTTCTTCGAGGGTATGATGATCTACTCTCCCTGATACTAGCATCTCCTAGATTGGATCTTGAGTGTTGCTTCCGCATGTGAGAGAATTTTTTTGTTTTCCATCGCGCAATCTCCATCATCAGCTAGCCTGGCGCAAGAGGGGGACGCCAAGAAAGGCGTCTGGTACCTCGACTTGGGCTTCACCAATCACATGACTGGTGACCGCGCCGCGTTCACGGAGCTCGACATGAGCATCATTGGAACTGTCAAGTTTGGCGATGGCTCGCGAGTCGACATCTGCGGGCAAGGGACGGTGTTGTTCGCCTGCAAGTCGAGCGAGCACCGGGCCGTTATCGGGGTGTATTACATACCCCGGCTGAACATGCAGATCATTAGCCAGGGCCAGCTCAACGAGAGTGGCTGCCTGTCCTGATCGAGGACGGGCTCCTTCGGGTGCATGATAGGGAGCGACAGCTCCTGGTGAAAGTCAAGCGGGAGACGAACCGGATGTACAAGCCGACGGTGCGAGTCGCCCAGCCGGTGTGCTTGGCAGTGCACGCCGGGAACGACTCGGCCTGGACTTGGCATGCGAGGTTCGGGCACCTGAACTTCGACAGTTTACGCCGACTCGCGAAAGGTGACATGGTGCGTGGCCTCCCTCTGGTGGAGCATGTGAACTAGCTCTGCGACGCCTGCCTAGCAGGGAAGCAGCGGCGATCTCCTTTCGTGAAGCAAGCGAAGTTCCGGGCGAAGGATCAACTCGAGCTCGTCCATGGTGACCTCTGCGGGCCGATCAACCCGGCAAGTCCGAGAGGGAAGAAGTACTTCCTCCTGCTCATCGATGACCTAACGCGGTACATGTGGCTCGCCCTTCTCGCGATGAAGTACGAGGCCGCAGCCGCCATAATCCGACTCCAGGCAGGAGCCGAGTCGGAGTCCAGCTGCAAGCTGCGCACGCTGAGGATGGATCACGGAGGCGAGTTCACCTCCGACTCCTTCATAGAATACTGCGCGGAGCTCGGAGTGGAGCGTCATCTGACGGCTCCTTACTCCCCGCAGCAGAATGGCGTCGTGGAACGACGCAACCAGACGATTGTGGCCATGGCCCACAGTCTCCTGAAGGCCAAGAGAGTCCCTGTCGAGTTCTGGGGTGAGCCAGTGTCGACGGCCATGCTAATCTTGAACAGGTCACCGACCAAGAGCGTGGACGGCAAGACGTCGTTCGAGCCCTGGCATGGCTTCAAGCCAGACATGCACTTCATGCGCACGTTCAGGTGCGTGGTGCATGTCAGAGAGACGAGACCAGGGCTGAAGAAGCTCGACGATCGCAGCCGACCGATGATCTTCGTGGGGGTATGAACCCTTCACGAAGGGTTATCGGGCCTACGACCCGGCGACAGGCCGGGTCCACATCACCCACGACGCCGTGCTCGACGAGAGCGCGTGCTGGGACTGGAGTTCACAACAAGTAGACCCTAGCATACTAGTGGTATGGTGTATTGAAAGATACACTAGGGAATGGCATGTCTTCTATTGCATGAATGTAGAAGAACCACATAAACATGAGTACAAAGTGAACAAGGCAATATGTCGATTGCTCTCGGTCGATAGATTTTTTGCTGTACGATCCTTTTTTTTTTGTGATTAGCGCAGGATTTTTTTTTAAACGCTGAATTTGTTGTGTATTCTGTGTATCGCCAATGGTTACTGGTAGATCGTTTTTTCAGGCATGTTGGATCGATTTTTTTTATGGTGGGCTTGTGTGTTTTGGCTGTTTGGCTTTTTTGTCTTTTCTGCCTTTGTTTGGATCCTTTTTTAGGCTAGGCCATTTTTTTTTTACCGTTCTGAGCTTGCTTAAATGGGGAGAGTACCCGCTGGAGAACGGGGACGAGTAGACCTTCGTACTGTGTAATTGCATTTTTTTAACCTGAAATCTCCATTAATAGCATGCAATTTCAGGTTTTCACACCTCTCCTTGTTGGGGGCTTGTACGCTGGCTTTTGTGTGTCTGCGCGCGCGCGCAAATTGCACGTGAATCATCCAATGGCACAATATATAGCGTGTGTAATTGCATTTCTTCATCCCCTTATAATTGCGGTTGGCATGATTAATTTTTCCTTTGCGCATTTGCAATTACACATGCAACATCGTGCAGTTACATTTTTATTTTTGTGTGTAATTGATTTTTTCATCCCTTGTAATTGCAGTAGCCATGCATGACGTTTTTCCTTGTGCGCATTTGCAATTGTACATGGAACCATCGTGCAATTGCATATGCGCTTTTATAGCGTGTAATTGCATTTTATTCTTGCGTGTATTTGTAATTGAACGTGAAATCAGCGTGCAATTACACATTCACCTGTTTAGCGTGTAATTGCATCCTTTCATCTATTTTTTTGTAATTGCATTTGCAATTACACAGGGAACCATCGCACAATTGCACATGCGTTTTTATAGCGTGTAGTTGTATTCTTCCCTTGCGTGTATTTTGTAATTGCACATGAAATCAGCGTGCAATTACACATTCACCTTTTTAGCGTGTAATTGCATCCTTTTAATCTATTTTTTAATTGCATTTGCAATTACGCATGGAACCATTGCGCAATTGCACATGCGTTTTTATAGCGTGTAATTGCATTTTTTTCCTTGCGTGTATTTTGTAATTGCACATGAAATCAGCGTGCAATTACACATTCACCTTTTTAGCGTGTAATTGCATCATTTTCATCTATTTTTGTAATTGCATTTTGCAAGTACACATGGAACCCTCGCGCAATTGCACATGCATTTTTATAGTGTGTAATTATATTTTTTTCCTTTGCGTGCATTTGTAATTGCACATGAAATTAAAGTGCAATTACACATTCACTTTTAGCGTGTAATTATTTTTTCTTTCTTTTTATAATTGTTTTTCCTTACTTTTAAAAGGCATACTTAAAAAGGCCCACGAAATAATAGAAGAGCCGAAGAGGGAAAGGGCATTTGGCCCCAAAGTAAACGTGATGGTCGATCAACCGAGAACTTCCTTGATTCTCGGTTACCCGAGCGCTAGCCGCGTCCATTTATTTATGCCCGAGCATCTATATATGCAGGCTGTCTTTAACTGTTCTTTCCACACACATATATAGGGTGACTTCTTTTGGGCTCCTGCTTATGCATAAGCCAGCTTATATATTTTGGTGTGGAGAAACTGTGGTGGGTAGAAGTTTCCCAGGAGACTTCTTTTGAGCTTTTTGAGCTTCTAAAGGTTTGGCTTATTTGTTGGGTTGAGTCGTGAGATGTCTGAAACGCACCTGGATTTGATATATGATCTTAGGTATGCTTATTTGTTGTGTTTAGTGTGAGGCAAGCACCATCTACAAACACTACGAGTGTGTTTGGTTGCTCGCATTTTCAACACTATCTATATATGACCGATGAAACGAAAAGATTATAACACGAAAGTTGTGCGAAACGTCGAGATGAACCTGCTTGTCAATGGATATTTCGAATGGTAAATCGAGTGCGATGAATTTGACAAAATTCGTCTAAAAAAGTTTCAAACATCGGTTCGAAATTGAGAAGTTACAGTCGACGAAACTCGAAACAGAGTACGGGAATGGAACCTACTCGTCGACGCGCATATTTGTCGTGTATATTTTATTTTGAATCGAAGTATGATTGTGTACGCACTAAATAAATAAATGGAGGTGATGTGAGGTAGCGAGGGTCGCATTTTTCCTTTTTTCTCGCTAGATGTTGACCGGTAGCAGATGGGAGGTGGGGTTATCCGTCGTGGGATGGCAGTTCGGAGGTAATTTGTCTCAAGGACATGTCCCAATTCACATAACGTTTCGCTCCCTAGTCCAGAAGCTCGGTAAACTGCTCTCCACCAGTTTCTGAGAATTGCACTGCGGGTTGCTTATCGAGGGCTTCTCGGTGGGAGGAAACTGGACACTTTTAAGGCTTGTTCGGTTTGGAGCTGGGCAAGAAGCCCAAAAGAAGTCAGCCATACACGTCTGTCTGTTGAGAGGAGTCGCAATGGCATAATCGGGTTTTGTGTGAGTGCACAAGATGACAAGACACTCTTCTAATGGTCCGATGGCTGGGTTCCACTGTCATGCATGTCATGGTGGACGCTCACACGCCAGGTATATTCTTTTCTTGGTAGCTGTGTTGCACTTTACCCTTTAGCCTCGGCATGCACTCGCTCTTTATATTTTGGCCCATTCCGGATGTAATTAGTCGGGTGGAACAAAGAGCATATATCAGCATTTTCTTGGGTAGGAGTATTTATCTCGTCACACACATGGAAATACATGTTTACGTGCGCACAGCATAACAGCGAGCACGTATGCATCATGTACAGGGTAGAAGGTGTATAAATAGATACGTGAAGTGAGCACCGACGCATGCCTAGATGCTTATGCAGGCACACAAGAGACGCGCGCGCAGCAGCAGAGATATAATCCAAAGCTACCTACAACACGCGCGCAGCAGCAGAGATATAATCCAAAGCTAGCTACAACACGCGCGCAGCAGGGCATGGCGGCCGACGACGTCGACGGCCAGAATGCAGCCGCGTTCAGGTGGCGGTGCGTCGACGCGGCGCGCTACGTGGTGGCCCTGGCGGTGACCGCGCTCATCGTCACGGTCACCGCGCACTCCATCCACGTCCTTCTCCGTCCCGTTGGCCTTCTTTTCCAGGTCGACGGGGACTTCATCGCCGTGAAACAAGGCACTCCGGCGTGGAACCTGAGCTTTGCTCTAGACTTCGAGGTCGGCAACCCCAGGGGCCGCGGCGCCATCTACTACGAAGGCGTCACAGCCTACTTGTACGGCAGGGTCAACGACACGTCAAAGGCGAAATATTTTGTGACCGTGGCTCTCCACGACATATCCCTGAAGGAGCACACGTGGACGCAGCTCCACATTGTGAAGGTGTATCCTAATTTCACCTGGCCTGGTTTGGAGCCCTTCTTCGACCTGTTTAACAGCAGCGGCAACAAGGGCATTCCTGACGGGCTAGTGGTGATGAATGGAACCCTCACCGTCGGGACGTATTCCTGGCGCAACCAGACTCCCGTAGCAGCCACCTACTACTGCTGGCCCGTCGCCATCGGCGGCGATTCCCCGCCCTACACGGAAGGTAACGGACAGTGCGCGGATAACCCGCCTACGCCAGAGGCAACCCTTCCCGACCACTAGAGCTCGCCGTCTCCCGCGTTCGTTCTATGACTTCCCACACCCCTTTTTGTTTCAATGTACCCGTTTCTTATTCTTGATTCAATTAACCGTGTACGGTGAATTAATGTCGATGATTAAGTTGATTTAACTGCCTCCAGGGCCACATTTTTTGTACTTTCTTTTCGGACCATTCAGTTTGTCCGCCTTTCAACATGTGCTGCTTCTACTTCACAAGTTCAGAATATCGATCCACTACCACAGAATATAATAGAGTAGTTTTGTCCAGGTCTAGCATTGAAAGTCACCATATAGACGCAGTTTTTCCACATGTCAAATATCGGACTCTTAAAAGCGTTATAGGGAAACCGTAAACCCGTTTTTCGCTGCTGACCGTAAATCCTGTTCTGCCGCAGCCCGCACGGTACCGAAAAGCAGGTCTAGGATTTTAGCCAACATTTGTGATATTGAAAGTAAATAACTTAATATAACAGCAACATAAATCAAATTTATGAAAGTTCTAACATCACAGAATACAAGAATAATCCATATTACAACAATCATTCAAATTCAAATAATTAAACAAATAACGAATGGTCCGGAAGGGAAAGAATAGTTCATCAGACATGAAAAAACCAAATAAATTGGGAGACTATCTCCCATACAAATGCCACTGGTGCTCAATGAGATCTTGTTGAAGCTGGGTGTGTGTTCCCCTGTGCTCAATCTGCTCAAACTACGAACTACAAACAAATCTAGGAGATTTGCACGAGATTTACCTTCAAATCAGGTCGGAGGCGGCGGCGGGGCGGCGGACGAGCCGGGGCAAGGGAGAGGCCGGGAGACGGGGTAGAAACTAGGGGACGGCGGCAGAGGGGCTTATTAGACCGGCCGCCGGGGTTTCCCCTCAAGCCCCAAGCCGGATCTAAGGCGGGGACGGTCGCGGGTCCGGTCATGTTCCGCGGACGGCGCGGCGGAGGGCAGGGGGAGCTGCAGCGAGCTTTGTGAGGGGCGGGAATGGAGTGGGGGACGGTGGGACGGCTTCTACGCGGGACGGTTTTGGCGGTGGCGACCGAAAATGGAAGGCGTGAGTTGGCGCGGCGGCGGTGGGGGATTTTGGATGGCGACCTGAATGTTCAGCGCGCCAACCCTTTCCGCGAGATAAGGGAAACCGAATAATCGGAGGTGAAAACTTCATATATGATCGTATATGGGGTTCCATTTGAGGGAAGACTTAAAAAAAATTAAGGGTTGGGCGAAAATAAGGGATCTGCGCTGGTCGGGGTTTTCGCCCGAAACCTTAAAAAAGCGGTTATTACAAGGGCTTTCGCTTTTTAAGGGATCTGCTAGAGATGCTCTTATCTCCACCCTTCACGTTGTGTTTGAGATCCGTGCTCCGTGTTTTACACAAACAACCCTGCATCTTCCCTCTCCTGTAGCAAACAAAGTGTGCACTGCACATCTTATCTGCCTCCTCTCTCTCTCTCTCGGCCACCCACGCACACCTTCCCTCAGCTAGGAGGTTTGCGCACTCCCCTCAGCTAGGAGGTTCGCGCGCTCCCGCAAGGAGCCCTCCTCCCGTTGAAGCTCCTTCTCCCTCCCGTCGAGAGCCTCGCGCAACTCATCCAGGCACTACGGGAAACAAAATCTTTGCTGAGTACAAAAAGTACATGGCGAAGACCAAAAAATATCCGGCAAAGTCTTTGCCGAGTACTGCACCCGGCAAAGGCTACCCGGCATATTTTGCCTCGGCAAAGTTTCTTTGCCAGGTGTATTTTTCACGGTACTAGGCAAAGATTCTTTGCCGGGTGTATACTAGTGGCACACGGCAAAGAAAAGCGTACCCACGTTTCGTCCGCCGTTAACGGCTCAACCTCTTTGCCGAGTGCAAAAAAGAGCACACGGCAAAGGCTCCTGGCATGAGCAGTTGACACGTCGCTCTCTCTTTGCCGGGTGCCTAGTCAAACGCACACGGCAAAGAGATGCTCTTTGCCGGGTGTAAAACACGTCGTACACGGCAAAGAGGTCCTCTTTGCCGGGAAAAACACCTGGCAAAGAATACATTTTGGCACGGCATATGGCCTCTTTGCCGGTTGCCTGCCTGGGGCTCACGGCAAAGGGCAACTGGAATACACGGCAAAGGCCTTTTGGTCGGGTATATTTGCCTTTGGCACCCGGCAAAGAGGCCCTGTTTTTGCTTTTTTTTTTCGTTTTTATTATTTTCCTGAAGTAAACACACAATATATTGATATACTTACTAAAGCTGTAACAAATGGATCATTTCAAGTCACAAGCACTGAGAAATGAAGGAGTACAAGTTTGGAAGATCACACATGTTCACAACATCAACGAATACAAGTTCCGACATAACAAACGATTACAAGTTCATCGATACATGACCACTAGTTCACAACAAATGCATGACCGTCGACCCATGCATGTCCACCACTCTGCCATCAACACATGAAAGCACACAAGCATAAGTAGTTGAATTTTTGCCCCTGGATGGTCGCCGGCAACAGCAGCAGGAAGCCGGAGCCGTGGCCGACAGCTGCACCTCAGAGAAGACGCCAGTTTTTCCTCCGGGTGGATGCTGGCAGCAGCTCCCACGCCGGCAGAAGCAGGCCTTGTGGCCGCAGGCAGCAGCAGCAGCTCCGTCACCATAGTGTGGCAAAGAATGGGTGGCCGGTGAGGGCCACCATCGGCGAGGCTGCATGAGAGAGGGCAGCCTCATAGATCTGTTGCAGGAGCTCGTCTAGGATGGTAGACTCTGTTCTTTTGCCAAAGCTGCTAGAATGAACATGAAACTGATCAGCCCATTTGGATATCAGTATATAAATGCCTATGAATATCAAACCCGGATGCAGAAATAAGCATGATGTGCGCAATTATATGTCAAAAAAATTCACTTCAGTTTGTCATGCTAAAAAACTTCTAAGGTTGGTCAGACAACCAAAACACTTACGGTTCTAAATACAAAGGATACAATCAGATGGTTTCAACAACCCAACATGTAACTAGGATAATTTATCATGCCCACTATCACATATTTAATTAATATGGGTATTGTCGCAACAGTGGAACATGGGGTTCCCCTGATGCAGTCAAAGCCGGTCCACCACCAGTGGGCCCACCCAGAAGATAGCCAAGGTCAAGCCACGCAAGCATGATGAGTGGGGAGGCCCACTCGTCTCAAGGCTACCCGACAAGATCGACATCGACCTCCAGCGGCTAAGGACCAAGACCCGGAGAACCTCACGGGTTCGCTCACCCGGAGAGCAAGGCCGCGACCCGTCGGGTTGCTGAACCCGGCAGACCCGCCAGGCCCTTTCCATGCTCGGGCACGGAAAGGATGATCTTCCCCGCCTCCAGCAGGAAGATAAGCACGCCAAGATGAGGAACCATGGGCGCCAAGATGAAGCATGCACATGGGCACGTCACGGATGGCGTCACCCCAGCCCGGCATTGGCGGAGGCGTCATGCCATCCTTGCTGCCCCTGCCTTTTCCTTCCTCCCCAAGGATGGAGGAGAAGATGACGCAAGCCAAGAAAGAAAGGCCCAGAGAGGGCCACGTCGCCTGCATTGCCACCACCACCAGGGGGTTTTTCCCGCCTAAAACCCTCCGCTCGTGCTCCTCGCGTGACGCCCTGTGGTCACCCCCTAGCCTATAAAGGGAGGGCCAAGGTCACCAGGAAAAGGGGTCGGAACCAAGTAACAGCTAGTCTAGGCAAGAGCAAGTAGCTAGGGAAAAGAGCGGAAACGAGAGGTGATCTCCTCCGGGTCAGGATCTGCTCGTCTTCAACCTCTAGCCAAATCTTCCCCGGGTAGATTACCCAGAGAGCATTCTGTAAGCCACCATGATGAACACCATAATCCAGACATGCAGGAGTAGGGCTGTTAGCCTCCGGGCGGCCTGAACCTAGGTAAAACCAATGTGTCCCTGTCGTGCTTGTGTCTCTTGCTCGAGTTTCCTTGTTGGAGCTGAAGGTGGTAAGCCTCCTCTGCGCCCACTACCGAACCAAATAAAAGGGGGTATGCTCTACTCCCGGTGTCCGTGCTCCGAGACACGACATCTGGCGCGCCAGGTAGGGGGCGCAAGTGCTTCAACCTTCTTCCTCGTCAACGGAAGTCGCATCGTCGTCAGAATCTCCGTCGGCTTCTTCTTCTTCCTCGCCGGCACCATCTCCAAGAACTTCTTCACCTACGTCAACAGTCTCCTTTGATCAAGTCCATGTCGGGAACGCAGGAGGTCCTTGGTGGGCAAACGTCCTTCTCGTCTTAGGACCGCCGGGGGCTGGGCAGCTCTCTTGCAGCAGCGCAGGCGCTGCTCACCGCGCCCCGGGAACGATTGGCCACGATCCTCGCGCACGCGCTTGGATCGCCAGCCTCACAATCCTTGTGGACTACGCCCGCCAATGCCAAGCTCCAACGAGTTCTTCAACGACTGCGCAAGAGACTCCCGCGGACAATGCTGATGCCGCACCCGAGACACTGCCAGCAGGAAGCCCTTACCGCGGCAAGCATCCCATGCCTTTCGGTGAGGGAACCAGCAGGAACACCCCCACTCGCAAGAGAGCCCGCGCGGACATGGAAAACCCGACTGGCGAGCCTCTGCGGACATGTTGTGCGCCTTACCCGGCGCTACCTCAAGATCTACACATGCTGAAGCAAGAGCCCGGGGAGACGCTCCGCCACTTTGTCTGGAGGTTCCGAAGCGTCGCGGATCGCATCCCGCCGAGGAACCGATGTGTTGTGACCACCGTTAACTCCTTCCACGCCAACGTTCGTAACATGAAGATGCGTGAGAAGATGAGCACCCGAGTGATCGACACCCTGGATGAACTCTGGAGGGTGGCGAATCGCTGCGCTCGCGCCGAAGAAATCAACGAGATTCCCGGGGAATGGGCCCCACGGGTAATCCGTTGAAGCCATGTCAAGAAGAGCTGGGAACATGCGAACCTGAGCAAGAAAGTCACCCGGCTGGACTCAAAGCAAGCATCTGAAAAATCTTGAACACAATAAAAGATAAGTTATCCTGAGTACGTGCATCGTCTTGCATCTTTTCATAGTAGCAAGGCTCACGGGTTTTAGATTTCACGCCCTCTAGTAGGTGCCTTGACCGTGGAACGTGGATCCGTTAGTTACGGCCTCCCGGGTGTACAAGCGGCGATGGCCTATGCATCCCGGGTAGCGCGCGTATCAGCGGATCCAGGGTTTTTCTGGGGACCGGTAAGGCTCATGCTAGCATTCCTGATCCGTCAAGGGCACACGGGTTGGCTTACACTCTCCGGGGAACCTCCCGGAAACGTGGAGACATTAAAACTTACGAAGGGCATGAAAACATCTAAAATTCCAGCAAGTGTTGTGTCTAGGCACCCTCTAGCGTTCCATCAAGTAGCAAGCAAAGTGGACACTAACAAAGTTTATTACATGACATTTGGGGCACGATGTGCTCGAATGTTTTGTAGGGTAAAAAAGGCGTCTACGCGCCAAGGAGCCTTCCGGCAAGTTCTTCTGCTTCGAGGGCCACGGCATTGAGAGCATCTGCGGATGGAGTAAACGTCAGGATCTCTTGTAGCGATGTGCTGGGGACCGCCTGATGAACTGTGGCCAGGACGTGCGAGGCCATGGCTTTGCCAGCTCTCTTGGGCTCCGACTCCAGAAGCCGGGCGGACTGGGAGCGGAACAACCGCACGGAGCGAGCTGCAGCGTCGAAGAATGGGGCCAGCTGGCTTACCTCGCGGGTCTCCAAGTCCAGCTTAGGCAGGCTCTTGCCCAGCCTGAGTTTCTCCACCTGCTCCTGAACGCGGGCCGCTACGTCAAAAAGGGCATCTGGCTGGTCCTGGAATTCCTTGCGCTTCCTTAGGAAGTCGATCGATTTGTCCTTGAGCTCCTTTTTCATCTCCTCTAGGCTCTTCTTCAATCCCTCGGCTTCGGATTCCTTTGCCCGCAGCAAGCTTTTCGCTTCGGTCACCAGCAGCTCGGTGTCACGTGTCTTGTCCGCGGCGGCGCGCGCTGCTTCCCGAGCTTGGCAGAGTTCACCCTGAAGCGCCTTCTGGGACTTGGTCACCTCCTCCATCTTCAGCTGAATATCTTGGATCGACTTTTCCCGGGAAGCAAGTTCCTCTTTGTGGCGCGTGGCGCACTCCAGCTGCTCCCGCTTGAATGCCTCTTCGGCTGTCGCCTGCACTTGTTTCTGAAGATTCAAGGCCTTCCTCTCCTCCGCCATCTGGAGCTCCCGCGCCTTGAGCTGCTGCTTCTGATTATCGAGTTCCAGCCCTCGCTTGGCGCATTCCGCCTCCATGTAACCCGGCGATCCTCCATGTGTTTGCTCAAGGCTGCAAATCCATTCACCTGGTGCCTCACCCGGTCAAGTCCTGTTTGGAGCGTCTTCTCGGCCGGGAGCATGCCTTCGCCAGTTTGTCCTCCCGGGCAGCAAAGTCACTTTCGAGCCTGGCGGCTCCCTGGCGGATGACGTCAAAGACATCTTTCCCACTGATCACTACCCTGCCAGCGTCGTCGCCGCCCGAGGAAAATGGTGCCAGCTGGAATCCTTCACCAGCTGTGGCGGGGACGGCATGCTCGGGAAACAGCCCGGAGAGGGGTCTTGGTATCAACGTAACTACTAGCGGAAACGATACCCTCGTTGGAGGGATCGGGTTCGTGTTATATAGAGGTGGGAAAAGCCCCCACCGTGGCTTACATAGGGATACAGTATAGATTGGTATACTATACCATATCTATACGGTATATAGATTACATATTCCCCTTAATCTAAACTGATTGCAGATTTAGATTACGTCTAAATTCATGAAGACTAGCAACAGGAAGAACCTTAGTAAAACCATCAGCCAGTTGATCTTTGCTTGATATAAACCTGATCTCAAGTTGTTTATTTGCTACCCTCTCACGAACAAAGTGAAAATCAATTTCAATGTGCTTGGTACGAGCATGAAAAACTGGATTTGCAGACAAATATGTAGCACCCAAATTGTCACACCATAAACACGGTTTCTCCTTCAGTTTTACTCCAAGTTCATGGAGAAGAGCTTCAACCCAAATAATTTCAGCAGTGGCGTTTGCAAGTGCCTTATACTCAGCTTCAGTGCTTGACCTGGAAACAGTAGGTTGTTTCTTAGCATTCCAAGAGACCAGATTTGGTCCAACAAAGATGGCAAAACCTCCTATGGAGCGTCTGTCATCAGGACATCCGGCCCAATCTGCATCTGTGAAAGCACTCAACAAAGTTGAAGAAGATCTCTGAAAAGTTATGCTGAGCTTTATAGTATCACCAACATATCGTAAAATCCTTTTTACTGCTGTCCAATGAGATGTTGTGGGTGCATGAAGATATTGGCAAACTTTATTTACCGAAACAGACAAATCTGGCCGTGTCAAAGTAAGATACTGAAGTGCACCAACTATACTTCTGAACCGTGTGCTGTTTTCTGAATCAAGAGGCTTACCCTCAGTCCGTGTCAATATTTCTGTAGATGAGAGAGGGGTAGGAGCAACCTTACAATCAAGCATAGAGACTCGAGTCAATAAATCCTTGGCATATTTTGTTTGCGTGAGAATAAGACCATCTTCACGCTTGTGCACTTCAATTCCTAAGAAGTAGTGTAAATCACCAAGATCCTTAATGGCAAAATGAACATTTAGTTCCTTGAGCAAAATTGTGATGGCATGATCAGACGAGCTTGTAACAATGATATCATCCACATAAATCAGAATATAGATAATGACGTCTGACTTGTGATAAAGAAACAGTGATGTATCAGCTTTAGAGGATATGAAACCAAGATCATAAAGTTTAGAACTCAACCGAGAGAACCATGCACGTGGAGCTTGTTTGAGACCATAGAGAGCTTTGTCAAGTTTGCAAATATATTGAGGGGCTTTAGGATTTTCAAAACCTGGAGGTTGTCGCATATAAACTTTCTCTTCCAGAACACCATGTAAAAACGCGTTCTTAACATCTAGCTGCCGTAGACTCCATCCTCGAGAAACTGAGACTGCTAAAACAGTTCTAATGGTTGCAGCTTTGACAACAGGGCTGAAAGTATCTTCATAATCAATACCGTACCTTTGCTTGAAGCCCTTGGCAACAAGACGAGCCTTATACCTGTCAATTGTACCATCAGAACGCTTCTTGATTCTATAAACCCATTTGCAGTCAATCAAGTTTCGAGTGGATCCAGGAGGAACAAGGTGCCATGTTTCATTTTTCATGAGAGCATCATACTCTTCTTCCATCGCTTGACGCCAGTGGGGATGATCAAGTGCTTCGGAGAGAGATGAAGGTTCACCTGTAGATACAAGAAGACTATACTGCACAGTACCGCCTTTGGTGCTATAACGAACGGTACCATCTTTGAATTTTTTGGGTTGTTTTATACCTTTTTGTAGACGTGTTTTAACTCCAGCTGCAGAAGATGCTGTAGCAGTGGGCTGCACAGACGATCCAGCCGAGCCGACAGGATCAGAAGCTTCCGCGGGGTCGTCTTCTGCTGCGCTGTCGTCTTCCGCGGGGTCGTCTTCTTCCGCGCTGTCGTCTTCCGCGTCGGCATGCAGAGAGGAGGACGTGGCAGCCTCCGGGTGGACGTCGCCCACGCCATCACGTGAAGAAGCAGGGACCGCGTGGCACGGACCCGCTACGCCAGCTGGCGAGTTCGGAGCGGAGGAGGCCGACGCTGGCTTGTCTGCTGCGGACGAGACGGGCGAATCAGCCTCGGGATTATCAGGCGCTTGATCCGAGGCAGATATAGAATTTGCATCAGAGTTCGCACCGCTGGCATTTTGTGCATCACCGTTGCTATTTTGTTCTTGCTCTTCTGAGTCCATTTCATGTCCGTTTTCGCTCAAAAAAAATTCTGTGTGTTCGTCTTCGGAAGTACTTGCATCAGCAGTAGTGGGTTCAACTTGTCCCTGGTCATGGTTAGTGACAATAGGAATAATAGGCAAAGGCATGTAGTCATTTGTTTGTGCATCCCCAACATGTGATGAAGTGGACAAGGAATCATGTGGAAGTAAAAGAATGTCAGCCTTTAGGCGCCTCCGAGCAATGGGATGCAACAAGGCAAAAGGAATGACATTTTCATCAAAGACAACATCACGAGATATGTAGACACGGCCTGTGGACACATCAAGACATTTGACACCTTTGTGGAGTGGACTATATCCGAGGAACACACAACGAGTGGAGCGAAAAGCAAGCTTCCGTTTGTTGTATGGGCGAAGGTTAGGCCAACAGGCGCAACCAAACACGCGAAGAGACTCATAATTCGGTTTTGTATGCATGAGACGCTCACACTAGTACAGAACGACACATCCGATACCCCTCTATGGAAACGGCACGAGTTAGGCGACGGAGAATCGCGCTTTCCGCGTGAGAAAACCCGCCCCGCCCTTGTTCCTCCGCTCCAGCTTGTTTTTACTCCGCACTCGTGTCCTCCATGGCCAAGAGCATGAGCTCGTCGGGGAGATCGAATGCGTCCTCCTCCTGCGCCGCCGGGGCCGGGTCAGATCTGCCGCTTGTGAAGTGCGTTTGCTGCCGCTGTCGGAACGCGATTCGTCGAGTGTCGCGTTCGGATCTGAACCCAGGCCGGATCTACTTCAAGTGTCCAAATCACAGGGTTAGTTCGACGCTTCGACCAGTTTTGATTGATTCTATTCTATGTGTGATGCTAATTTGCCTCTGGATTCGATTTACCATTTGGCAGGGGAGGGGCGAAGAGTATTCTGGGAGCTGTGATTATTTTTTTTGGATTGAAGATTATGTTGAGATGCTGCTTGCTAATGGCGTCGAAGTGGAAGCTGCAGAGCTGGAAAATGTAGCCTTGATAGTCAAGAAGGCGAACATGGAGATGAAGCCGCACACTGCAGCAGCTCTAGCTGGTTTGGCATGGAGCCCAACAAACACTTCGACTAAATCTGACCATGTTGTTGCTGTGCGCAAGGAGTGGCATAAAGGAACAGAAATAGCTCAGTTAAATGTTCTTGTGAGCATTGCTAGAATGATTTTGTGTGTTTGTGTGCTGCTGTTAGGTGTGAACTTGTATGCAGCAATGAAAATCAGTAGAATGTATTAGGTTCGTATGCAGCTATGCAAATCAGTACAATGTATTAGGTTCGTATGCACTTTGAAAATCACTAGAATGTATTATGTTCGTATGCAGCTACGGAAATCAGTAGCACATAGTAGTTGTGAACTTGTATCCAATGGAAACGGTTATATAAAATGTCCGTTGCCAATTGGGTGCCTATAAATGTACTGGCGAAGCAAGCCCCATCAGTCTCATTCTCAATCCCTCACTGTCCATCTTTCAACCCTAGCCGCCGCACATTGTACCTTTTTACTCTCCTCACTCTCTCATGGCTTCCTCTGCCGGCGCTTCTAGATCTCGCCATCGCAGCCGCGGCTCTAGCGGCCGCACCGATCTAGCTGCATCTGTTCGTGATAGGGCAGATCTGGAGGCGGCTGTGATGCGGCAGGTGCGGGAGCGCGTCAGGCTCATCACCTCCGGTGATGCCCCGCTTCCTCTGGGCCACGCGGAGCTAGATCAGATCATTCATCGGGTGGTGATGCAGCAGTTGTGGCGGATCCGCCGTCAACGGAGGCCGATCTGGAGGCCGCCGTCGACGGAGGAGGAGGTGGCCGATCTGGAGGCGACGTCCCCGGTGGAGGAGGTGGCGTCCACGGTGGAGGAGGTGGCCGATCTGGAGGCGACGTCCCCGGTGGAGGAGGTGGCGTCCACGGTGGAGGAGGTGGCCGATCTGGAGGCGCCGTCCACGGAGGAGGAGGTGGCCGATCTGGAGGCGACGTCCCCGGTGGAGGAGGTGGCGTCCACGGTGGAGGAGGTGGCCGATCTGGAGGCGCCGTCCACGGTGGAGGAGGTGGCCGATCTGGAGGCGCCATCCACGGAGGAGGAGGTGGCCGATCTCGAGGCGCCGTCCACGGAGAAGAAAATGTGAGGTCTAAATCGCTCAGCTCATGAACTAGTTCATCAATTGGTTTTATATAGAACTTGTCTAGTATATAGAACTTGTCTAGTATATAGAAAACTCGTCTAGTATCTTGCACTTTATTGTTTCTGTCTAGTTTTCTAGTCTAGCATAGAAAACTTGTCTAGTATATAGAAAACTTGTCTAGTATCTTACACTATTTTAAAGTCTAGTAGGGTGAATTAATTTCAACTCTTTGTAGTACTACCGATGATGAATAGATCCAGTCACAACTTTTTGTCAATGTGCTAATCCTCGTTATTGTTTTGTGTAGCTAGTGTATGAAGTAATAGTATTTCGGCGACACTGTATAAAAAATGGTGAGGCTCTTGAAGGAAACATCACCTTCAAGTTATGCCTCCAAATCGTTTGATCGGACTGCAAGCACACGGATATAGGCGCTTAAAGGTGTGAACTGTTTTCACATTAAATTATATCTATGTCATGTAGCATCATATTTTGGCTCTTCTCTAACTATCAATCCATGTATTTTTATCCAGAAGCACAAAGCTGATCCGAACAAACTTCGGCGACACCGTCCAAAGCTGTGACGTTATTATATTTCGGCGACACCGTCCAAGATGGAGCAAGTCTCAGTACGAAGAATTTGGCAATTTGGCTTGGTGTAGTTTCTGTTTTTTCAGTTTCTCCGGCTATTTTGTGGATATGTGTTTAGGGAGCAAGCCTTAGCTGTAGTTTAGGGAGGCATGAGAATGATAGGATTAGCGAAGCATGTGTAACTCATCTTTTGATGCTATGTAATGGTGACAATTGTTATATAAGTTATGAACGGTTTTGCTAGCAACTTTGTGCTTCTGCTATGATATTTTGAATGTCAATTGGCAACTGTATTGCTGCTGTAGGCTTATGAAAAAAACCTCAATGCAAACGAGCAAAACAGAATCTCCGTTTCTGATGTCCAGATACATCGGCAACGGAGACTGGATGGCAACCGTAGCCAAAATCAAGCCTCATCGGTGACGGTTTTTAGTGTCCGTTACCGATGAGAGCCTTCACATCAGTGACAGGGTCGTGGGCACGGACCCTTTCTCCATTGCCGAAGGGGTTTTTGGCCCATTTCCGATGTGTCGTTCTGTACTAGTGTCAACAGGAGTGTCAAAATTAATGACTTTGCTAGGGAGCAAGTTAATGAGAAATGTGGCTGTAAGAAAAGCTTCATCCCAAAATTTTAGAGGCATAGATGCATTAGCTAGAAGAGATAGCCCCACTTCTACAATATGACGGTGTTTTCTTTCGGCAGAACCATTTTGCTGATGAGCATGTGGACAAGAAACATGATGGGAGATGCCAATCTTTTGAAAGAAACCATGGAGTTTTTCATATTCACCACCCCAATCAGTTTGCATGGTTTTAATTTTCCGTTCAAACTTGCGTTCAACAAATTGTTGAAATTAAGAAACACTTGATAAACATCAGAACGATTCTTAAGCAAGTATATCCAAGTGAATTTGCTAAAATCATCGATAAACTCACATAGTACAAATGTTTGCCAACAAAAGCAGGTGCTGGACCCCATACATTAGAAAACACCTGTTCCAAAGGAACGGTGGAAACACTGGTGGAAACAGGATATGGCAACTGATGACTTTTAGCTAGCTGACAAGCATCACAAACATGAGCATTTATTTCTGGAGTATGCGATAGTTCATTTTTCCTGATAATTTGCTGAACTACAAACAATGAGGGATGGCCTAAGCGACGGTGCCACGTAGAAGACGACGGTTTTATTGTGATAAAGGCTTGCTTGCGAGAAGTAGACACTAGAGGGTAGAGACCGCCACGACAGGGACCCTCAAACAGAATTGTCTTTGTTTCCTGGTCCTTGATCAAAAAAGAAAAAGGATGAAATTCTATGAACACATTGTTGTCAAGTGTGAGTTTATGAACGGATAACAAATTTTTAGAGGCGGTAGGGACATGAAGGACATTATTTAGATGCAATGAACTATGTGGGGAATGCAAAACAGAATGACCAACATGGGAGATTTGCATACCATGACCATTTGCCGTGTGGACGTGATCGCGGCCCTTGTACTTCTCATGAGTTGTGAGCTTGTTCAGCTCACTTGTGATGTGGTCCGTGGCACCGGTATCGGGGTACCAGTTGGTGTCAACTCCATATGCAGCATTGTATACAGCATTGGCGGTCTTGTCCTTGACATCATCATCATCATCATCAGAGTCGTCACGATCCTGGTAGCGCCACCAGCATTCACTCGCAGGGTGGCCATGAATCTTGCAGATTTGACACGTGACATCAACGTAGGGTGTGGCGGCGCGGTTCGGGTCACGGCGCTTGCCACCATCGCGGCGACTGCTATCACCACGACGGTAGTCCACACGCCTGTCATCACGTCGGCCTTCAGGGCGGCCACGGCCACCACCATCCCAGCGGCGGCCTCCATCCCGGCTGGCATCATGCCGGTAGCGGTCATCATCACCGCGGTGAGGGCGGCCGTCATCACGGCCACGGTCACCACCGCGGCCACGGTCACCACCATTCCAGCGGCCACGGTCATGGTCACCACCGCGGCCATAGCCACGGCGTGCGAGGTTCACAGAGGAGGTGAACGTGTCTCCGGCTGCCTGTAACATGGTCTGACGAAGATCGTGAGTAGTGATCTGATCATAGAGGTCATCTAAGGTTATGAGAGGGTTGCCACAGCAGCAACCACGTCGTTGTAGGAGCCATCGAGGCCATTGACAATATAGCCAACGAGCTCGTCTTCATCAACTTCCTTGCCGAGCGCCACGAGCTCAGAGCTGAAGCTTCGCATCTTCGCAAAGTACTGCGCCGTGGTGAGATTAGCCTTCCTGGTGCTGTTGAGGGCACCACGAAGGTGGTTGACCTTGGACATGGACTGCGTGGAGAACATCCGTGTGATCGCAGCCCAGACGGTTACGCTGGTCTCCAGACCTACCATGTGTGCCAGGATATCAGGAGATATAGAGTTGAGCAAGTAGCTCATCACGGCCTGGTCACGAGCGATCCAAGCTCCGTCATCAGGATTGGGCACAGTCTTGCGTTTCTTTTCGGCATCTTCAACCTGCATAGTACGAGCAGGAGCACGATCTGTACCATCAAGGAGACCCATCATCTGGGCACCACGGATGGCAGGCGGCACTAGGGTTTTCCAAAACAAGAAGTTGCCACGGACGAGCTTCTGCGACGGCGGAGCACCAAGTGCCGAGGCAACGGATCCCATCGTGGCGGACGAGGACGCCATTGGGATTGGGGGGGTCGTGATCTTCTATGTGTCGTAGGTGTCGTAGGCGGCGGCAGATCGGGCTGCGGCGGCGGCGTTTGTGGGTTTTGTTTTGTAGGGTTTTTGGGTCGTGTCTTGGCGGTGGCGGCAGAGAAGGCTGCGGCGGCGGCGGCGGCTTAGTCGTAGTTTTGGTTGTGTCTTGATGGGCGGCGGCGGCAGAGTTCACTGCGGCGGCGGCGGTCTTGGTTTTGGGCGGCGGCCGAAGGGATCGACGGCGGCGGCGGGTGTGAGATCGGCGGCTAGGTTAGGGAAGAGCTGGCTCTGATACCATATCAACGTAACTACTAGCGGAAACGATACCCTCGTTGGAGGGATCGGGTTCGTGTTATATAGAGGTGGGAAAAGCCCCCACCGTGGCTTACATAGGGATACCGTATAGATTGGTATACTATACCATATCTATACGGTATATAGATCACATATTCCAACACTTGGGTCCCTGCTGTGTCTGCCCAGAGGTTGGTATAAAGGGTCAGGGACTCTCCCGACAGCCAAGTATTCTCCATCATGTCCGTGGAGGCACTACCATCATCCACGCGTTTCGCCGTCTCAGTCTCTAGGGCGGGAGCGCGCGCATCATCGTCAACCTTCTCGGGTCCAAGGGTCCGGGCGGGGCTCTGCGCTGGCGGATGCGCTGACTCATCTGTCACCATGGGGTCCCCGCGGGGATCGTTCTCTGCAGCACAAGCATCTAGGCATCAGGATCAAGCCACAAGGTCTAGTTCCTATTTGGCTCTGCTGGGAGCAAGGTTAGCCATGGACGAAGCATGGAAACATACCAATATGGCTGAGCTCTTTGGTGGCTCCTGCTTCCGTCGCTTGAGGGTGGGAAGCAAGCTCCAAGCCGACGGGCTCAGCCACGAGCACGCGGCGCTCCCCCAGCTCCGTTCTTCCTGGGAACGGCGCCCTGATCTCGGCGACGGCGGAGCTTGTCGCCGTGTCATCCTCGGCCTCACCGCGCGTTTTCTTGGTGGACGCCCTTGGAGATTGACCCCCGCTACCACATTCGGTCAATCAACGATAGCAACATCCACGAAGCATATCACAAGAAGAAATGGACAGTAAAGATCGTTACCCGTGGGGACGCTTGCTGCCGTGGACTTTCCAATCTCTGCTCCGGTCCCTGCTCTTCACGGATACGGACTCCCCAGATGAAGCTTGGGGGATCTCGACAGCAAGACTTGCGGACACAAAAGAACTGGCTCCCAGCACAGATTGCTGGGGAGTCTCCGGCTCCCGGGGAAGTACCCGATGGGGTTTCTGGGTCAGGGCCTCCGGGTCCGCTTCCATTTCTTCGGGGGCGTCACCGCCACCATGTGCTACCAGGGGCGCGGACTTCTCGGAGCTCGAGCTCACCGTTGTCACACTCGCTTTGCCAGAGGAAGGTTTCCCCTCCTCTGTCTCTTCTTCCTCTTCTTCGTCCAAGGCTTCATCCTCGTCGGACTGCGTCTCCTCCGAGCTATCCTCATCGTCTTCACCCAAGGCGTAGGATGCATCGTCTCCTGCCTCATCCTGCTCATCGCCCTCTTCATCTGAGGACTCCTCTGTCTCGGACGAGGAGACGGCTCTGCTTGACCGCGTGCGGTGGGTCCTCTTCTTGCCCGCGGGCTGCTCGTCCGCTGGGAACAGCTCTGGACCCGGCTCGTCAGTTGTGAGGCCGACAATCCCTATCGCGTTGCATTTGGGCATGGCTCGCAAGATCTCGTCCTTTTTGGAATCGTCCCACAATGCAATCACCCCCTCGGGCATCTCGTAATCCACGATCTTGGTGAAGAACCCCTTCACCATGTTATTTTGATGTGTTCCAAATTCATATGGGCTATCCTGCGCTCGCGGGGGTCTGAATTTGATAGTTGTGTGTACATTAAGTTTGTTAATGGATCACCTATATACCTGTTATTATATGTTGATGATATGTTGATTGCTGCCAAGAGCAAGAAAGATATCGCTGCTCTCAAGTCACAGTTGAGTAGCGAGTTTGAGATGAAGGATCTTGGTGCTGCTAAGAAAATTCTAGGTATGGAGATTACCCATGACAGAAATTCTGGTTTGTTGTTTCTTAGTCAGCAAAATTACATTAAGAAAGTTCTTCATCATTTTAACATGATGCAAAGTCTGTTAGTACTCCTATTGCTCCTCACTTTAAATTGTCAGCTGAACAATGTCCTAGTACGGATGAGGATTTTGAGTACATGTCTAGAGTTTCATATTCTAGTGCTGTTGGTTCTTTAATGTATGCCATGGTTTGCTCACGTCCAGATTTATCATATGCTATGAGTTTGGTTAGTAGATAAATGGCTAATCCTGGTAAAGAACAGTGGAAGGCTGTTCAGTGGATTTTCAGGTACCTTCGTGGCACATCGAATGCTTGCCTCAAGTTCGGCAAGACTGATGAGGGACTCGCAGGCTATGTGGATTCAGATTTTGCTGCCGATTTGGATAAGAGGAGATCCCTCACAGGTTATGTGTTCACGCTTGGTGGTTGTGCCGTGAGTTGGAGGGCAACATTGCAATCCGTTGTTGCCCAGTCTACCACTGAAGCAGAGTACATGGCTATTGCTGAAGCATGTAAAGAATCGGTTTGGCTGAAAGGTTTGTTTGCTGAGCTTTGTGGAGATGATACTTGCATTAACCTGTGTTTGTGACAGTCAGAGTGCTATTTACCTTACTAAGGATCAGATGTTCCATGAGAGAACAAAGCACATTGACGTCAAATACCATTATGTGCGTGATGTTGTTGCAAAAGGTAAACTGAAGGTATGCAAGATAAGTACTCATGATAATCCTGCTGATATGATGACAAAGCCGGTTCCTGTTACTAAGTTCGTGCTTTGCTCGGGCTTAGTTGGTATCACTGTCTAGCCCAAGAGACTATTTGGCGCCGAAGGTGTTTTCTTTGTTGTTTCAGGGTGAAGGTTCTCGTTCATGCTACAAGATGGAATTTGTGTCAAGGTGGAGTGTTATTTTGATGTGTTCCAAATTCATATGGGCTATCCTGCGCTCGCGGGGGTGCGAGGGCGGCAACCCCCGCGGTACGGTACACGTCGTTTCCGAGTCAGACTGCAGCTGACCTAGGGTTTTATGCCACCATATATACATCTTGTAAGCCGCCGGTTGGGGTAAGCCACACATTGTAAACCCACGGCGTTTGTAACCTCACCCGATATAGTGAAGTATTGCTGGCTGGCGCCCGTGGTTTTTTCCTCTCCTTTGTTTGGAGAGGTTTTCCACGTTAAAATCTCGTGTCCCCTTTGGTTTGATCGTTCCGCTCTTCGTCGTTTATTTGCTGTCGTTTATAACACACCAGCCAGTCAAGGGTTGATGGGGAGTAGTTCTGCTTCCTCATGCGCATCAGGTCATCGCGGCCCGTGTATTCCCAGGCCGCGCAGTCGTTCGCCCGCAGAGGAGCCAGCCTGTGACTAATGAAGTGCGCCGCAATCATCGGACCCGTCACGCCCTGATCTCGAAGAAGCAGGAACTGGTCAATGGTGGGCCGCAGCTCCTTGTCATGAGGGCTTATGTCCCTGGAGTGGCAGAGCCGCACTGGCTGCTCCTCGGGGATCCTGTAGCAATGTGCCATCTCGTCAAGCTCCACCAAGAACCAGCCGTCCCTCATTCCTCCCACTTGGATTTGGTGGGCATCTCAGGGTATGTGTCCTTGTCCTTCTGCGGGAAGCAAAACGTGACGCATCCCGCCTTCCATCCGTCGTTCCCGATGCGGGGAATGTAGAAATGGCGGAACAGAGCCACGGAAGGCCTCACGCCCACGAAGGCCTCGCAGGCGTGGGCAAAGACAGCAAGGGCCAGCATCGCGTTGGGATTCAGCTGCAACACCTGCAGCCCGTAAACCCGCAGCACCTCCTTGAATAAATCGGAGAATGGTGGGACCAATCCCATTCTCATGAACCAATCAAAGATGGCCATCTGGTTCGCCGTCGGTTTAGGCGACGGCTGGAAGACCCGGGTGCCCTGGCGCCCTCCATGGGTGCCCTGGACTGCTTCGATCTCCAAGGCCCCCAGGCGGGAGGCCTCGGCCATTCGCGCATCATCATTGAGGTAGACGCTGTCGAGCAAGGCAAATTCCCGGCGGGTTTGCGCCACCTTGGCGTCGCGCTCGGACCTCTTCAGCGCAGCCTCGCTCCTGGGCTTGGCCTCCACTTTCCCCTTGCCGCTCGCGGATTTGGGAGCCATGGGAAAGAGGTGGACTGGTTTTTCTGGATCTGTGGCGGCGGTGAGCTCGGACTACGCAAGGAAGGCGTAGCAGGCAAGCGCGGCGATTTGGGGATTTTCGGAGAATTGGGAACAAAGGCAACAGTGCCGCTCCTTGGCTTTTAAGGCATCTGTGCGTCTCCGCCACGTGTACTCTCTGCGCCGCGTCGCGGCCCCATCACTCCGACGGGCGCGGGAATCAAGGGGACGTTCCGCTTCGGGCGCTTTCTGCCCGTTGGATAGCGAAGATAAGGCTACGATCCGCCCGGATTGCAACGTTCAACAAGACCAGCAAAACAAGACGTGTCGTTCACGATTTGACCAACTTTTGGTCATAGCCCCGGCACCCGAGAAGCCTAGCTCACCGGGGCCATGCCCGAGGGCTACTGTCGCAACAGTGGAACATGGGGTTCCCCTAATGCGGTCAAAGCCGGTCCACCACCAGTGGGCCCACCCAGAAGATAGCCAAGGTCAAGCCACGCAAGCATGACGAGTGGGCTACCCGACAAGATCGACATCGACCTCCAGCGGCTAAGGACCAAGACCCGGAGAACCTCACGGGTTCGCTCACCCGGAGAGCAAGGCCGCGACCCGTTGGGTTGCTGAACCGGCAGACCCGCCAGGCCCTTTCCATGCTCGGGCACGGAAAGGATGATCTTCCCGCCTCCAGCAGGAAGATAAGCACGCCAGCGTCAGCAGCAAGGAAAGATCTAGGGAACCTTGGGCGCCAAGATGAACCATGCACATGGGCACGTCACGGATGGCGTCACCCCAGCCCGGCATTGGCGGAGGCGTCATGCCATCCTTGCTGCCCCTGCCTTTTCCTTCCTCCCCAAGGATGGAGGAGAAGATGACGCAAGCCAAGAAAGAAAGGCCCAGAGAGGGCCACGTCGCCAGCATTGCCACCACCACCAGGGGGTTTTTCCCGCCTAAAAACCTCCGCTCGTGCTCCTCGCGTGACGCCCTGTGGTCACCCCCTAGCCTATAAAGGGAGGGCCAAGGTCACCAGGAAAAGGGGTCGGAACCAAGTAAGAGCTAGTCTAGGCAAGAGCAAGTAGCTAGGGAAAAGAGCGGAAACGAGAGGTGATCTCCTCCGGGTCAGGATCTGCTCGTCTTCAACCTCTAGCCAAATCTTCCCCGGGTAGATTACCCGGAGAGCATTTTGTAAGCCACCATGATGAACACCATAATCCAGACATGCAGGAGTAGGGCTGTTAGCCTCCGGGCAGCCTGAACCTGGGTAAAACCACCGTGTCCCTGTCGTGTGCTTGTGTCTCTTGCTCGAGTTTCCTTCTCGGAGCTGAAGGTGGTAAGCCTCCTCTATGCCCACTACCGAACCAAATAAAAGGGGGTAGGCTCTACTCCCGGTGTCCGTGCTCCGAGACACGACAGGTATGTTAGTAAGAGTTAGCCTGGATATTTGTATCACCAAAAGTACATCACAATGAGATGCAATTCGATGAAGAGAAACACGAATATTAACCTCAAAGCACCCAAACAGTAGGGGAAACTATTAAGGGCAACAAGCAAAATATGGCAGCAACCCAACATGACTTATTCACAACAAGTAGACCCTAGCATACTAGTGGTATGGTGTATTGAAAGATACACTAGGGAATGACATGTCTTCTATTGCATGAATGTAGAAGAACCACATAAACATGAGTACAAAGTGAACAAGGCAATATGTCGATTGGCCCGGTGTACTCGCCTCAACCGTTACGAGGGAGGTGGTGCGAGGCTACTTCCTGTGGAAATGGTGCTGCAACCTGCTGTAGGAACACGTATACAAGTCTCAAACATTGCACCAAACAGGGCATATAAAGCAAGCACATAAAACGGTACTAATCGCATCCCGGGAGAGCAACCCTTTGCCGCCCCTGCACGAAAAAATTGATATATGGACCTAGGAAGCTCGGAAAAAGCAAATGATGTGGATATGTATTTATAATGAAACCATCTACAAATAACTCCAAACATTGGAACTCAACATATGAAGCTATGGAAGTCATAACTAGCAAATACTTCCCTGCTGTTTTCAGATTTCAGTATAACGATTAGCTCTCTTTAGAAAAACATAGCAAGAAGAATACTAAAGGAAATTAAGTAAATCCTTTTGTATTAGAAACTAGGCATCACATACAAGCTGGGAGGGAACAAAACATGAATTTACATGAATTCTAAATGCTCCTAATACCCATGGAGAAAACCTATTCTGCGTTGTTTCTAGATTCTGGTACAGCTGCAAAGAAACGGCATAACAGGAGCTTCGCAGCTCCGATTGATGCGTTTAATGGCTCAAAACGATCGTAGGAACGAAGCCTACAAAACATTACATATACCGGTCGTCTAGTTTTGCCATATAGCTACTCGAAATTGATGATTACTGAACCTGCAGACACGAGGACAGCAGCAGATACGATTTGAGCCCTAGTTCCCCATGGACCTGCTAGTCCCCTGCCCTAACATTCATGAATAACTTCATCTATAGCACAAGAGGGAATATTAGAGGGTGGGGAACCTCACCCCTGGGGCTTGACCACAAGGAATCGAGCAGGGGGGGGGTGATGGAGAGGGGTCTCCTCTTCCTTGTCCTTTTCTTCCCCTAGATCCGATCCAAGGGCTTCACTTGCAGGAGTAGGTCGTGGTGCAGGTGGGGGATTCAATGGAGAAGATGGAAGGAGAAGGGAGGAGGTGCCATGGATGGAGATTAAAACTTCTCAGAAAAAATCGAAAAAATTCCCACGAGTTTTATATCTCCATCCATGGCACCTCCTCCCTTCTCCTTCCAGACAGAACATATAGAACTCGTGGGAATTTTTTCGATTTTTTCTAAGAAGTTTTAATTTTGAGATATAAACTTGGACCTGCTCTGACCGTTGGATGGGAGATGGATGGTGGATGGTGGGCCTCAAGGCACAGCGTGCCCCGCAAGAGGCAGGGCACGGGATCTCAGTCCAGTGGTGGTAGGCAGCGGCATGGAGAAGGGAGCTTCGCGTTGGGGGAGGTAGATGAGATTTGGATTTGGAGGCGGGGGCGGGGCATTGAGTTTGTTTAGACTTGGTACCGTAAAAATTTCTCCTTTGCCGACTGCATTTCCAGAAGTACTCGGCAAAGCCTTCTATTTTTTTTTTTAAGTTTCACAATGGACACGCATTAATATAAAAGAGGCTTTACCGGGTGGCTGCTTTGCTGGCACTCGGTAAAGAGACCTTTGCCGGGTGCAATTTTCCCGGGCACACGGCAAAGACTGCTTTGTCGGGTGTTTTTTTCTAGGGCACACGGCAAACAATCGATTTTTTTTCCTTTTTGACTTTTCTTTATTTCTTTTTTAGGGTTTGTAATATATAAATGTATCATTTAAGTGTTTGCTTACTTCATAGGACCATGGAAGCCAAGGTTAAGCCCGAGATCTCGCGCCCGGTGGACCCGGCTCAGAGCTGTTCCCTCTATCAGTCCGAAGTGTTAGTGTTTTCCCCGGAAACCGCGCTTCGGAGCGACGGAATCACTTGAATTTTCGCATGTGACACTAACATATATATATATGCAAGTGTGGTGGAAGGTTGAAAGATCCAATATTTCAGCTCCCAACCGTCGGTGTGGAAAAGAGATACACATAGGAAGGTTCTCGATCTGAACCTCGAATCCCCCACTTCGGTTGCAGCGGGGGGAATCTTGTGTGAACTAGGGCTCCAAATTGTCTTTCCATGTTCCTATGAACCAACCAAACCAAAAGAAAGGTAAAAGTCCATGGGCCAGCCGACATTCGGAGAACGTCTACGGGTAAACCGCTGGCAAACATCTTTTCATGTGGGTCCCGTTTTGAGCACAACTCGCTCGAAAAAAATCAGAAAAATGGGAACCTTCGGGAGTCGCCATTTTATGTCACGTACTTGCGAGAGACAAAATTCAAACTTGAAATATGAAAGTAATTCTGAAAAACCCTTCACGAAATGAGTTACCACCTACGGAGTTTTATAGCTTTTAGGTCAAACGAGCTAGGTAATGAGCAAATGCATGGCATAGTTTGTCGGAAAGAGCCCACATTGCTCACAGGCGTGTATCTTGGAATGCCTAACAAGTTTGGTCTTCTGAGTTTTCATCTTCATTGCACGAAAAATGCATTTTCCATTTTCTAAGTGCAGAAATCGGGTTTTTTTGTGAAGCAGTTTTAGAGGCATCAGATATTCTACTACAACCCATGTGCACAAAAATATTAGACCACTCCAATATTACGTATCTCATACCCGACGTCGTGGGAAACGTTTTGAGAATTTCTGAGAATTTATACGGTTTCCTGCCGATTTCGCTGGAATCGGGAGCGAAATCGGCCCGGATTTGAACTAAGCGTCCACTTTATCTTGTTCCTGATTTTTTGTGAAAATCATTTTTAGATCCTTAACGTGTCACTTTATGTGTGGTTCTCTTTCAGTTTCGCGAGTTTCCGAACCGGTGCCCCGCGGCGCCCGTTCTTGCGAAACGGCATTTCATGTGGGTCCCGTTTTGAGCACAACTCGCTAGAAACAAAATCAGAAAATGGGAAACCTTCGCGAGTCATCATTTTATTTCACTTAATTGCGATAAAAAATTCAAACATGAAATATGAAAATAATTCTGAAAAACCCTTCACGAAATGAGGTACCACCTACGGAGTTTTATGGCTTTTAGGTCAAACGAGCTAGGTAATGAGCAAATGTGTGACATAGTTTTCTAGAACGAGCCGACATTGCGCACAGGCGTGTGTCTTGGAATGGCTAACAAGTTTGGTCTTCTGAGTTTTCGTCTTCGTCGCACGAAAAATGCATTTTCCATTTTCTAAGTTCCCAAATCAGGTTTTTTTGTGAAGCAGTTTTACAGGCATCAGATATTCTAGTACAACCCCTGTGCACAAAAATACTAGACCACTCTAATACAACGTTTCTCATACCGGCCGTCCCGGAAACGTTTTGGGAATTTCGGAGAATTTATACGGTTTCCTGCCGATTTCGCTGGAATCGGCCCGGATTTGAACTAAGCGTCCACTTTACTTGTTCCAAAAAAATTCAGAAAATCATTTTTAGATCCGTAACGTGTCATTTTATGTGTTCTTCTCTTTCAATTTCGCGAGTTTTCGAACCGATGCCCCGTGGCGTCCATTCTGGCGAAACGACATGTCTTTGCCCTATTGTCCAGATTTGACACTAGGCAAAGAGGTGCTTTGCCGGGTGCCTTGCCAAATGCACTAGGCAAAGAGAGGTTTTGCCGGGTACCTTCAAAAGGGCACACGGCAAAGAGTTATGCACTCAGCGCAAATCGGACAGGAAAACGACCGCCATTCTATTATTTTTTCTTTGCTCCGAAAAAACTATTCTTTGTCGGGTGTTTTTAAGAAACACACAGCAAAACGATTCTTTGCCAGGTGCCAAATTTTAACACCCGGCAAAGCCTGACGCATTCGAGCTAGCCGTCAAGCGCGCGGGGAAAAAGCCACGTGGCACGTAACTTTGCCGAGTGCCATGTGGAGACACTCGCACAGATGACTTTGCCGTGTGTTGTTTCACTGCCGGGTGTATTTTCGAGGGTTTGCCGTGTCTGTTTTGTTTTGCACCCGGCAAAGGTTATCTTTGCCGCGTGCCCGATATTTAGCACCCGGCAAAGACTGTTGTACTCAGCAAAGATCCGTTTTTCCGGTAGCGACGAGGCTCATGGTGCGGGCGGCCTCGGACTCCAGGACCTCCTGGCGGCGGTCGAGCTGCTCCCAGTACCGCCTCAGCATCACCTACTGGGCGCGGTACTGAGAAGACGCTCCTAGGCGCCAGCTCTCTCTCTCGAGAGAGAGAGCAAAGCTCCTCCTCGCGGGCGCGAAAGCCGGCCTCCAGGTGAGCGAGGCCCTGGCGGGCTGTGCCGAACAAATCCCCGCCAGGCGGCAAACCCGCTGGAACACTGCTGCTGGCGTCCTCCCGATGAGAAGCGCCCCCGGGAAGGCCAGACTCGGGTCCGTCTCCAGGGAGGCCGCCTGGCGCTCATTGATACTGGCCCCTGAGGCCCGACCCGGAGCACCGCCGGTGGCAGCACTCGCGCCTAGGAGCAGACGCGGGTGCGAGTGCGAGCTTCGGGGGCTGGCGCCCCTGATGCGCTCCTCCGATACAGCGCCGGTCCGCTCGTCCAGCGGCACGTCAGCGCGGTCCTCATCGTCGACCTCCCCAGGGCTAGACTTCGCGGGCTGGGCCCGACTATTCGCTCCCGTTGCGGAGCACCGCAAGTGCCCGACCGTGTCTGCTCTTCCCCGAACGCCCCTCCAACCGCCAGGCACGGCCCATGTGATTGAGCCGACACCAGTCCCTCTACCGGAATGGGGCCACCGTCAAGCTGATCTGTCCCCGGTGCGGTACCTACAGCTTCGGGTGCGCTGGCCGGGCCAATGCCCGCCGTGTTGGCATCGGAAGAAGGAACCCTGCCGGCTCCGCCTTCGACCTGCGCCCCTCTGCCGGCACAGGGTCGCATGCCCGGCGCTTCGGCACGTCGTCCCTGCATAACCAAGGCGTCATCATCCAGCCTAGCGCCAAAAATTGGGGCCCGACGATAAACGGATAAAGTAGCCAATAGGGAAGAAGGCTTACCCGTCGTCAAGCCTGACGGCCCACTTCCTCTTCAACCAAGATTGCCGAGCGGACGGTCTGCGGACTGGACTAGCTTCCGCCTTGGCGGCAGGCACCCGTGGCCGACCCTGCCCCAGGCCCGGGGCCGCCGCCCGGGCTGCCGACCCTGCGCTAGCTCAGCGGAATCCGGTTCTCCTCTCGTCCTCGTCGTCAAGGCCAACAGTAGGCGCTCCCCGCGGCAGCACCACGCTCTGGCCCACAACCCCATGGGCGCCACACCAAGGCATCGTAGCCCGAATCTCGTCTCACTGACGGTGCCCGGACAAAGATCCCCTTCATCATCAGGTCGAAAGAGGGCGTATCAAGGTTGTGGGCGGCCCCGGGGCGCATCCTGGTCGCGTCATCATCCGGGCGCTAGGCGGCCACTTCAGGCCGTCAAGCCATCATGTTCGCCGTCAGGCCGCTCTCCCGAAGCATCCTGATTCGCTCCACCACAGGGGCAAGGTTGGCATCATCGGGGCTGAGATCCCTTGAGCCCTCAGCGGGCGTTGCGGGATCTGTTGGATCCACAAGGCAAACGTGAACGTTCTCGATGCGGACAACGCACCACCTGCGGCGCCATTTGTCCCACTTGGACTTAAAATCCCCGCGGATGAACGTCCTTGAGGTTGTTGCGGAAGCGGAAGGTAACTCCGTCGGCAAGCACCTTTGGCGTGTCGATGAGCGGGGGTAGTAGTGGCGGGAGAGGGCCACCGACGGCATGACACCGATGAACGCCTCACACAGATGTGCGAAGACCGCCAACAATAGGATGGCGCTGGGGTGTAGCAGGGCCAGGTGGAGGCCGTACGCCTCCATCACAACAATGAAGAACTCGGAGAAGGGTGGCACCAACCCCAGCAAAAGGAAACAAGTGAACATGTCCACCTCACCATCATCCCGCTCCGCATTCGCGGGTTTGAGCACAGTCGCCCCGTGCTTATTCTCCGTGCCGGCCACCAACAGGCGCCACTTCCCCGCCACCTCCTCGCTTCGGATGGTGCTGGCAAAGAACACCTTCTCCAACCTAGCCGTCGCCAGGGAGGCCTCCTTGTCAGCAGCGGCCTTCGACTTGCGCGATTTCAAGCTCGTCCTGTTCTCTGGCGCGGCCGATCTCCCCTTCGGCGGAGCCATCTCGCTCAAGAAGCACTTTCAGATCTCAAGGACGCGCGCATGTATGCAGTGAAAGCGCAGGGAGAAGATGAACAGTGGAGAAGGGGAATCAGGGACAGAAGTGAGGGCACGACTCCGTTGCCCACCCTTTATGAGCACCGGGGTGGTCCTCCCTCGCCATTCCCCGGGCGAGTTGCTGTTTTTTTTCCCAAGACTGGCCCGGTCAATGGCAGCCTCTGCTTGTGGGATGCGCCGGAATCACTTACAGGCGCTGCGGGGCCATGTTAACTAAGGGCATGACCCGGCAACCCAGAAGGATCTGCCAGGACCATGCCCGGGACTACTGTCGTTCCAGTGGACCCCCGGGGTCTCCACGGGAACGCCTAACGTGGGACACAGCCGCCTGCTCGGAGGAGAGCACAAAGAAGATACCAAAGGAAGCGCACGGAGAGCTGGAAGACCTGTGACACAGTAGCTCCCCAGGGTAGGCCTGCCCAGGCCCAAACCAACGGGCGCCTGCTTCCTGGGTGCGGTACGTCATCAGTGACGAGCATTGCCCCCAGCGGGAGCAGCCTCTGGCGCCCGCGCGCGGTCCCGAGGAGCTCGCCTAGTCCGAAGGAGGACGTGTCGCGTCCACCTAGACACGTGTCAAGGAAGCCCTTGGCGCATTGGCGAAAAGATTGCGGACGTCGTAGCTGCGACAGGACAAGGCAGCACAGGCCAGCCCAGGCCTGCGTGCCATCATGATGCCCCGCCTGTCGCACGCCTCGCCTCAGACCGCAGCGTCCAGTCCCATCCACGCGGGCAGAACGACAGGGCTAAGTAATGGCTCCTGCCCACCTCTCCTGCCTCCATCGGAGCAGCGCGCCGCCCACAAGTAGCGCCGCATGTACGCAGCCGCTGTGGCAACCCTTGCGATATAAAAGGAGTACCAAGGCTGTCGGTAGAAAAGAGAGACACCCCACCCTCCGAGACCAAGTCACCATAAGCTAGATAGCCAGCTCCGCAGGCCCACATACCAAGGAGGCAGTAGAGCTAGAACTCCCAAGAAACCTCGGCAACTAGTCCGGCCATTGTAAATCTCCACCCTATCCACTCATATATTTCAGACAAGCAGGACGTAGGGTTTTTACGCCTCCGGCTGGCCTGAACCTTGGTAAAATCATGTGTTCGTGTTCTTGAGTTCGGAGGAGTAGCGTTTGGTAAGAGTTTGGATCGTGTTGCGCCCCTGGCCGAATCTAAAAAAGGGGGTGCTCAGCTCCCCGGTGTCCGCCCGCGAGGACGCGACATAGACGCCTTCTTCTTCCGTCTTGTGTTTGCAAAGAAAACTTGCCTTCCAGAAAAGAAACACCACATAAATCCTTTCAAACCTCAGCATGTACTTAATTGGTAATTAGGTCTTGCGGAGCACTTTTGTACTCAACTTGTCTTTATCTGTTGCAAAGGAAACTCCCCGTCCGAAGATGGATTTTTCGCTGACGTAGACTCGACGAATAGCTCTGGGGTTCCCAGATAGCAGCCTGCTACGGGAAATGGGTGGACATCGTTTGTTCCAGGCATTATAGGCATTTTGTTAAACTTGCTATGTATAATAGACATATTTTGCTTTCGCTGGATTGCGATGTAATGTTGGTCATGTGACCTCTATGTGTAATAATCTGCTATATTTACGCTAGTAAGAGTTGTACTATATCTTCTTTCAGTCATCGAGTCACTGTTGTGTTACCGGTTGTTCTCAACACCCACCTTGTTCATGATTGCATGTATAGATATAAAGTGCACGAGAGGGTTAGGGCACTCGGCTCATTGTTATGAAGATTCTGGTTATGTTTAGCATCGTGGCCGAGGAGGTGTAGAGCCGATGACGTTTTTGGCCTGCCTACCGATGTTTGTCTCGGTCTGGGTTGGTACCCTAGTAGCCCTCAGCGCATGTCTACACATAACATTATCTACCTAATTCTGATCCCCAGTCCTGACATTTAATCTTTCTCATAGCAGGTTGTTGAAGCATGGTGGGCGGCGGTAGAGGAGGTGGCGGCGCTCAGAGAATTTTGATGGAACTTTACGTGGATGGGGTGCGTCCTCCCTCTCCTCCTCACGTGACGCTAGGGAGAGGCCAAGGAAGACCTCCAGGACAAAAAGGAGGAAATGGTAGAGAAAGACACTAGTAGGAAAAGGCCTATAGGGAGAAACATAGTAGTGGCACCCTTTTTTTTTGCGCCACAGCTAATGCCTGTGGCGCACCGAAAAAAGCGCGCGCCACAGGAATCCAGAGGAGAGAGAGAATACCTATGGCGCGCCGCAATAAAAAAGTGCGCCACAGGTATCCTGTTACCTGTGGCGCACGTATTATTTGGTGCGCCGCTGAGATTTTGCACCAATTTTATAGCTGTGGCGCACCGAAAAAAGCGTGCGCCACAGGTATCCAGGGGAGGAGAGAATACCTATGGCGCGCCGCAATAAAAAAGTGCGCCACAGGTATCCTGTTACCTGTGGCGCACGTATTATTTGGTGCGCCGCTGAGATTTTTGCACCAATTTCTTCAAAATCTGTACAATTATCTGTGGCGCACCAATTTCTTGTGCGCCACTGGTTTCACGCGCGCATCCTCTCTCTCTCCCTTATCCTCTCCTCTTCTCTCCCTGTCCACACATCGAGGCTGCCTCCCTGCCCGAGCCCCACGCCGTCCTGGCTCCTCATCGCGAGCGTGCGCGGCAGGAGGCAGCACCGCGCCTCGCCCCCCATCTCGCTCACGTCCACGCGCAGGGGGCGCCGCCCGTCTGCTCCTCTCTCGTCGCCCCGACCCGGGCATCCACGGCCGACAGCAGCAGAGGCTGCACAGCTTCGTCCCCATCTCTCCTCGGCCGGCGTGCCCGCTTTCCGTCTCCGCGCTCACGAAGAGCAGCAGCAGGAACTAGCCGAGTCGCACCGTACGGCGGCGCGTGGGCCCGCGCTCGACCTCGACCGCGCAGGAGTGCCAAGAGCCTCACCCGCCGGCCCGTGGTCCTAGATGAGTTGGAGGGTGCGCAGCCCACGGCCGGCCGCTCCTCCGCCGGCGAGGGTTCCGCTGAGCGCCGCCACCGGCCGACACCGGCCGTCCGCGACTGCCACCGGCCGACGCCGTTCTTCCTTGACCTCGCCGTCCTCCCCCCCTCGACCTCGCGTCGCTCTCCATCTCTCCCATCGGCGGCGGCGGCAGGCGTGGGACTCGACGGCGGCGGACGTGCGGTGGTTGTTGGAAGATTTTGTACAATGTAAATTAATAAAAATAATAAACTGAATTTGTGCATTTTTTTTCATTCCTGATTATTTGCTAGTGGCGCACCTCTCTCTTGTGCGCCACTGATATTTGTATTACCTGTGGTGCGCCACTGCTAGCCATTATCAGTGGCGATCTAGCAGTGGTGCACAGGAGTGCGCCACAGGTAGCCGAAATCTGTGCGTCATATATAGGCATTTTCCTACTAGTGAGGGATAGAGGCCATGGTCGACCTCCCTTATCGCCTCCCGCTGAGACATCACCTGAGCAGGAGAGGGAGGAGGAGATGGCGTTTCCAGATCAGGAGATGTGGTAGGAGACGGATGGGGGTGAGGAGGAGGGCGAGTATGGGGCTCACTCCTCCAGAGCATCGCAGGGGGTACCTCTAGCTCTAATTCTGCCAAAGTGTACCGACGTGTGGTGAGGCAACCCTCCCGACACGACTTATTCCTAAAGCAAAACGGCCACACATTCGAACATATGGAGATAGTTAAATTTCTTTCTCGACTCTTACTATTTTTTAGATTGCCTACTTTCTATATTTCAACACACGCAAATGACTTGGCTTCCCATTGTGTAGGGACTAGGAGAAGGTTAGAGAGGTGGGACAGAGCCGCCGTGTGAACAACATCCTTGGGCTCCAGGTTAGGCATCATTTCCTTGGCTTGGTTACTTTCCCGGTAAAGAGCCCGAGCCAGCAGACACCTGGGACCACTATAAAGCCATGCCGGACTTTGTTGACACCAACAATAGGGTGTTTGCCAATAGAGCTGTGCAGGCGCACCTCTCGTCCCTCTTGTCCGCTCCCGTGTGGCGGCGGGAGGGAACCCTAAATCGCGCCGCCGAGTCTCCTCCTCCTCCCGTCCCCTCCCTCGCCGCCGCAGCGGTGGCAAGGCTTTCTCGTCCTCTCTCGCGGGGGGGGGGGGGTGACGCGGGCCGGTTCCTTTGGCTGGGGCGTGGTGCTGCCGGGCACCACGGCGTCTCTAGTCCGCCGGTGCGCAACGCTTGGTGTGGCGGATGGCGCTTCGGGCTGTAGGCGGACGGCGCTTCGGGCTGCAGGCGGCGGTGCAAGAGTCTGGCCTGACGCATTCGCATCTTGTCCCTGCCGGCGGCAGACGTCTTGCTAGGTCGGGTTGGATGGATATTGACGGATTCATCTAGTCCGATGTGGCCCTTCTTGCCGCGTTGGTGGGGGCGCCTCCGACGATCGGCTACGCCTTCGGATCATCTTGGTTGCGTCGAGCTCCGAGGGAAACCTTAGGTTCGGCTTGCCGGACCGGACAGTGCTGGCGTGTGGCGTCGTCTACCTCGTTGGAGGCACTGCTTTGGAGCTCATTCCAACGTGATCCCGAAGGCGTGGCGACGTTGGATCACCACGTAATTCGGCTGGAAGGTTCGTTTGCTCCGGGGGAAACCTTGGATCTGGGTCACCCGGATCGGACGATGGCGGCGGCTGCCGCCGCATCTCCTCCTGGGGGCATCGTCTTTGGAGCAGGTGCTGGCTCAAGGGCCCCAAGGTGGTGCGGCGTCTTACCTACCGCATTGTAGATGACGAGTTTCGGCGGCGTGGTGCCACGGGGTCTCGGCGATGGACGCGGGATGATGGACACGCGCAGGGCGGTGGTGCTGTCAGGCGTCGTGGCGGCGTCGACGGCAGGCCTGGCAAGGTCATTGCATTTGATCACTCCTGAAGATGGGTCGGTGGAAGACGGCGGCGGCGGAGTATCAACGTGCGCATTGGCGCGCGTCATGTGTCTGTTGGACCGATTCGTGCTCACGGCTTGCTATTGGGCGGCCTGGTTGTAGCCTCCGGATTTAGACGATGTGCGTTGGTGTGTGAGGTCTTGGCACTTGGCTCTGACTGGTCCACCCCTTCATCAAGCTTGTAGGTGTAGCGAGTTTTCGCCTGGACGGTGGCTTCCGGCTGATCGATGTATCTCTTTTGTAAGGCTTGGTGGTTTCTATTTTCTCTTATTATTAATAAAAACGGCTGTGTGCATCCTTGGGATGCAGAGGCTGGGGAACACCCTCCATTTCAAAAAAAAAATAGAGTTGTGCGGGTGAAGGGCGAACTGTGAGTAAGTTTCTTTCACACACTGCATTAGTCAATACCTAGCTAATCGCATGCAAATTATTTAACTCATGACTGGATCCATCGCGTCTAATTGCAGGATTTCTTTCGATACGAGCCGGGTTTCGAGGAGGAAAACAAAGTAGTCACCGAGAATGCTTGCAAGAAACTTGTACGTGATATGCACTACGAAGCGCGCATCTAGGCAGTGGTCAAATATCATGGGGAACACCTCCGCTGGGTCCTGTCGAAGAAAGATGCTCGGACCACGTATCCGCTTGATACGTCACCAACGTATCTATAATTTCTTATGTTCCATGCTTATATTATGTCAATTGCTACATGTTTTATTCACACTTTATAGCATTTTTATGCATTTTCTAGACTATGGGTCCATAGCAGTAGCTAGATGGTTGTCTTCTCCTCTTGTGCCATCGTGTTTAGATCTTGTGAGCTGCCTATCATGATCAAGATCATCTTATTGTAATGCTACATGTTGTGTTTGCTGGGATCCGATGAATATTGAATACTATGTCAAGTTGATTATTGATTTATCATGCCTATGTTGTTTATGATCTTGCATGCTCTCCGTTATTAGTGTAGGCTTTGGCCAAGTTTATGCTTGTAACTCCAAGAGGGAGTATTTATGCTAGATAGTGGGTTCATGCCTCCATTTAATCTGGGACAGTGACAGAAAGTTCTAAGGTTGTGGATGTGCTGTTGCTACTAGGGGTAAAACAGCAATGCTTTGTCTAAGGATATTTGTATTGTTTACATTATGCACCATACTTAATGCAATTGTCTGTTGCTTGCAACTTAATACTGGAAGGGGTGCGGATGCTAACCTGAAGGTGGACTATTTAGGCACAGATGCATGCTGGATAGCGGTCTGTGTACTTTGTCGTAATGCCCAAGTAAATCTCATAGTGATCATCATGACTTGTATATGCATTGTTATGCACTCTCTATTTTGTCAATTGCCCAGCTGTAATTTGTTTACCCAGCATGTTAGTATTTTATTATGGAGAGACACCACTAGTGAACTGTGGACCCGGTCCATTCTTTTACATCTGAAATACAACCAACTGCAATCATTGTTCTCTTTAATTCTCTGCAAGCAAACATCATTTTCCACACCACACTTTTAATCCTTTGTTTTCAGCAAGCCGGTGAGATTGACAACCTCACTGTTTCGTTGGGGCAAAGTAGTTTGATTGTCTTGTGTGCAGGTTCCACGTTGCTGCTGATTCCCTGGTGTTGCGCCGTGCCACATTCAGCCACCAACAACCTTCAGAAGACCCTTGACTTCCTACTGGTTCGATTAAACCTTGGTTTCTTACTGAGGGAAAACTTGCTGCTGCACTCATCATACCTTCCTCTTGGGGTTCCCAACGGACGTGTAACTTAACACGCATCAAGCCAGTTTTCTGGCGCCGTTGCCGGGGAAGTCAAACCTTCTGCAAGGGGAGTCTCTCACTTCCAATCTCTTTACTTTGTTTTTGTCTTGCTTATTTTATTTTTACTTTATCTTGTTTGCTTCTTTATATCAAAAACACAAAAAAATTAGTTACTTGCATTTACTTTTATATTTCGGCCTAGCTTTAATTTTGCTAAAATGAGTACTCCTGAGAACACCAAGTTGTGACTTCACTAGCACAAACAATAATGATTTCATATGCACTCCTATTGCTCCACCTGCTTCTAAAGCAGACTTTTATGAAATTAAACCTGCTCTGTTAAATCTTGTTATGAAAGAGCAATTTTCTGGTGTTAGTACTGATGATGCTGCTGCTCACCTTAATAATTTTGTTGAACTTTGTGAGATGCAAAAGTATAAGGATATAGATGGGATATTATTAAACTGAAATTATTTCCTTTCTCTTTAAGAGGAAGAGCTAAAGAATGGTTGCTATCTTTGCCTAGAAATAGTATTGATTCATGGACTAAATGCAAAATGCTTTCATTGGGAAATATATCCTCCTGCTAAGATTATATCTTTGAGAAGTAGCATTATGAATTTTAAACAATTTGATAATGAGCATGTTGCCCAAGCATGGGAGAGAATGAAATCATTGGTAAAGAATTGTCCCACCCATGGACTGACTGCTTGGATGATCATCCAAACCTTTTATGCAGGACTGAATTTTTCTTCAAGAAACCTTCTGGATTCTGCTGCTGGAGGTACCTTTATGTCCATCACTTTGGGTGCAGCAACAAAGCTTCTTGATGATATGATGATTAATTATTCTGAATGGCACACTGAGAGGACTCCACAAGGTAAGAAGGTAAATTCTGTTGAAGAAACCTCTTCCTTGAGTGATAAGATTGATGTCATTATGTCTATGCTTGTGAATGGTAAATCTCATGTTGATCCAAATAATGTTCCTTTAGCTTCATTGGTTGCTCAAGAAGAGCATGTTGATGTGAACTTCATTAAAAATAATAATTTCAACAACAATGCTTATAGGAATAATTTTGGTAACAACAATTATAAGCCATATCCTTCTAATAGTGGCAATAGTTATGGTAATTCCTATGGTAATTCTTACAACAATAATAGGAGTGTACCCTCTGATCTTGAAGTCATGCTTAAGGAATTTATCAATACCCAAACTGCTTTTAATAAATCTGTTGAGGAAAAGTTTGGCAAAATTGATGTTCTTGCTTCTAAAGTTGATAGCCTTGCTCTTGATGTTGATCTTTTGAAACTGAAAGTTATGCCTAATGAAGTTAAAGATACTAAGACTTTTGCTACTGCCAATGCTATCCAAGTTAAAATTGATAATAATATTAGGATGTTGGCTGAATTGCATGCTAGGTGGGAAAGAGAAGATGAAATTGCTAGAAAGAATAGTATAGCTAGAGTTTGTACTATCACTACCACTAGTAATGCTGAAGCATCACATGTTAGTAAACCTTCTACTATCAATGGTAACATTATTGGTGTTGGCAATGTTTCCACTTCCATTGCAAAACGTTTGAAATTGCCTAAAACCACTGAAACTGTTCCTGATAAAAGTGCTGAAATTTTTCGAACTATGGGGGACAATGGTCCCATTGCTTTAGATGACGATGATCTTGATTTTGATAATTGTAATATTTCTGAAGTTATTATGTTCTTGCAAAAGCTAGCTAGAAGTCCTAATGCTAGTGCTATAAATTTGGCTTTTACAAAACATATTACAAATGCTCTCATGCAAGTTAGGGAAGAGAAATTAAGACATGAAGCTTCTATCCCTAGGAAGTTAGAAGATGGTTGGGAGCCCATCATTAAAATGAAGGTGAATGATTTTGATTGTAATGCTTTATGTGATCTTGGTGCTAGTATCTCTGTTATGCCTAAGAAACTTTATGATATGCTTGATTTACCACCTTTGGAACACTGTTATTTGGATGTTCATCTTGCTGATAATTCTATGAAGAAACCTTTGGGGAGAATTGATAATGTTCATATTATGGTTAACAATAACCTTGTCCCCGTTGATTTTGTTGTTTTGGATATTGAATGCAATGCATCTTGTCCTATTGTTTTGGGAAGACCTTTTCTTCGAACTGTTGGTGCTATTATTGATATGAAAGAAGGGAATATTAGGTATCAATTCCCACTCAAGAAAGGTATGGAACACTTCCCTAGAAAGAGAATGAAGCTACCTTTTGATTCTATTATTAGAACAAATTATGATGTTGATGCTTCTTCTCTTGAGAACACTTGATTTTCACTTTCTGCGCCTAGCTGAAAGGCGTTAAAGAAAAGCGCTTATGGGAGACAACCCATCATTTTATTTCCTGTTATTTTTATTTTATTTGAGTCAAGGAGTGTGCTTACTTCTGTAACAACTCCTTTGTATCTTTATTTTCTTGCAATGTTGTGCCAAGTAAAGTCTCTAGTAGAAAGTTGATGCTAGATTTGGATTTCTGCACAGGGACAGATTTTTGCTGTCCACGGTTTTGAGCTTTATTCACTCCAGAAAAATTGAAAAATTCTGAAAAAATTCGTGCGTGATCCTCAGATATGTACGCAACTTTCATTAGTTTTGAGTTTCTCAATCTGAGCAACTTAAGTGCCTCGAAAAAATTCGTCTTTACGGACTGTTCTGTTTTGACAGATTCTGCCATTTATTTTGCATTGCCTCTTTTACTATGTTTGATTGGATTTCTTTGCTCCATAAAACATCAGTGGCTGTAGCTAATGTCCAGAAGTATTGGTGATGATTGTGTCACTGTAGAATATGAGAATTTTTGATTATGCACTAACCCTCTAATGAGAATTACTTTGAGTTTGGTGTGGCGGAAGTTTTCAAGGATCAAGCGAGAAGGATGATATGATGTGATCAAGAAGAGTGAAAAGCCTAAGCTTGGGGATGCCCCCGTGGGTCACCCAAGCATATTTCAAGAAGACTCAAGCGTCTAAGCTTGGGGATGCCCAAGGCATCCCCTTCTTCATCAACAACTTATCAGGTCATCTCTAGTGAAACTATATTTTAATTCTTCCACATCTTATGTACTTTACTTGGAGCGTCTGTGTGCTTTTATTTTCGCATTGTTATTTTATTTTCTGAATAAATTGGATCCTAGCATTCTTGTGTGGGAGAGAGACACGCTCCGCTTTTTCATGTGAATACTCATATTCTTCACTTATATCTGTTGAGTATTCTTATCTAGCTACTGCTATGCTTTTAGCTCCTGTTTTTCATGCATCTCTTATTCAGAGCTGTTAGTTCTTGTAGAGTAATACTCTCTTGTTTCATTTGTAAATTATTTGGAGAGTTTTTGTTGAAATAAGTTGATTGGTGTTTGGTTGGAAACAGAAAATGCAACATGTGGTAGATGGTATATCGAAAAGACACACATATAGATCATTGTCTTGGATAATTTGACTTGGCAATTGTTTTGAGCTCTCAAGTATTTCATGTTTAAGCTCTTGCATCATGTAGTTAAAAACCTATTAGTAAAGAACTACCGTAGAGCTTGTTGAAATTTGGTTTGCATGTTTGCTATCTCTAAGGTCTAGATATTTTCTGGTAAAAGTGTTTGAGCAACAAGGAAGACAGTGTAGAGTCTTATAATGCTTGCAATATGTTTTCATGTAAGTCTTGCTGTACCGGTTGATATCTTGTGTTTGCTTCAAACAACCTTGCTAGCCTAAACTCTGTACTGAGAGGGAATGCTTCTCGTGCATCCAAATCCTTGAGCCAAAACCCATGCCATTTGTGTCCACCATAACTACCTATTATGTGGTATTTTCTGCCATTCCAAGTAAATACTTCATGTGCTACCTTTAAACTATTCAAAAGCTATTATCCCTTATTTGTGTCAATGTTTTATAGCTCATGAGGAAGTATGTGGTGTTTTATCTTTCAACCTTGTCATTTACTCCTGACAGACTTTCACCAATGGACTAGTGGCATATACATCCGCTTATCCAATAATTTTGCAAAAAGAGCTGGCAAATGGGGTGCCCAGTCCCAATTAATTACAACTTTCACCTTTAATTCTCTTCACATGTTTTGCCCTGATTTATCAGTAAGCAATTTAAAAAGTTGATCATTTAAAATAGACACTCCTCCATGGTATGTGATTGTTGGAAGGCACCCGAGGATTCGGTTAGCCATGGCTTGTGTAAGCAAAGGTTGGGAGGAGTGTCACCCAAATTAAAGTACATGTGTAAACAAAAGAGAAGAGGGATGATCTGCCTTTGGGTAGAAATAACGTCCTTCATGGGAGCCGCTCTTGAAAGTCTGGTTGACAAGGGGGTTAGAGTGCCCACTACCATTCGTTGACAACAACAAACACCTCTCAAAACTTTATTTTTATGCTCTCTATATGATTTCAAAACTTAAAAAGCTCTAGCACATGATTTAATCCCTGCTTCCCTCTGCGAAGGGCCTTTCTTTTACTTTAGGTTGAGTCAGTTTACCTACTCCTTTCTATCTCAGAAGCAAACACTTGTGTCAACTTTGTGTGCAACAATTTTTATATGCTTACTTATTGCACTTATTATATTGCTTTGTGTTGACAATTATCCATGAGATATACAAGTTGAAAGTTGAAAGCAATTGCTGAAACTTAAATCTTCCTTTGTGTTGCTTCAATGCCTTTTACTTAGAATCTATTGCTTTATGAGTTAACTCTTATGCAAAACTTTTTGATGCTTGTCTTGAAAGTACTATTTATGAAAAGTTTTTGCTTATATGATTCAGTTGTTTACTCATTATCTATTTGTTAGCAAACTATAGACCATTGCCTTGAGTCACTTCATTCATAACATATGCTTTACAATATTATTTGATCATGATTATGTGGTAGCATGTCACCTAAGAAATTATTTGTTGTTATCGTTTTACCTACTCGAGGACGAGTAGAACTAAGCTTGGGGATGCTTGATACGTCTCCAACGTATCTATAATTTCTTATGTTCCATGCTTATATTATGTCAATTGCTACATGTTTTATTCACACTTTATAGCATTTTTATGCATTTTCTGGGACTAACCTATTAACAAGATGCCACAGTGCCAGTTCCTGTTTTCTGCTGTTTTTTATTCCAGAAAAGCTGTTCTGGAAATATTCTCGGAATTGGACGAAACAAAAAGCCAAGGTCCTATTTTTCTGTCACGTACACGGAGTCCGAAGGAGAGACGAAGGGGGCACCGAGGCGCCCTCACCATGTGGTGGCGCGGGTCCCACCCCTGGCGCGCCGCCACGTGGTGAGGAGCCCTCGGGCCTCCACCGACATCGCCCCTTCGCCTATAAATTGCCTTTCTCGGGAAAACCCTAAACACCCGAGCCTCCATCCACGAAAAGTTCCAGAGCCGCCGCCGTCGTCAACCCTAGCTCGGGAGGGTTCTGAAGCTCTTCCCGGCACCCTGCCGGAGAGGGGAATCATCACCGGAGGGCTCTACATCGCCATGCCTTCCTCCGGAGTGATGTGTGAGTAGTCCACCCCTGGACTATGGGTCCATAGCAGTAGCTAGATGGTTGTCTTCTCCTCTTGTGCCATCATGTTTAGATCTTGTGAGCTGCCTATCATGATCAAGATCATCTTATTGTAATGCTACATGTTGTGTTTGCTGGGATCCGATGAATATTGAATACTATGTCAAGTTGATTATTGATTTATCATGCCTATGTTGTTTATGATCTTGCATGCTCTCCGTTATTAGTGTAGGCTTTGGCCAAGTTTATGCTTGTAACTCCAAGAGGGAGTATTTATGCTAGATAGTGGGTTCATGCCTCCATTTAATCTGGGACAGTGACAGAAAGTTCTAAGGTTGTGGATGTGCTGTTGCTACTAGGGGTAAAACAGCAATGCTTTGTCTAAGGATATTTGTATTGTTTACATTATGCACCATACTTAATGCAATTGTCTGTTGCTTGCAACTTAATACTGGAAGGGGTGCGGATGCTAACCTGAAGGTGGACTATTTAGGCACAGATGCATGCTGGATAGCGGTCTGTGTACTTTGTCGTAATGCCCAAGTAAATCTCATAGTGATCATCATGACTTGTATATGCATTGTTATGCACTCTCTATTTTGTCAATTGCCCAGCTGTAATTTGTTTACCCAGCATGTTAGTATTTTATTATGGAGAGACACCACTAGTGAACTGTGGACCCCGGTCCATTCTTTTACATCTGAAATACAACCAACTGCAATCATTGTTCTCTTTAATTCTCTGCAAGCAAACATCATTTTCCACACCACACTTTTAATCCTTTGTTTTCAGCAAGCCGGTGAGATTGACAACCTCACTGTTTCGTTGGGGCAAAGTAGTTTGATTGTCTTGTGTGCAGGTTCCACGTTGCTGCTGATTCCCTGGTGTTGCGCCGTGCCACATTCAGCCACAACAACCTTCAGAAGACCCTTGACTTCCTACTGGTTCGATTAAACCTTGGTTTCTTACTGAGGGAAAACTTGCTGCTGCACTCATCATACCTTCCTCTTGGGGTTCCCAACGGACGTGTAACTTAACACGCATCAGAACCCTACCGGCTCCGCCTTCGACCTGCGCCCCTCGGCCGGCACAGGGTCGCTTGCCCGGCGCTTCGGGCACGTCGTCCCTACATAACCAAGGCGTCATCATCCAGCCTAGCGCCAAAAATTGGGGGCCCGACGATAAACGGATAAAGTAGCCAATAGGGAAGAAGGCTTACCCGTCGTCAAGCCTGACGGCCCACTTCCTCTTCAACCAAGATTGCCGAGCGGACGGTCTGCGGACCGGACTAGCTTGCGCCTTGGCGGCAGGCACCCGTGGCCGACCTTGCCCCAGGCCCGGGGCCGCCGCCCGGGCTGCCGACCCTGCGCTAGCTCAGCGGAATCCGGTTCTCCTCTCGTCCTCGTCGTCAAGGCCAACAGTAGGCGCTCCCCGCGGCAGCACGACGCTCTGGCCCACAACCCCATGGGCGCCACACCTAGGCATCGTAGCCCGAATCTCGTCTCACTGACGGTGCCCGGGACAAAGATCCCCTTCATCATCAGGTCGAAGGAGGGCGTATCAAGGTTGTGGGCGGCCCCGGGGCGCATCCTGGTCGCGTCATCATCCGGGGCGCTAGGCGGCCACTTCAGGCCGTCAGGCCATCATGTTCGCCGTCAGGCCGCTCTCCCGAAGCATCCTGATTCGCTCCACCACAGGGGCAAGGTTGGCATCATCGGGGCTGAGATCCCTTGAGCCCTCAGCGGGCGTTGCGGGATCTGTTGGATCCACAAGGCAAACGTGAACGTTCTCGATGCGGACAACGCACCACCTGCAGCGCCATTCGTCCCACTTGGACTTAAAATCCCCGCGGATGAACGCGTCCTTGAGGTTGTTGCGGAAGCGGAAGGTAACTTCGTCGGCAAGCACCTTTGGCGTGTCGATGCGGGGAGTAGTAGTGGCGGGAGAGGGCCACCGACGACATGACACCGATGAACGCCTCACACAGATGTGCGAAGACCGCCAACGATAGGACGGCGCTGGGGTGTAGCAGGGCCAGGTGGAGGCCGTACGCCTCCATCACGGCAATGAAGAACTCGGAGAAGGGTGACACCAACCCCAGCAAAACGAAACAAGTGAACATGTCCACCTCACCATCACCCCGCTCCGCATTCGCGGGTTTGAGCACAGTCGCCCCGTGCTTATTCTCCGTGCCGGCCACCAACAGGCACCACTTCCCCGCCGCCTCCTCGCTTCGGATGGTGCTGGCAAAGAACACCTTCTCCAACCTAGCCGTCGCCAGGGAGGCCTCCTTGTCAGCAGCGGCCTTCGACTTGTGCGATTTCAAGCTCGTCCTGTTCTCGGGCGCGACCGATCTCTCCTTCGGCGGAGCCATCTCGCTCAAGAAGCACTTCCGGATCTCAAGGACGCGCGCATGTATGCAGTGAAAGCGCAGGGAGAAGATGAACAGTGGAGAAGGGGAATCAGGGACAGAAGTGAAGGCACGACTCCGTTGCCCACCCTTTATGTGCACCGGGGTGGTCCTTCCCTCTCCATTCCCCGGGCGCGAGTTGCTGTTTTTTTCCCAAGACTGGCCCGGTCAATGGCAGCCTCTGCTTGTGGGATGCGCCGGAATCACTTACAGGCGCTGCGGGGCCCATGTTAACTAAGGGCATGACCCCGGCAACCCAGAAGGATCTGCCAGGACCATGCCCGGGGACTACTGTCGTTCCAGTGGAACCCCGGGGTCTCCACGGGAACGCCTAACGTGGGTGGACATCGTTTGTTCCAGGCATTATAGGCATTTTGTTAAACTTGCTACGTATAATAGACATATTTTGCTTTCGCTGGATTGCGATGTAATGTTGGTCATGTGACCTCTATGTGTAATAATCTGCTATATTTACGCTAGTAAGAGTTGTACTATATCTTCTTTCAGTCATCGAGTCACTGTTGTGTTACCGGTTGTTCTCAACACCCACCTTGTTCAGGATTGCATGTATAGATATAAAGTGCACGAGAGGGTTAGTGCACTCGGGCTCATTGTTATGAAGATTCTGGTTATGTTTAGCACTGTGGCCGAGGAGGTGTAGAGCCGATGACGTTTTTGGCCTGCCTACCGATGTTTGTCTCGGTCTGGGTTGGTACCCTAGTAGCCCTCAGCGCATGTCTAATACACATAACATTATCTATCTAATTCTGATCCCCAGTCCTGACATTTAATATTTCTCATAGCAGGTTGTTGAAGCATGGTGGGCGGTGGTAGAGGAGGTGGCGGCGCTCAGAGAATTTTGATGGAACTTTACGTGGATGGGGTGTCCTCCCTCTCCTCCTCACGTGACGCTAGGGAGAGGCCAGGGAAGACCTCCAGGACAAAAAGGAGGAAATGGTAGAGAAAGACACTAGTAGGAAAGGCCTATAGGGAGAAACATAGTAGTGGCACCCTTTTTTTTGCGCCACAGCTAATGCCTGTGGCGCACGAAAAAAGCGTGCGCCACAGGTATCCAGGGGAGGAGAAAGAATACCTGTGGCGCACCGCAATAAAAAAGTGCGCCACAGGTATCCTGTTACCTGTGGCGCACGTATTATTTGGTGCGCCGCTGAGATTTTGCACCAATTTCTTCAAAATCTGTACAATTATCTGTGGCACACCAATTTCTTGTGCGCCACTGGTTTCACGCGCGCATCCTCTCTCTCCCTTATCCTCTCCTCTTCTCTCCCTGTCCACACATCTCCCTGTCCACACATCGAACAGAAAAAGAAAGGAAGAGAGAGACTCGAGCGCCGCCGCCGTGTTCTTCCTCTCTCCTTGTCTCCGCTCACTACCAGGCCGACGGCGACGCCCCCGTCCCTCCACATCTACGCCTCGGGCCAGCAGCCAGGAGGGCTCTTCTAGCCGGTGGAGGAGAGGCTGCCTCCCCTGCTCGAGCCCCACGCCGTCCCGGCTCCTCATCGCGAGCGTGCGCGGCAGGAGGCAGCACCGCGCCTCGCCCCCCATCTCGCTCACGTCCACTCGCAGGGGGCGCCGCCCGTCTGCTCCTCTCTCGTCGCCCCGACCCGGGCATCCACGGCCGACAGCAGCAGAGGCTGCACAGCTTCGTCCCCATCTCTCCTCGGCCGGCGTGCCCGCTTTCCGTCTCCGCGCTCACGAAGAGCAGCAGCAGGAACTAGCCGAGTCGCACCGTACGGCGGCGCGTGGGCCCGCGCTCGACCTCGACCGCGCAGGAGTGCCAAGAGCCTCACCCGCCGGCCCGTGGTCCTAGATGAGTTGGAGGGTGCGCAGCCCACGGCCGGCCGCTCCTCCGCCGGCGAGGGTTCCGCTGAGCGCCGCCACCGGCCGACACCGGCCGTCCGCGACTGCCACCGGCCGACGCCGTTCTTCCTTGACCTCGCCGTCCTCCCCGTCCTCGACCTCGCGTCGCTCTCCATCTCTCCCATCGGCGGCGGCGGCAGGCGTGGGACTCGACGGCGGCGGACGTGCGGTGGTTGTTGGAAGATTTTGTACAAAGTAAATTAATAAAAATAATAAACTGAATTTGTGCATTTTTTTTCATTCCTGATTATTTGCTAGTGGCGCACCTCTCTCGCGCCACTGATATTCGTATTACCTGTGGCGCGCCACTACTAACCATTATCAGTGGCGATCTAGCAGTGGCGCACAGGAGTGCGCCATAGGTAGCCGAAATCTGTGCGTCATATATAGGCATTTTCCTACTAGTGAGGGATAGAGGCCATGGTCAACCTCCCTCATCGCCTCCCGCTGAGACATCACCTGAGGAGGAGAGGGAGGAGGAGATGGCGTTTCCAGATCAGGAGATGTGGTAGGAGACGGATGGGGGTGAGGAGGAGGGCGAGTATGGGGCTCACTCCTCAGGAGCATCGCAGGGGGTACCTCTAGCTCTAATTCTGCCAAAGTGTACCTACGTGTGGTGAGGCAACCCTCCCGACGCGACTTATTCCAGAAGCAAAACGGCCACACATTCGAACATCTGGAGATAGTTAAATTTCTTTCTCGACTCTTACTATTTTTTAGATTGCCTACTTTCTATATTTCAACACACGCAAATGACTTGGCTTCCCATTGTGTACGGACTAGGAGAAGGTTAGAGAGGTGGGACAGAGCCGCCATGTGAACAACATCCTTGGGCTCCAGGTTAGGCATCATTTCCATGGCTTGGTTACTTTCCCGGTAAAGAGCCCGAGCCAGCAGACACCTGGGACCACTATAAAGCCATGCCGGACTTTGTTGACACCAACAATAGGGTGTTTGCCAATAGAGCTATGCGGGCGCACCTCTCGTCCCTCTTGTCCGCTCCCGTGTGGCGGCGGGAGGGAACCCTAAATCGCGCCGCCAAGTCTCCTCCTCCCGTCCCCTTCCTCGCCGTGGCGGCGGCGGGGCTTTCTCGTCCTCTCTCGCGGGGGGGGGGGGGGGGTGACGCGGGCCGGTTCCTTTGGCTGGGGCGTGGTGCTGCCGGGCACCACGGCGTCTCCAGTCCGCCGGTGCGCAACGCTTGGTGTGGCGGATGGCGCTTCGAGCTGTAGGCGGACGGCGCTTCGGGCTGCAGGCGGCGGCGCAAGAGTCTGGGCTGACGCATTCGCATCTTGTCCCTGCCGGCGGCAGACGTCTTGCAAGGTCGGGTTGGATGGATATTGACGGATTCATCTATTCCGATGTGGCCCTTCTTGCCGCGTTGGTGGGGGCGCCTCCGACGATCGGCTACGCCTTCAGATCATCTGGGTTGCGTCGAGCTCCGAGGGAAACCTTAGGTTCGGCTTGCCGGACCGGACAGTGGTGGCGTGTGGCGTCGTCTACCTCGTTGGAGGCACAGCTTTGGAGCTCATTCCAACGTGATCCCGAAGGCGTGGCGACGTTGGATCACCGCGTAATTCGGCTGGAAGGGTCGTTTGCTCCGGGGGAAACCTTGGATCTGGGTCACCCGGATCGGACGATGGCGGCGGCTGCCGCCGCATCCCCTCCTGGGGGCATCGTCTTTGGAGCAGGTGCTGGCTCAAGGGCCCTAAGGTGGTGCGGCGTCTTACCTACCGCATTGTAGACGACGAGTTTCGGCGGCGTGCCACGGGGTCTCGGCGATGGACGCGGGATGATGGACACGCGCAGGGCGGTGGTGCTGTCAGGCGTCGTGGCGGCGTCGACGGCAGGCCTGGCAAGGTAATTGCATTTGATCACTCCTGAAGATGGATCGGTGGAAGACGGCGGCGGCGGAGTATCAACGTGCGCATTGGCGCGCGTCGTGTGTCTGCTGGACCGGTTCGTGCTCACGGCTTGCTATTGGGCGGCCTGGTTGTAGCCTCCGGATTTAGACGATGTGCGTTGGTGTGTGAGGTCTTGGCACTTGGCTCTGACTGGTCCACCCCTTCATCAAGCTTGTAGGTGTAGCGAGTTTTCGCCTGGACGGTGGCTTCCGGCTGATCGATGTATCTCTTTTGTAAGGCTTGGTGGTTTCTATTTTCTCTTATTATTAATAAAAACGGCTGTGTGCATCCTTGGGATGCAGAGGCTGGGGGAACACCATCCATTTCAAAAAAAAAAAAAAAGAGTTGTGCGGGTGAAGGGCGAACTGTGAGTAAGTTTCTTTCACACACTGCATTAGTCAATACCTAGCTAATCGCATGCAAATTATTTAACTCATGACTGGATCCATCGCGTCTAATTGCAGGATTTCTTTCGATACGAGCCGGGTTTCGAGGAGGAAGACAAAGTAGTCACCGAGAATGCTTGCAAGAAACTTGTACGCGATATGCACTACGAAGCGCGCATCTAGGCAGTGGTCAAATATCATGGGGAACGCCTCCGCTGGGTCCTGTCGAAGAAAGATGCTCGGACCACGTATCTGTCTAAGGAAGAAATGATGCTGGTAAAGTACATTAGTGCTTATTATTCGTTAGATGGCTAACACTCAATTTCTTCTTCATGTATATGATGTACTTGAGGCAATTTTTACGATACCCTGGTACGTACAGATAGGAGTACCGCTCAAATCTAGCCCTCCAAATAAAAGGGTTGTTTAGTCTTTTTCTCTTAACCATATCTGATTCTGTATAAAAACCGTGCATCGATCCCGCAACAGAACTGGAACCGCTCGAGAACGTTTGCGGTTATCATGCAGGCCACAGCCCGATGTTTTGCCATTCTCCCATTCGAGCGATCTTGCACGCCGTCATCAACTGTCATCACTTAGCACGCATTCCCATCTCGCGACTGTACCAACTGACTCGTCGTCTTCACGGACTGTCTGCATCGTCTTCCCCGGTACGGCCGTGCGCCGCATGTCGTTTGCTCTTCTTAGCGCACTCGCGAACAAGGCATGGATAACAACGCAATGGTCTCCCCAGATCGAAGAAAGAGTATAATCATATCAATTAATCAATGGATGTTCTTATTTTATTTTCAATGGGAGTTACCGATCGACTACAAGGCTCTCGAAAATCGGCAAAATCGCTAACATGTACACGGAAACAAAACAAAAATCTACATTACGGAGTATAGATTCATGTGAGACCATCTTCATCTTAGGCTTTCTCATTCACAGAGATACACGTAAGAAAGATCGCTCGCACCTCGCAGGCAGTTCAATAATCAACCTCTCGTATATTCCAATCCTTCTACGTCTGATCAAAGCAGTTTGTTCCCTATCCTTCCACGTTGAACATAGTTTGTTAGATCAACCACACACATCAGAACCTCTAGCAGTTGGACTACCGACGACGCCCACATGGTATAGCATCGGCCCGGCCGGCCGGTGAGCCCTTTCCCCCTGGTCATTGCGGTTTTACTGCGGTTGACCAACGTTCCGGTCGCCGCCGCTACCATATCCCGGCCGACGCCTCCGATAGTCTGATGGCCAGTGACCTGGTGACCATGACGATGGCAGCCTGTCTCTCCGGCGACTATCCAACTGAATGAAGGGTTAAGCCGTTAGGGCTCCTCAGTAATGGCCGATGTCTATTCTTTAGAATCCTTGATATACGGGGACGACAATAATTTAAAATTATTAGAGCATCCCCACAAATTGCTCCTGCGATTACGTTTCTACCCCTAATTCGAGGTACTCCCTAGTTTTTCCATCGGGTACTCCAGCTTATATACGAGGTGAGTACCAGTTGATACCGTCCGTTGGATTGAAAGAAATAAAGGGCTCTTGTTAACTTTAGGGTACAGTAAAAGTGCTCGTACTTGATTATCTAGGTTCATCCGAGGTGGTGCGCCGATAAGCCCGAGTGCTGGAAGCGGATGGTGGACAAGTGATGTGCTGAAGAGTGGGTGCAGAAACACCTTCATGGCTGGGCTCGCCGAATGACCATGGAAGGTCCAGCGCACCATCAAGGCTGCGCAAACCTTTGTGAGTACGGGGTTAAATGGGTATGTGTCTCTTCCCATCAAGTTCTTCTTTATGCGCAGGGATCCCCTCTAATAATTTTTTTGACGAACCTCGTCAGAGGGCGGGGAGTTCCCGCATTGCATTATAGAAGAAGAGAATTGATTCAGTTAATTAGGGAACCGGACCCAAAAACCATACAATGCGCGGTTAATTTACAGAAACCGGCAGACGCACCTTGGACCGTCTCTCTCCCCGTCTACAGTAAAGGAGAGCGACTTTTGGGATCAGCGGCGCGCTCCACCTCCTCGCCGTCGATCCGGTCGATTCCCCGCCCTCCGGCGTCGCTCCGGCGGCGGGAGGACGGGGAATCACCGGATCCGTGTACATAGATAGTGTAGGGGTGCGTTGCGTTGCTGCCGGAGGCGCCTTGGAGGAGGAGGTGGTTCTGGTGGTCCTTTTGCAGGTGGGAGTCTTCCTCTGCGGCGGCGGAGCTCCATGGAGCTCGGGCGTCGCTCTCCTACCGCACCCGTGCTCCCAGCCCTGCGGCGCTGCTGTGCATGGTCTCCCCTTCGCCGGAAGCCGCGGGACGGCGGATCTGGCGTCGACGTTTTTCGTGCAGGAGGCTGGTGAGGTTCAGATCGACGACGGCGACAACCGATGGTGTAGGTCCTCTGCGGCCGACGATCGGCGACTTCCCGTCCGCTCGGGGGTGCTCTTGATCCAAGGCAAGAAGAGCATGAGCGGCGGCGCGCCACCGACGGCGCCGAGGTTGAAGACGAAGTCGAGCTTCTTCAGGGTTTGGACTGTAATTCTTTTCTTTATGTGGACCTTGTTGTAAGTGCTGGATTTTCTTTCAGCCCCCTGTACTCGCAAATTTTTTTTTACAGAAACCGGCAGAAAACCGCACTCGAAATCATGGAACATCGTCTGTGCCTGAAACAAGTGAACCTAAACCCAAGCTAACAGGCCACACCTCATATCCAACTAAAAGAACCTCCCTAAACACACACGGACTCTCGCCACTAGAGATGCACCGTTGTGCACCCTCCCCTCTAATAATCATATTGCTTTCTGTTACAGTCGGCACTCCACGGTGGTAAGGAGTGCCCCGAGTTCACGGCATTTTCTTTGTCCCATAAGGCAAAGGCCTCAGTCACGGAGGCTTATAATGAGCTTGGCGGGGAATCTACGTACTGCTGCAAGTCCGCCTACAATCGCCTTGATACATGCATAATGGTGTCATGGCAGGTGAGCGGGCCCGATTATGATCTGAGCCAGCATGATCTTGATTTGGAACTGGTTATGGTAGTGGGAGGAGGCAAGAAACATGGTCAGTTCTAGATGGGGGACGACATCTTCTCTATGGCCTCCACTCCCATGCTCTCTCAGATCAGGGGTCGAAGTACGAGCTCAAGTCCTACTAAACGCCCTCGCCCAGAGCATGCATAGATTGCGATGGAGGTTAGTTATTTTTCATTAATCCTCCTGGTTGTTACATTCTTGCGTTGGAACGATGATGAGATTGCAATGACATACTGTAGGCCCGGCTGGCTGAACAAAGGAAGCTCCGGTAGGAAGCGAGACAAGGCAACATGAGGCCTTGTAGGCGGCCTTGGCGGCTGAGAGGTGAGCGTCGCAATAGGAGTTGCAGGCGGCGTTGGTGGCACAAAATACTATGTGGCATGAGAAGTTTACGGTTAGTCTCTTGCGCATAATAGCCAAGCGGGAGTCTTAGTTTCATTACATAACCTTGCTACCTCAAAAAAAATAGGCATGCTTATTTTGCTGCCCAAGGTTTACCCCTGCGCCGATGCCAGCCCATCCTCCTCTATGTTCTCCGCACACTCTGGTGAGTTCTCTTAAAACCTTTCAATTAGTACCATTATTAACCTTCCTACCTTTGAGGGTCATGCTAACTATATAATCCGTTGTGCGACATCCACCAGGCGCTGGATGGAATGATCTTGGATCTTCGCATGCTGGCCCAAGCAACACTCTTGATTATTTTCCGACGTATTGAGATCGACTCTGGTTAGTTCTCCTTAACTTTTATCTTGTTGTCATCACATTATTTTGAAAACTTACTTTTGTGTCTCCCCTACCATAACTGCATAAGATGAAATGCATATCTTATTGTTAGATAGGAAAGAAGGCGATTCCTTTGCATCGCCTTATTTTATAACCCCATATCCATGAACCTTACAATCCTAGCATGATTAGGATTCCGTCGTACATTTCTACTTCTTTTACATACTTCATGTCCAATATGTATAGCCTGGTCCTTAAGTCATATGTTGTTGTATTTTTTTTAGTATTTAAGTAATCCTATCATTTCATAGGTTTCCATCGCGGATGCCTTCGATGGTGGATGTAGAAGTCGCCGTCGGTGACGATCTTGGGCCTACTTGTGGCTTTGATCTTCTTTGCGCACTTGTGATATGTGATACTTGTGAACTATACTTGTCGGTTTGTGCTGTCGCGACACTTGTGTTATATTCCGTATTTGTGTATGTACATGTGATATATGTCATTTTGGGTTACGCTTGTATTTGATGTTTGTGTACTGTGAAATGGTGTGCAAACTAGTGTGCAGATAGGTATATTTGAATTGTTTGAATTACAGGGATTATTGCAAAAAACAAACAAACAAAATTATGTCACCTCTTTACTTGGCAAAGAACTCGTTGCCGGTAGGTTCTCTGCCGATCTTTTTGCCGAGCGCTGATTTTGCCGAGTGGAGTTTGAGCTTTGCCGAGCGTCCGTGGCACTCAGCAAAACCCTGAAATCCCGTAGTGAAGCAAGTGGTGGTTTGCACGCTAGCCAGCGTGTCCTGTCTAATTTAACCTTTTCTTTTGAAGGATTGTGAAGACTATTTAACAAAGCTCTCTCTTCCACTAAAAAATAATAATGATTCCAAACATACCAGGACTTGTATATAGCACAGGAGAATATCAATATTCATGCAGTTCTTGACGTGGTTCCCGTCAAAGTAACAGACCAAATGAACGAAAGACTATGTCGGCCATACAGTGGGGAGGAGGTACAGAAGGCACTATTTGGAATGAAACCATCTAAAGCCCCGGGGGCTCACGGGTTCACAGCCGGCTTTTTTCAGAAGCACTGGCTTTTGGTGAAGGAGGATATTACAACGGCGGTGCTAGCTTTCTTGCAAGGCGACCACATGCCGGAGGTGGTCAACCAAACTATTATTGTTCTTATTCCTAAGGTAAAAAGTCCACAGAGTATTACCCAGTATAGGCCAATTTCGTTATGCAACGTTATTTATAAGTTGTGTTCGAAAGTGCTTGCTAACCGGCTACGTGAAGTTTTGGATGAGATTATTTCCGAAGAGCAGAGTGCCTTCGTTCCAGGGAGGCTGATTACAGACAACGTCTTGACGGCATATGAGTGCATCCACTCAATGAAAAAGAAAAAGGGTCGTCAGGGATGGTGTGCTGTGAAATTAGACATGATTAAGGCATATGACAGAGTGGAGTGGGCCTATTTGCAGGGAATCATGCAAAAATTGGGTTTTGGTGAGCAATGGGTCTCTCTTATCATGAGGTGTGTGAGCTCTGTCAGTTTTCAGGTCAAGGTGAATGGAGAGAAGCTTGAAAGTTTCAAACCATCTCGGGGTATCAGACAGGGGGATCCAATTTCACCGTACCTTTTTCTCCTGTGTGGGGAAGGCTTGTCTTTGCTTCTGAAGAACTATGATGGAGGGTGGGTGGACAGAGGTATTCGGGTCAGCCTTGTATCTCCTTGGATCTCTCACTTGCTTTTTGCTGATGACTGTTTGGTTTTTATCAAAGCTGATGTTAGAAGTGCACAGCGTTTGAATGAAATACTGGAGATTTACGGCACTGGTTCAGGGCAGAGTGCAAATAAATTAAAAAGTTCAGTGTATTGTAGCCCCAATTGTCAAGCCCCCGATAGGGCTTTGGTGAGAGATACATTGCAAATTCAGAGGGAAGCTCTCTCGGAAAAATATTTAGGGCTCCCCACTGCTTCTGGACGTATCACAGAAGCTTAGTTCGAGCACCTAGTGGAAAGTGCACGCTCGAAAGTACATGGCTGGAGTGAGAAGAAGCTAGCATGTGAAGCGAGAGGTGTATTAATAAAATCAGTGATCCAAGCGTTACCGACCTACTCCATGAGTTGTTTCAAACTCACAAGAGGTTTATGCAGAAAAGTCACGGTAGTAATGTCTAAATACTGGTGGGCTGGATCACTTGATAAGTCAGGGATGCATTGGCAATCCTGGGACAAACTAGCAGTACCAAAAGGCCAAGGAGGTCTAGGTTTTCGGGATTTAGAGAAATTCAACGATGCTATGCTTGCCAAGCAAGCTTGGCGACTGTTGGAGCGACCGGAGAGCCTTTGTGCAAGAGTTCTCTTGGGAAGATACAGTAAAGGAAGAGATGTTTTATCTGCCTCTTGCCCTCAGGGTGCCTTGGCTACATGGAAAGCAATTTGTAGAGGTAGAGAGGTGCTGAAGAAGGGTCATATACGTCGAGTTGGGAATGGACGTACCACTGAAATTTGGCATGATCAGTGGATTGTGGGGTCGTTATCCATGAAACCGCTAGGCAGAATGTCGGATGATCCGGTCCTTTTTGTGTCGGATTTGATGGAACAAGACTCAAACCAGTGGGACGTGGAGAAAGTTCAGCGGATTTTCTTTCCTTTGGACGCTGCAGCAATATTGAGCATGCCAAGACCGCGCACTGAGCGGGAAGACTTTTGGGCCTGGGCTTGGGATCGAACTGGTATGTATACAGTGCGATCAGCGTATAAGGAGTTGATGCTAAGGGAGGGTTTACCAGAACCATCTGGAGGATCATCGAATAATGATGCGTCAACTTGGAAAGCTCTCTGGAAGTTACGGGTTATGCCGAAGATAAGAGTGTTCTGGTGGAGGGTTATTAAAAACTTGCTCCCGTGTGCAGCTGAACTGAAACGCAGGCATATACAAGAAACAAGTTTTTGCCCTTTGTGTGGCAACGATGAGGAGTCTTTATTTCATGTGCTGGTTGAATGTGATCATGCCAAGGCTTTTCGGGGGGCAGCTCACGATCATTTTGATCTGAAGTTGCCTCGGATGAATCCAGTTACGTGGGCACGGGACGTCCTTGACAGTAGTATCATTAGCAAAGACCAAGCTGCTATTGCAGTTTCGGTTATGTGGACAATTTGGAGTAGCCGCAATAGTTACAAGCATGGAGAGGTAACGTACCAGCCTTTGAGATCAATGGACTTGGTTAATGAACATATGAAGATGTTGGAGATTCCACCACTTATCACACCTACCCAGGAAATAGAAGTTGTATCATGGTCTCGTCCAGCACAAGGGTGGATGAAGATCAATTGTGATGGTGCCCTTAACGTTGGTGGGGCAGTTGCAGGAACGGGCGTGGTGGTGCGGGATGATGAAGGTTCTTTTGTGGCTGCGGAGGGCCGGCGGTATGGCTATGTGACAGAACCAGAAATCGTAGAACTGCTGGCATGTCGTGATGCTATCTTCTTGGCGGGTCAGAGAGGATGGACACATATAGAGCTGGAAACGGACTGTCAGTCTGTGGTCGCAGCGTGGATGAATGAGAAGGAGCACAAGTCGGCTGGTTATCAGATTCTACTGGAGATGAAAGATATGGTCTCCAACTTCCAGGGTTTTTCATTTCATTTTGTGAGGAGAGATGCTAATAAAAGGCTGCACATGTTTGTGCTCGTGCCACTCTCTCCCTTGATGCTTTGAACACTATGTATGATGCTACCCCTGGTTTTCTGATTGACGTTATTCAATCAGACAGGTTGTCCTCTATGTAATAAAAGCCTGAAGGCAACAATTCAAAAAAAAAAAAAAAAAGTTCTTCCACTTACATTAGGAGTATTGAAAGAAGAAAACCAAAGTATGACAAATCAGTGCAGAATTGCAGATCCACATTAAGAAACACACACACACTTGCAGCAAACTGGACGTGAAAAACAAAATCATGAGCAGACATGCATGGGCAAGTTCTGTTACACATATGACATATATAGCTAACCATCACATCGGAATGCTGGCTGCGCCGGAGACTTGGGCCCCTCTTGGACGAAGGTGATGCTGGGACATGACACTGTGATGTCGTAGATCTTGGTTTGAGCCACCCCGATCAGGAATCGCACCTGCGATATCAGCAACACGGTGAGCCCGCCGCTGTCGAGCCGCTGGCCGGAAGGATAATCATGTCACCCCCCGGCATGTACACGGACGCGTTGATGTTGATGAATCCTGGTTCCCGGAGGTAACCGTCGGCCGGGAACGGGAACGTGTGGTTGATGCGGGCGTCTATGTGTACCCCGTGGAGATCGTGCTGTCTGTCAAGAGCACGTGAAGCTGAGGAACTTCACCTTGGCGTGGTGGCTGGTGTTGTTGGCGAGTATGGTGAGCTTCAGGTGGACCCCGCCGTCGGCGTTGTGGTAGTGCGAGGTGTTGGTGACGGAGAAGACGATGCGGCCGGGGCGGAGGACGACGGACACGATGCTGACGATGGCGGTGGCGGCGAGGCATCCGCCCAAAGCTGCCAGGATGTAATCCGGGGCAGTCCACGAATAGCTTCGAGCATCCCCAGCCGGCATATGTAGGTAATATGTTGGCTAGTATCGAAATGGAAGTTAGCTGATAGTTTATGCCCGGGCCTCTGTGTAGGCTGTATATAGCTGCCAGACCCACACATACACGTCTGTCTGTTGAGAGGAGTCGCAATGGCAAAATCGGCCGGCCGGTTCTCGAGTGATGTCGTTATGATAACGAAGCAAAGTGTTCACTGGGCTCCACTGTCTCTAGGAATCAAAGTGGTCAGTGGTCACTACACCTTCATAAGAGACGAAAAGCACAGAGTTTTTGCCAAGGAAACTGAGAACTGTTTCCATTTTTTTTCCAGAAGATTTGCGTGGCATTTTCATCAAGATTGAAAAGAGAGTTTAATTACATGATCATGACAGTAGTCATGAGAAAACCTGCCCAAAAAACAAAAACCAGCCTACGTTATTGCTTTCACGTTTGAAACATATAATCAACAGTTTGGTTTTCCAAATTTGACAATTAATTAACCGCGAGGACATGTGTCGACATGCCATATCAGCACGTCTCATCCCAGCACACTTCCTCTATGCGCCCATGTGCTCAAAAGTGGCTCGCACCGGCCGGTTGGACGCCAAGTATATTGTTTTCTTGGTAGCTGTTGCACCCCTTTAGCTCTTTATTCTCTTACTATTACAGATGCTAGCTCGTCCTTCCCTTTACGCCAAGTATATATACCTACTATTTTTATTCTTTGTACCTGCCGAGACGCTTACAACACGCGCATACACTTACCCCTATGAACGCATGCACGCACATCCTACCCGAGCAACTCCGAAAGACTGAGCCAGCGGATCGAATCTTGAGATTGACAAAGTCATAACAGGTGTCTCGCTGGAAAGCGCGCGCACCAATGACAACAGAGTATTTAATTTAAAGCTAGCCTACAACACACAGCGCACGCCCATGGCGGCGGACGACGGGCAGAACGCGGCAGCGTTCCGTGTTGGAATAGGCTTGTATTCCGGGTCGACTCAAAAGAGTCGGCGGTATTCCAACTTGGGGTGTCCCGGGTCGAGTAGGAGTCCGCCCGACTCCGGAGCTTGTTCCGGGTCGTGGCAGTATGAGCCGGCTCGTGAGCGAGTCGGCGGTGCCCAGGAGTCGCCAGAACGTTTTGTCCTGCAGCGTCTATCCTGGGGTAGTTGTCCTGGGGCAGTTAAGAGTAGCGTGTCAACGCTGACTCGTCCTATCACTGTTCGATGGGACTATAGTAGAAGGCGTACAGAGTAGATAGGACGAGCTAGTCGTCATCTACAGTGGTTACGAGTTCCACAGTGAACTTGTATCTGCCATAGTGTTCTATACGGTGAATGTAGCTTGTACATTTCCCTATATAAAGGGGTGAATAGAGAGGAGAAAACTGGAGGCAAACCAAAATCACTTTGGCACACACTCCCTTCCTTCTTCTCTCATTCCTGACCGGGCAACAATTGGTATCAGAGCCTGTGTTTGAGAGCTCGCCGGACATGACCACCAAGCAGGCGCTCATCCCCGCGGAGCAGAAGGATGCCGGGAGCTCGCTGGTGGTCCAGCGGGTTGTCCGGGAGTCCAGTGGTGCGTGGCCTATGCTCACGCGCACGAACTACGCGGACTGAGCCCTCCTCATGCAGGTCATGCTGGAGGCGCGCCAGCTCTGGGTCGCCGTCAAGGACGGCACGCCGAAGCGCGAGACGGACCACGCGGCAATTGAGTACTTGCTCCGGTCTGTCCCGCCGGAGATGATCTCCACACTCGGGGTCACCCTGGTGCGTGACGCGCGGGCTACGACGCTGAAGAAGCAGCTCGAGGCCATCAAGTTCGCCGACGGCGAGGACCTAGACTACTTCGCCATGGGACTATCGTCCCTCGTGTCGTAGCTCGGTGTCCTAGGTGTGAAGGTCAGCGAGTCGGACACCGTGCGCAAGTTCCGCTCCGTCGTCCCCAAGAAGTTCTCGCAGATGGCATGCTCGATCGAGACCTTGCTGGACCTTGACACACTCTCCATCGAAGAGCTCATTGGCCGGCTTAAGGCGGCCGAGGAGTGCTATGAGCTGGAGGAGTCGGCTCAGGTCAAGCAAGCCGGCAAGCTGCTCCTCTCTGAAGATGAGTGGTTCGCGCGGATGAAGCTGCGAGAGGGAGGTCAATCCTCCAGCCAAGCCGGACGTGGCGGCGGCAAGCGCGCGGACGCGGCAGGGGCAACCCTGGCTCGCAAGGAGCCGGGAACCGCGGCACGTCGAAAGATACGTGTCGCTACAGCAGAGTCGCCGGCCACTCGGCGCGGGACTGCCGCAAGAAGAAGCACGAGGAAGCTCACCTCGTGCGAGCTGGAGGTGACAATGACGACGCGCTGCTGATGATGCAGGCGTGCAACATTGTGTCCGCCCCGCAGCTCCCAGTGCCGACTCGCCAGGCGAGCTCGGGCATCTCGGAGGCGACACCCTTGTCTCGACCGGTGGCCGAGTCAGCGACTCGACCGGTGGTGGAGTCGGAGGGCGCGTCGACTCTTCCAAAGGAGTCCGCCCGGATCCACTGGATCGTGGAGTGGGACTTGCCGACCCAAGAGGAGTCGGCCGAGGCGACTCGCGAGGAGTTGGCCCTGCCGGCTCGCAAGGAGCCGATGATGGCGACTCGCAAGGAGTCAGCTGTCGGAAATATGCCCTAGAGGCAATAATAATAGTGTTATTATCATATTTCCATGTTTATGATAAATGTTTATTCTCCATGCTAAAATTGTATTAACCGGAAACATAATACATGTGTGGTTTATAAACAAGACCGTGTCCCTAGTAAGACTCTACTAGACTAGCTCGTTGATTAATTGATGGTTATGGTTTCCTAACCATGGACATTAGTTGTCGAATTAATAACGGGATCATGTCATTGAGAATGACGTGATGGACAGACCCAACCAAGCATAGCAATTTGATCATGTCATTTAGTTTTAATTGCCATGTCTTTTATTGTCAAGTGTCCTGTTTCTTAGACTATGAGATTGTGTTGTTCCCGGGTACTGGAAGAATGCTTTGGGGACATCAACCGTTGCTTCATGACTGAGTGATCATAAATATGTCTTACGGGTATCTCGGAAAGTACTTGTTGAATTGCATGAATCAAGACTGGGATTTGTCCCTCCGTGTGACAGAGAGATATACTCTGGGCCCACTCAGTAATACACATTCGGTAATGCTTGCAAGCACGTGGCTAATGAGTTAGTCATAGAGAATGTTGTATTACGGAACGAGTAAAGAGTACTTGCTGGTAACGAGATTGAACTAGCTATAGTGATACCGACGATCGAATCTCGGGAAAGTAAAATATCAAGTGACAAAGAAAATGGAATACGGATTATTGTAATCCATGACATAGAGGTTCAAACCGATAAAGATCTTCATTGAATGTGTGGGAGTCATTATGGATATCATGGTCCCTTTAATGGTTATTGATCGGAGTGGTGTCTCGATCATGTCTACACATTCTCAAACCCGTAGGGTCACACACTTAACGTTCGGTGGCCCACCTGCCCCAAGGGTCCACATGGCAGGCCCATGTGGCCCATGCGGCTGGAAATATTGCGCCCCCCACCTCCCCCTGGCTATATAAAGAGGGGGCTCATTGGGACGTTGCCCCCTTGAAACCCTAGCCGCCGGCTCAGCCCTGCCTCTCTTCTTCCTCCTCTCGCAGCCGCTTGGCAAAGCCCTGCAGAAATTCCTCCACCATCTCCACCACCACACCATCGTGTTGCTGGCTTAGATCCCATCTACTTCTCCCTCGAGCTTGCTGGTTCAAGAAGGAGGAGACGTCACCGAGCCGTACGTGTGCAAGCCTCGGAGGTGCCGTACGTTGCGGTGCTGATCTGATCAAACTTTATCAACAACTTCACCGAGCTGCGTTGAGATCAACGTCCAACCTGTGTGTTCTTCGAGGGTATGATGATCTACTCTCCCTGATACTAGCATCTCCTAGATTGGATCTTGAGTGTTGCTTCCGCATGTGAGAGAAATTTTTTGATTTCTATCGCGCAATCTCCAACATCAGCCAGCCTGGCGCAAGAGGGGGACGCCAAGAAAGGCGTCTGGTACCTCGACTCGGGCTCCACCAATCACATGACTGGTGACCGCGCCGCGTTCACGGAGCTCGACATGAGCATCGTTGGAACTGTCAAGTTTGGCGATGGCTCGCGAGTCGACATCTGCGGGCAAGGGACGGTGTTGTTCGCCTGCAAGTCGAGCGAGCACCGGGCCGTTATCGGGGTGTATTACATACCCCGGCTGAACATGCAGATCATTAGCCAAGGCCAGCTCAACGAGAGTGGCTGCCTGTCCTGATCGAGGACGGGCTCCTTCGGGTGCATGATAGGGAGCGGCAGCTCCTGGTGAAAGTCAAGCGGGAGACGAACCGGATGTACAAGCCGACGGTACGAGTCGCCCAGCCGGGGTGCTTGGCAGTGCACGCCGGGAACGACTCGGCTTGGACTTGGCATGCGAGGTTCGGGCACCTGAACTTCGACAGTTTACGCCGACTCGCGAAAGGTGACATGGTGCGTGGCCTCCCTCTGGTGGAGCATGTGAACCATCTCTGCGACGCGTTGATGTCTACGCACGCTTCTATTCTTGTAGACAATGTTGGGCCACCAAGTGCAGAGGTTTGTAGAACAGCAGCAAGTTTCCCTTAAGTGAATCACCCAAGGTTTATCGAACTCAGTGAGGTAGAGGTCAAAGATATCCCTCTCAAACAACCCTGCAATTAAGATACAAGAAGTCTCTTGTGTCCCCAACACACCCAATACACTTGTCAGATGTATAGGTGCACTAGTTCGACGAAGAGATAGTGAAATACAAGTAATATGGATGATTATAAGTAGCAATTGCAATCTGGAATAAAAATGGCAGCAAGCAAACATGTAGCAGAACTTGTTGTAAACGGTGTTTCAATGCTTAGAAACAAGGCCTAGAGATCATACTTTCACTAGTGGACACTCTCAACAATGATCTCATAATTGAATAAATAAAAGCTACTTTTAAACACTCTCTTGTTGGATAACAAACACCATTCATTGTGTAGGGCTACAAAAGCACACCTCAAGCCGGAGTAAACAAGCGCCACAACGTCATAAAGGAATCACACACGGTGCACACACTGTCACCTTTACACCGTGGAGAGTACCGGAGTTCATATTAAAGTAACCTATGGAGTGCATAATAGATAAAGAGTAACATCTACATATTCAACTAGATTAGCACAACTGAACACAAGTAAATACTACTCGGGATTATTCTCCTTCTTGATGAAGCAAGAGTACTATGCGTAGGGCTGCAAAAGCACACCTCAAAGTCTGAGTAAACAAACACCACAATTCCCAAGAATAAGCCATGATAAATGTCTAAATTATTCATAGAGTCACACAATTACCCACACTGTCACCTTGATACCGTGTTGTCACAATGACTCCAGAAACTAGACAAAATCACTTGAGTAGCATAAACATTATTAATGTATTCAGCGATACTAGCAATACACATGATCACATAAAGATCACACCATGTGAGAGAGAGATGAACCACATAGCTACCGGTAGAGCCCTCGGCCTCGGGGGAGAACTACTCCCTCCTCATCATGGGAGTCAGCAGCGGCGACGAAGATGGCGGTGGAGTCGATGGAGATGACTCCGGGGGCAATTCCCTGTCCCGGCGGCGTGCCGGAACAGAGATTCTGTCCCCCGAAACTTGTCGTCGATGGCGGCGGCGCTGCGGAACTCTTCGTGGAAATTGGCTTGGTTTTTTAGGGTTTACGCCTCGGGGGGAATAAATAGGCGAAGGGGCGACGTCGGGGGCGCCTCGAGGGGCCCAAACCACCAGGCGGCGCGGTGGGCCCCCCTGCCGCGCCGGCCTGTGGTTTGGTCACCTCGTGGCGAGTCTTCGTCTCTCCTTCGGACTCCGTGTACGTGTTGGAAAAATAGGGACGTGGCCTTTTGTTTCGTGCAATTCCGAGAATATTTCCAGAAGTAACTTTCTGAAACCAAAAACAGCAGAAAACAGGGAACTGGCACTGTGGCATCTTGTTAATAGGTTAGTCCTAGAAAATGCATAAAAGTGATATGAAGTGTATATAAAACATGTAGCAAATGGTATAATATAAGCATGGAACAACAGAAATTATGGATACGTTTGAGACGTATCACGCCTGCCTAGCAGGGAAGCAGCGGTGATCTCCTTTCGTGAAGCAAGCGAAGTTCCGGGCGAAGGATCAACTCGAGCTCGTCCATGGTGACCTCTGCGGGCCGATCAACCCGGCAAGTCCGAGAGGGAAGAAGTACTTCCTCCTGCTCATCGATGACCTAACGCGGTACATGTGGCTCGCCCTTCTCGCGATGAAGTACGAGGCCGCAGCCGCCATAATCCGACTCCAGGCAGGAGCCGAGTCGGAGTCCAGCTGCAAGCTGCGCACGCTGAGGACGGATCACGGAGGCGAGTTCACCTTCGACTCCTTCACAGCATACTGCGCGGAGCTCGGAGTGGAGCGTCATCTGACGGCTCTCCTTACTCCCCGCAGCAGAATGGCGTCATGGAGCGACGCAACCAGACGATTGTGGCCATGGCCCACAGTCTCCTGAAGGCCAAGAGAGTCCCTGGCGAGTTCTGGGGTGAGCCAGTGTCGACGGCCATGCTCATCTTGAACAGGTAACCGACCAAGAGCGTGGACGGCAAGACGTCGTTCGAGGCCTGGCATGGCTGCAAGCCAGACATGCACTTCATGCGCACGTTCAGGTGTGTGGTGCATGTCAGAGTGACGAGACCCGGGCTGAAGAATCTCGATGATCGTAGCCGACCGATGATCTTCGAGGGGGGTATGAACCCTTCACGAAGGGTTATCGGGCCTACGACCCGGCGACAGGCCGAGTCCACATCACCCGCGACGCCGTGCTCGACGAGAGCGCGTGTTGGGACTGGAGTTCGCCGGATTCTCCGGTGAACACATTTGGAGCCGACTCCTTCACGGTCGAGCACATGGTGCTCAAGCCATTGGCGGCTCCAGGAAACGGGAGTGCGGGTCCTGGACCTCTCCGGCTCCAGGAGCCAGGAGTGAGTTAACCCCAGCCAGCTCCCTGTCTACACCAGGGAACCTGGCAGCAGAGTCCCCGACTCCGGCTGCCACAGGCGTCGAGTTCGTCACGCCGCCATCGAGGAACTCAAGTATACTCGATATGAAAGACGACTCTGAGCTCGAGCACAGGTACCGCACTTTGTAGAACTTGCTCGATGCAGGTTTAGCCATTGAGCCGGACGAAGAGCTCCACTTCGTTGCCTCTGAAGAGCCCGACTCGTTCGATGAGGCCAAGTCGGACGCCAACTGGAGGCGTGTGATGCAGGAGGAGCTAGAAGCCATCGAGTCCAACTCGACTTGGCGACTTGCCACCTTACCACCAGGCCACCGCGCGATCGGCCTGAAGTGGGTGTATAAGGTGAAGAAGGACGCACACGGCGAGGTCCTTAATCACAAAGCCCGGCTCGTCGCAAAGGGCTACATGCAGAGACATGCGGTCGACTACGACGAGGTCTTCGCTCCCGTGGCCCGACTCGAGTCAGTCCGGCTTCTGCTGGCTCTGGCTGCAAGCTCGGGGTGGGACGTTCATCAAATGGACGTCAAGTCTGCCTTCCTCAACGGCGAGTTGGAGGAAGAGGTGTATGTGCAGCAGCCAGCCGTCTTCGCTGCAGAGGGGAAGGAGCATCTGGTGCTCCGACTCGTGAAGGCGCTCTACGGCCTCAAGCTGGCGCCAAGGGCATGGAACACCAAACTCAACGCATTCCTCGTTAAGCTCGGCTTCGCAAGGTGCGAGTCGGAGCATGGCATGTACGCGCGAGGTTCGACTCCGACCCGAATTCTTGTTAGGGTCTACGTCGACGACTTGGTGATCACGGGCTCCGACTCCAGCAACATCGAAAAGTTCAAGCTGGAGATGAAGAGCCTATTCCAGATGTCCGACCTCAGACTTCTACGCTTATACCTCGGCTTCGAGGTTCGACAAGGACCTAGCGGGATCGACATCTCGCAGGCCGCTTATGCCCAGAAGCTGCTGGAGAAGGCGGGGCTGGCCGGGTCCAACCCGTGCCATGTTCCCATGGAGCTGCGCTTCAAGCTGTCCAAGTGCCGCACAACGCCCGCGACGGATGCAACCATGTACCGGAGCATCGTCCGGAGCATCGTCGGGAGCCTTAGGTACTTGGTACACACCAGACCGGACCTAACCTTCGCGGTCGGGTTCGTGTCGCGCTTCATGGAGGCTCCGACTCAGGAGCACCTCGCGGCTGTGAAGCATATCCTACGCTACATCGCCGGGTCCTTGCGACTCGGATGTAGGTACGGAAGGAGTTCAGGTGAACCACGCCTGGTCGGCTACAGCGACAGCGACCTGGGTGGGGACGTCGACTCGCGCAAGAGTACGTCTGGCATGTTGTTCTTCCTAGGGAGCAGCCCAGTGACCTGGCAGTCCCAGAAGCAGAAGATCGTAACTCTCTCGAGCTGCGAGTCGGAGTACGTGGCTGCTGCGACGACTGCTTGCCAGGGGATCTGGCTGGCTCGGTTGCTGGCCGAGTTCAGCAACAGCGAAGCTGAGCAAGTCATGCTCAAGGTCGACAACAAGTCGGCAATCGCGCTCGCCAAGAAACCCGTCTTCCACGAGCGCTCGAGGCACATCAAGTTGAAGTACCACTTCATTCGGAACTGCGTGCAGACGAAGAAGATCGATCTGAAGTTCGTGCCCACCGAACATCAGCTAGCGGACATGCTGACCAAGCCACTTGGACAAGTCCGCCTGGCGGAGCTACGCTCAAACATCGGCACGGTGGAGGTGTCGCCGGAACTCAAGCATAGGGATTGATTGTTGGATTAGGCTTGTATTCCCGGTCGACTCAAAGGAGTCGGCTGTGTTCCGACTTGGGGGAGTGTCCCTGGGTCGAGTAGGAGTCCGCCCGACTCCGCAGCCTGTTCCGGGTCGTGGCAGTATGAGCCAGCTCGTGCGCGAGTCGGCGGTTTTGTCCTATGGCGTGTGTCCTGCAGCGTCTGTCCTAGGGCAGTTAGGAGCAGCGTGTCAATGCTAACTCGTCTCATCACTGTTCGATGAGACTATAGTACAAGGTGTACACGGTAGATAGGACGAGCTAGTCATCATGTACAGTGGTTCCGAGTTCCACAGTGAACTTGTGTCTGTCACAGTGTTCTGTACAGTGACGGTAGCTTGTACATTTACCTATATAAAGTGGCCAATAGAGAATAGAAAATTGAGACAAACCAAAATCACTTTGGCACACACTCCCTTCGTTCTTTCAACCCGACCGGGCAACATTCTGGTGGCGGTGGGTCAACGCGGCGCGGTACGTGGTGGCCCTGGCGATGACCGCGCTCACGGTCACGCATGCCGTCCATGTCCTCCTCAGTCCCGATGACCATTTTCTCTGGGTCGACAATGGCTTCATCACCGTGCAGCAGGGCACTTGGGCATCGAACCTGACCTTTGCTCTGGTCCTCAAGGTCGCCAACCCCAGCGGCCGCGTCGCCATCTACTACGAAGGCGTTAGAGCCTACTTGTACGGCAAGGCGAACAACGCGTCAGAGGCGGGATATTTCGCGACCATCCTTGTGGACCCCATATCCCTGAAGCAGCAGTCGACGGAGTTCGTGTATCTGCATGCGTACCCTAATTTGACTTCGCCGGATTATAAGCCCTACTTTGACCTGTTCAACAGCAGCGGCACCAAGGGCATTCCTGACGGGGTAGTGGTGGTGAACGGCACCCTCACTGTCGGGCTGTATTCCTGGCGCAACCAGAATCCCCTAGCAGCCACCTACTACTGGTGGCCCGTCGCCATCGGCGGCGATTCCCCGCCCGACACGGAAGGTGCCGGACAGTGCGCGGATAACCCGCCTATGCCAGAGGCAACCCTTCCCGACTCCTAGAGCTCGCCGTCTCCCGTGTTCGTTCTATAAGGCCTATGACAATGCAAGTTTCTTAGCACGGTTTCATATGTATTTTGCGGATGTGGCGTGATAGTTAACGAAGAGAGAGTGTGAGGTTGTATCTTATCTAACATAAAACCTTTGCACGTGGCCATAGGCAAAAATTGTTGCCAGCCCAATCATATGTAAGCATGAGCACCAAATCATTAAATTTAGATACAACCCATAACTAGTTTTAATGATCCTATGATAACGCGCTAAGAGACGATGCATTGGCACATACCTGACTTCCCACACCCCTTTTTGTTTCAATGTACCCGTTTCGTATTCTTGATTCAATTAACCGTGTACGGTGAATTAATGTCGATGATTAAGTAGATTTACCTCCAGGGCCACATTTTTTGTACTTTCTTTTTAGACCATTCAGTTTGTCCGCCTTTCAACATGTGCTGCTTCTACTTCACAAGTTCAGAATATCGATCCACTACCACAGAATATAATACAGTAGTTTTGTCCAGGTCTAGCGTCACCATATAGACGCAGTTTTTCCACATGCGTGTGGCAGTACCGAGCTTAGAGCATCTCTAGCAGATCACTCAAAAATCGGACCCTTAAAGCATTATAAGGGAAACCGTAAACCCGTTTTTCGCTGCCGCGCGGGCTGCGGCAGAACAGATCCCTTAAACGTTAAACGTATAGTATACGTTTAAGGGATCTGTTCTGCCGCCTGCCGCAGCCCGCGCGGTACCGAAAAGCAGGTCTGGGGGTTTTAGCCAACATTTGTGATATTGAAGCTAAATAACTTAATATAACAGCAACATAAATCAAATTTATGAAAGTTCTAACATCACAGAATATAAGAATAATCCATATTACAACAATCATTCAAATTCAAATAATTAAACAAATAACGAAGGATCCGGAAGGGAAAGAATAGTTCATCACACATGAAAAAACCAAATAAATTGGGAGACTATCTCCCATACAACTGCCACTGGTGCTCAAGGGAGAGGCCGGGAGACGGGGTAGAACCTAGGGGACGGCGGCGGAGCGTCGTATTAGACCAGCCGCCGGGGTTTCCCCTCAAGCCCCAAGCCAGATCGAGGGCGGGGCCGGTCGCTGGTCCGGTCAAGTTCCGCGGACGGCGCGGCGGAGGGCGGGGGAGCTGCAGCGAGCTTTGCGAGGGGCGGGAATGGAGTGGGGACGGCGGGACGGCTTCTGCGCGGGCCGGTTTTGGTGGTGGCGACCGAAAATGGAAGGCGTGAGTCGAAGGCGGCGGCGGGGGATTTTGGGTGGCGACCTGAATGTTCAGCGCGCCAACCCTTTCCGCGAGATAAGGGAAACCGAATAATCGGATGCGAAAACTTCATATATGATGGATATGGGGTTCGATTTGAGGGAAGACTTAAAAAAATTTAAGGGTTGGGTGAAAATAAGGGACCTGCGTGGGTCGGGGTTTTCGCTCGAAATCTTAAAAAAACGTCTATTATAAGGGCTTTCGCGCTTTAAGGGATCTGCTAGAGAGGCTCTTATCTCCACCTTTCACGTTGTGTTTGAGATCCGTGCTCCGTGTTTTACACAAACAACCCTGCATCTTCCCTCCCCTATAGCAAACAAAGTGTGCACTGCACATCTTATCTGCCTCCTCTCTCTCTCTCTCTCGGCCACCCACGCACAGATTCCGTCACTTTCTGTGTTGCGACGAGCTCCGACCACCAAAAATTCATTATGTATAGCTTCCCCCAAAAATTTTGCTTGGATTTTATTTCCTCGTGGTTCCTGTACGCTGTACGTATGGTTTCCCCCCAAAATTATGGTTGGATTTTATTTGCTTCCATCTTTTCTTTCTTCTTGCGTATGGTTTCCTTAAGTTGAGAATAAATGGGAAATTATTCACCAAAGTACTTGCCAACAGGCTGAGACCAAAAATGGAACAGCTTGTCAGTTCCAACCAATCTGCATTCATCAAGGGCAGGAGTCTGCATGATAATTTTGTGTTGGTCAGGCAAATCGCGAGGAAAATTAACAGTAGGAGAGAAAAATAAGTTTTGCTTAAGCTAGATATCTCCCGTGCTTTTGATTCACTCTCCTGGGCTTTCCTTTTTGAAGTCCTAAGGCAGACTGGTTTCCCTGAAGATTGGTTAAACTGGGTTGCCATTGCTCTAAGAACGGCAAGCACGCGTGTGATGGTGAACGGAGTGCCGGGGGCAAGATTTGGTATGCGCGCGGACTCCGGCAAGGAGACCCGCTGTCCCCACTGCTATTTGTCCTGACAATCGAGATAATCACGCTAGTGGTGTGCCGTGCGGTCGATGAAGGGATCTTATCCCCAATCGCCAATTGCTCGCCGGTGCAGCGCCTGTCGGCATACGCGGATGACGTGGTGGTGTTCATCAAGCCCACAGAACTGGACCTTACCGTGATCAGGGAGATTCTTCAGAGATTTGGGCAAGCCTCTGGACTGGTGGTGAATTACAGGAAATCATCGGCGACGCTGATCCGTGGCGGATACTTGGAGAAGGAATTGGTGGGGAGGACACTCAATTGCACAATCACCCCGTTTCCGATCAGGTGCCTAGGACTGCAGCTCACGTTGCGTCCTCTCGCCAGAGCGGAATGGCAACCTATGCTAGACACCACGGTCAACATTGTGCCGGCGTGGCAATGAGGCCTAATTGCGAGACCTGGCCGACTGGTCCTGATCAAATCGGTCATTGCAGCGAGGCCGGTTCACCATCTACTTGTTGCAGAGGCTCCGGTTTGGTTACTGGAGGAGGTGGAGAAAAGCATGCGAGGTTTCCTCTGGGCAGCGAAAGAACGAGCTCACGGCGGACAGTGCCTTGTGGCGTGGCACAGGATTTGCAAACCAGAAGAGATGGGAGGTCCTGGGGTCAAAGTCATGAGGCTACAGGGCCTTGCGCTCCGCGTTCGTTGGGAGTGGTTGAGGAGAACTGACCCGACTCGGCCGTGGCAGGGATTGCCGATGATGCAGAGCACTGATGCTCGCAAGGTTTTCAAAAGCCTTGTGCAAATTTCAGTCGGGGACGGAACGAAGGTGCTCTTCTGGAGAGATTGGTGGCTGGATGGCAGGGCAGCTATGGATGTGGCACCCACGCTGACGAACTTGGTGGGCACCCAAACCCGGAACCAGAGAACCGTGGCGCAAGCATTGCAAAATCATAGATGGATTTCGGACATTGCGGGAGAGATTCACGGAGACGCAGCTAGGGAATACATCTTACTGTGGATTGCTGTCGCCGGGTTGCGAGAAACAGCGACGGAGTGGACAAATTCAGGTGGCCTTGGACTCCCTCGGGGACTTTCTCGGTCAGCTCCACCTACAATGCACTGATACAAGGGGGAATCAGATTTCTGATGGCGGAGCCAATCTGGAGGAGCTGGGCGACACCGAAGATCAAAATATTTACCTGGCCTGCGATCCAGCATCGGATCTGGACCTCAGACCGCAGACATCGGCACGGATTGCAGGCGACCACATCTGCCTGCTTCACATGCCTGCAGGAGGAAGACACGGCCGAGCACATCCTTGTGCAGTGCGTCTTCGCCCGGGAGACCTGGTTTCGATGTTTCCAGAGCAGGGAGCTAGCGGTGGCGGCTCCCACCATGACTGATACCTTCGAAGTGTGGTGGTGCGCGCAGCGGGATGGGCAGAACTGCAGGAAGAAGAAGAGAGAGCTCGATACACTAATCTGTACTGGAGCTTGGTACCTGTGGAAGCAAAGGAAAACAAGAGCCTTTCGCAACGTGCAGCAGCAGTTTGGGCCGGATAGGGTGGCCTCGCTCATTCTCGACGAAGCTGGGCTGCGATACACGGCAACGCATGCAGGAGCAGGAGGCCCAAATCATGCCGCGAGAAGTTAGCCTAGTTTTTTTTTTTTTTTTTTTTTTTTTTTTTTTTTTTTTTTTTTTTTTTTTTTTTTTTGGGGTAGCTTATCACGTGTTCCACGCGATTTTTTTTCTGTCGATTTAATGGAGTCTCTCTTTGCCCTCTGTCTACCTTGTACGCAGGGTTGACACGGTGTGTAACATATTTCAGCCTTCTATAAAAGTAAGGTCGCGTACTCTTGAAAAAAAAAGAATAAATGGTTTTCTAGAATAAATTCTGGCCAGATATATGCTCCAGTTTTATATCAGGACTAAATGCTCTAGTGTTTAATCAGAGATTTGTTATCTCTTGAGTGGTTTATATATGATAAATGCTCCAGTGCAGAAGGCATAATTTTCCAAAATTATTCACTTGACGGTGAAATTTCAGACATAGAATGTATAGTTTGTGCAGACTTGTTTGTTCATGTAGTGGGACAGATCCGAATGTATCAACATGTGAATGCTGAGATGGAATCATGCTCAGAATGAGTGGATCTGAGAATGAGTAGTGAATAAGGGCATTCCTGACGGGGTAGTGGTGATGAATGGAACCCTCACCGTCGGGTTGTATTCCTCCCGTAGCAGCCACCTACTACTGCTGGCCGGTCGCCATCGGCGGCGATTCCTCCGACAACATGGTAGGTGCTGGACAGTGCGCGGACAACCCGCCTACGCCAGAGGAGCAACCAATAGTAGAAAACCACCCCCTTTAGTCCCGGTTGGGAAGGGCTTTTAGTCCCGGTTTCCCAACCGGGACTGAACCGGGACTGCCCAATCGGGACTAAAGGCCCCCCCTTTAGTCCCGGTTGGTCACAAACCGGGACTAAAGGCCCTCCACGTGCTGGGGCTGGAGGACCTTTAGTCCCGGATCGCCCTTAATCTCAAGTCAAAGTGCATACTCATGGTCAAACTTCCCAGTCGGTCACCCATCTTCACACTGCTCCACCCCCAGCACGCTTAACTTTTGAGTTCCTTTCCCAATTAGCTTCCAAGATTGCACTGATAACATCTTGATAATACTATGCTATCAATCTTATTATCCCCTATACTTTGATGTGACATGATATTATTTTTTGAATTCCAAACCTATATTAACATAAACATTAATGATTAAGTAATAATAATTATTAATTCAAATAACAACAAAAAGAATTTTACATGATAATTATTAATTAATAAAAATTATTAATTATTTTTTAACATAAACCCTTATTAACACAAACATTAATGATTAAGTAATCTTATTATCCCCTAGACTTTGATGTCACATGATAATTATTAAGTAATAATAATTATTAATTTTTTTATTAATCGAGTCACAATTTTTCTCTAGTTTTTTTTGATATATTAAACTCTTTTTTTCGACGTCGTCTGCAAAAGTTATGGCCGTTTTAATTTTTTCTTTCTGTTTTTTGCAAAAACGGTCAAAATTCATATTTCCAAATTTCTATACCAACTAGACACTAAAACCTAACTACATCTCAAAGGATTTTATTTTTTGAATATTTTATCATTTTCGTTTATGTTCTACAAACTAAAAAAGACGGTCCACGGGGGTAGGCATGAGAGAAAAACAACTTTAGTCCCAGTTGATGTCTCTAACTGGGACTAAAGGTCTGACCTTTAGTCCCGGTTGGAGACACCAACCGGGACTTAAGGGTGCTCGCGCTGGCCCCACCTCTGCGGCCGCCTGCCGCGACCCTTTAGTCCCGGTTCGGTACCGGTTCGTATCACGAACCGGAACTAAAGGTCCCCAACGAACCGGGACTGGAGCTTGCCGGCGCCCTGGGCATTCGAACCGGGACTAAAGGTCCCATTCGGTTCGTAATGGAACCGGGACTAAAGTTCCAAACCGATGGCCTGTTTTGTTATCTCTTGAGTGGTTTATATATGATAAATGCTCCAGTGCAGAAGGCATAATTTTCCAAAATTATTCACTTGACGGTGAAATTTCAGACATAGAATGTATAGTTTGTGCAGACTTGTTTGTTCATGTAGTGGGACAGATCCGAATGTATCAACATGTGAATGCTGAGATGGAATCATGTTCAGAATGAGTGGATCTGTGAATGAGTAGTGAATAAGGGCATTCCTGACGGGGTAGTGGTGATGAATGGAACCCTCACCGTCAGGCTGTATTCCTGGCGCAACCAGACTCCCGTAGCAGCCACCTACTACTGCTGGCCGGTCGCCATCGGCGGCGATTCCTCCGACAACATGGTAGGTGCTGGACAGTGCGTGGACAACCCGCCTACTCCAGAGGAGCAACCCTTTCCGGCTAGCTCCTAGAACTCCGCGTCTGTCAGTACCGACCCCGGCACCTCCCGCGTTCTGTGAATTCCCACACCACTTTTCTTTTGTTTAAATGCTGGTTTTTCTTGATGTGACTTTAATGTACTCGTTTTCTTTTCTTGATTCTACTCACCTTGTACGTTTGGACGGTGATGTCGATGAATGAGTCTTTTTACGGGAATCTCGATGATTAAGTTGATTTACCTCCAGGGCCTTGGTATTTTCTTTTCGGACCATTCAGTTTGTCAACCTTCTTTTTTGGGTACTATCATTATTTGAGAAGAATAGTTCACAAGGTGCTTAAAAAAAGAATAGTTAACACTAGTATACGATTCGATAGTATGGACTAGGCTATAGAAATCACCGAGTCGGACAGACTCACTTTGAGGCACAACAAGATGATTGTCATTTGTTAGTCTCAAGTACAACGCATATGTCATGTTTTAGACTTGAGGTCTTCGCACGTTCTCGAGTTGTGAATTCTGTCGGCGACGCAAATCGCCACACAGTAAGGGGGTATCCGGGGCAGAGTGTGGGCCCCTCTAGGTGGTATCTGATATGGCAGTCAGGACGCTCCTTCCCGAACTTGGCGTCCGGCTTTACTTCTTCCCGGTCCAATGCCAATGCGAGGGGATCTTGCTTGTCGTAGTCTTGCGCGGACGAGGGGAGTGGATCTTGACTCGAAGGAGGTGGCCGCAAGGGCTACCTCTAGTAGGACCGCGGACTGGCACGTCTCGAAAAGGAGGTGATTGGATCGGCAGCGGGGATGTAGCCCGGTCTAGAACTTTTACCGGCAGAGCACAGCTCTATCCCCGGTCGCCCCGGTCGTGACTCTTTAGCGCGGGGGAGCTCCTAGAGCTCGCCAGCTGCCAGTACCAACCCCCTTGCGCGTTTCTTGACGGATGTGACTTTAATGTACTCGTTTTCTTTTCTTGATTCTACTCACCATCTACGTTTGGACGGTGATGTCGATGATTGAGATTTTTTTATGGGAATGTCGATGAGTAAGTTGATTTACCTCCATTCAGTTTGTCAGCCTCCTTTTTGGGTACATTCATTATTTAAGAAGAATTGTTCCCAAGGTGCCGAAAAAAGAAACAAAGGGCCAGCAAAGGCTGAGCACAAAACGATTTGCAACATGCAAAATAGCCGGCTACCCAGACGGCTAGCTACGCGCCCTCGTCCAGCCGTTGGATGAGCTCTATAGGGCATTTCAACCGCATCTAGACTTAACGGAGGCGTCCAGGAAAACTAACGCTAACCTGTGCGACGCGGTCTCTGGTAACACGTGAGTGCTAGGTTCCCCCTCCATATTCTTTCCTTTTGCAAACATTTCTTCTTTCTCGTTTCCTCTTTCCTCTTGGAAATGACAATCCGCAACTAGTTGCACCCGCAACTAGTTTTCGGGTACCCCACTTCCGAGTGTCCAAAAATCGCGAAAAAAATCATGGACATGGGTTATGTCGAATCTTCGACACCCACAAAATTTCATCCAAAAATATGAAAATATGTGGCCTGTGCAAAAAAGACAAATGAAAGTTTCAATAGTGACCCTGTTCGTGGTCGCTGCAAATCAAAGAAACGCGTTGATACGTCGAAAACGTATCTGTGAAATTTGTATTTTATTATATCAGTATCTCACATATTTGCATCATAATAGGAGCATGGTTTTAAAATTCAGTGAGATTTCATCGAAATAATTACCTTTCGGTCAAAATATTTCAGTAATACACAGGAATTCAAAACATATTTTAAAAAATTATATATGTTTTGAATATTTAAATGAATTTTAAGAGAAAATTTCGCTCTTTTGGCCGAAACGAAAACCGAAATTACTGAATTTCAGTGATTTCAGTAGTGGCCGAAATTTTTCGGAAACTGAAATTTGAAACCATGAATAGGAGTTACCACCAATGTTTTTAATGATTTACGGGACCTCCGATGAAATCTCAATATTTTGGTATTTAACTTTGGAAGGGAGAAAAAACTTTTATTAGTGTTTTTGAATTTCAGGGAATTACAGGAATTGAAAAACGGCAAGGTCAAACATGTCGGTTCAGAAATTTCTATACGGACCCAACAAGCTAAAATAGGACCCCAGGGGCCCAAGGGGCTAGAAACTAGACCCCTCAGCACGGCCTACTTTCCCAGGCGCGCCGAGGGTGCTATTTTTCACCTCAGCCTTCCGATCGGCTTTGTTCCGGGGCCCACGCCTTCGTATGGAACTAAAAACTCCTCTGTAATTCCTCGTTTTTGCGACTTCCAGAGGGGGGCGGCGCCACAAGAGAAACACCAAATAGAGACAAAAATTTCACCGTCGGAGGAGAATTGGAGGGGAATCACTACAGGAATCGCCTCTCCTCCATCACAATCGCCTCCTCATCGCTCTTCACAATGAAGAAGTAGTAGTTTACACCCTGAACTATGGGATTGTGATAATAGCTTGGTCACATCTCTCTATGTGCTATCATTTTTTAGACCGTATGAGCTGGCCTGCACGATTACGGCATTATAGATGTAATTTCTTTTGTGGATCTTTTTTTATGAGATGATATATCCCATGCACTTACTGTTATGTTGAGATATTTATAGATGCATGTTATGCTCTCGTTCTATTTGCATATACAATTGGATTGCCTTATAGCTTATTGAAGTGGATGCGGGTTGGTCGGAGATGATGGAAACCGTGACCCAATTATTTGGATGCATGTTATAGGGGAATTATGGGGATCTCGAAACTTTATGTAGTGGTTGGACATTGAGTCTTAATATCTCACTTGCTTGCGCATGTATGTGGCCTTGGGATCAATCACTAGGGCTGTAATTACGCATGTATGTGGCTGCACCTATTTTTGGCTTCTCCCTAGATTTATTCTATGCAATTCTTCTGTGCTAAATTCTTACAAGTAGACAATGGGAGAGTACAGAAAGGTGCACGCCATGTGACAGAAATGGCAGCGCTAAGTGACAGAAGTAGCAACCACATCCTATTCCAGACGCACATCCTATCCTACTATATATGAAAGTTGGTGAGATTCACCCTCAAATCCACTGTCCACGTCACCCGAATGTCGCTAGCCATCCGATCGCGTCGACGGACGGCTCAGATGCGGCCACATCCTCCTCCAAAACCCGTAAAACTGTAGCACTCGACTTTCTACCAATCAGAAAGTCGCCCGGTCACTAGCCGGCCGCGCCGGTTTCAGCCGGTCACCGTGCCATTTTTGCAAAAAACGGCTCTCGCAAATCTAAACCTTGCTCCGCAGCCCACGTTCCCTCGTGAAGATGGATCCAACTGAAAATTCCAAAAAAACAAGGACCCCGCTGAAAAAATGCCCTCACATCCTCTCCCTCTCCTTCTCTCTCCCGCGCGGCCCCAGCGTCGCCGCCGCCGCCGCCGACGCGCGCAGCCGCCGCACCACTGCTCCCCGGACAAATCGACGCACACGGGGAGCTCGGCCACCGCGTCCTCTCCATCTCCGTCCACTCTCGTGTGCTGGGGTGGCAGAAGTCCGCTGGAATCGTCGCCGCCGTGGCCTCCCTCCGACCGCCACATTTTCTCACCATCTCCACCCTGCCCCCGCCGCCGCAGCTCGCTCGCCGTCCCGGTGCCGTCCCCGGCCGCCCCAGACAAAACGGAGGCCACCGCCGGAACCGCCGCTCCTCCCTCTTCTTCCCCGCCGACGAGCGCGTCCTGAAACGCTCGAAATCGAGCGCATCGATGGCGTTTTCTCGGCCGGCTCCCACCTCCATTCCGCCCCCGCCGCCGCTGCCCAGCCCGCCACCGCCGCCGCCCATCCCGCCCTCGCTGCCGCTGCCCATCCCTAACTGTCCTCTGGCCCCGACACTCCTTGGCCTCGGCCCTCCGCCGCCGAGGTGCCGTTCCTCTGCTGCGCGGCTGCTCCTGTGCATCGACCGGCCGCCGTCTTCTCCTTTTCTGGCCACGGACCACCGCTGCCGCTCAATCCCTTCCGTCGGCCGGCTGGCCGGCGCCAAAGCCACGCCTGGCCGTCTCCTCTCCCTCGCTCGGGACCAGAGCAGCGAAAGGAGCGTCGAGGTGGAGAGTTTCCAGGAGCTCGGGCTCGAGGAGGAGGTGCTGGACGCGATGCGGGAGGTCGGCATCTCCAAGCCAACCGAGTTCCAGTGCGTCGGCGTGCCTGCCATTCTCGACGGCACCAGCGTCGTCCTTGCCTCCCACACCGGCTCCAACAGACAGAGGCCACCACAATCTACATGAAAAGACCAATTGCACACTGAGATCCACCGGCATCATCTTTCCCAGGTCCTTTCTCTACGGTTCTTCCAAATAACATTGTAAAATTTCTATCCATCATGTCATTAATTAAGTAATATGTTTTTTTTTTTTTGCGAACGAGCGACTTGTTGTATTATCGAAATATCAGATTACAAGCAAGAAATACAACAAATAGGCAGTAAAAGCCTACCAGTCGAATTACAGAAAGCACCACAAAGAAATGGAAACAATTAAGGCCCCGGATGTCTTCTTCATCGATAACAGCACGCCGCATGGCTCCGCCGCCGCCGGAGCAGCAAAGCAAAGCCAAATCCATGGCGCAGAGAGAAATCATCGCTTCATCAAAAGCTTTCCTGAACCTCTGGAGTAGATGCTCGCGAGAGCATCGTCGCCTTTGGAGCTCGTCGGCCGGGGCAGAGCCCCGCTCCTCTCTGACCTCGATTCCGCGAGTGCCACTCGAATCGCTCTCCATCCAGCCTCGAACCCCAAGATCTTCCACCACCGGAGTTGCAGCCCCATCACAGCACCTCACGGGTCTCCCACCGCCCCTGGGGAAGAAGACGGCGTGGCGGCGACCAACCCGAAGGACAGGAACTCCAAAACGCAGAGATGGAGACGTCGCCAAGACACCCACCTGCAAGGAGTACACAAACTCCAGCACCCTCCCGACGAGCACGCCGCCGGACCGGAGAAAGGGAGCGGAGGATTTGATCTTCACCGCCGTCGGAATCATCTCCAGAACAACTCGACGAGGAAGAAAAGGAAAATAAACATAGCTAGACCTAATCAACTGCCGCGCGACGAGATCCACCGGTTCCCCCCACCTCGCAGCGCCGTGACGGCGCCGGAGGCGGAGGGAACCGGCGAAAACGCCGGCGGAACTCGGGATCGCCTCTCTTTCTCCGCTTGCTACTGTAGCGCGAGGAGGGGAAAGTTGGGTTTTCTTCTGAAGGCTGTGCGCGCAGGGCATTAAGTAATATGTTAGTTATGTCATGTCGTCCACTACATGCACGGATTTCTGTAGATTGTTGCAAACCAGGTGTTTCACAAATTAAGACTTCCCCTCAGGTGCATATGCATGATCTCAAATTCTTTTGACTTCCATGGGTTAATTGATGAATTTCGCGCAATATTTACATGTTTACTGCTACAGTTTCTTTAAAGTTTAAACTGAACCTCTTTGTTAATGATGACATAATGTGCACTAATAGGAAGTACGGGAATTCTATTATATATGTGCTAAGAGTCCAAGACCGATCCCCTGGAGTTGTTGGATTATTATGATTCGTTTTCTGTTCTTGCAAACATAGTATATGCATCGGATCGAGTTTATATACTGCAGCCGTTGTGGTTTCACCTCTCATCAGGTATGTAGAAGAGCTCAGGCCAAAGAATATGTGATCTAATCCTGATATGTTGTGTTTCTAGGCTTCTGTATTTCAAACATTTGTCGACTTAACTACACCGCCTTCTGCTGTTTAGTAGATATAACATCTTTCTTCCACACGCCATAGTTTCAGTAAAACTAATGATGCTAGACGGATATGGATAGATGGACATGCTCTTGGAAAACACAGGGAATGATGATGCGCAGTACATGTTTCAGATTTTTATTTCTTACGATTGTCATGGGAGAGCTAGATATATTTTCTGGGGACTACCTACATTTAAATGTTTAAACATCACAAATTAAACCTCGAAGGTATGCAATTATGATGTGATGAAGGATGGAGAAGTAGCAAAAAGACTTGATGATGCATCCAGTGATATATGGTACTGCTGTAAGCAATACATTTGGTACATATCATCCAACATAAAGAGAAAACAAATTTTTTTGGTCCAATGTTTTTCCAAACAACTTTCCTAGCAGAAATTTTCTTTCTCCTCTGTTTGGATATCTTTTTACAGAATGACTACAAGTCAAATGTTCGTATCAAAAGCACATGTCCTATATTTATGCGATGGATTTGATCTATTTTTGCAAAATTAGATTTCCTTCATATTTTTCTAGATCCAGTAGAGGTGCATAGAAAACAGACTTGATTTATTTACACTGTTTTTCCTCCAAAACACTGACGAAGTAATCACTTTATATCACTAATAGATACTAGAGACTGAATTTGATTTATCCATGTTTTCTTTATGAAGGGAAGTTCCATCCGAAATTTGAATTTTTATTGCATGCTTCAATACATAGTAGTTTATCTCCGATTAGTGCAGAACCATCATTTTCCAAAAGTATAGCTTGATATTTATCTGAATCAGAGAAAAACGGAGCAGCCAACAAAAACATGCAAGGATGTTTCTTCATTCACATGCCTCTGCTACGAACAATGCACGCCTGTACCATTCATCATGCACACACATATGTATAAACTATTACTTAATATACACTAGACATGGTACATCTCTTAGCTCTGTTTTTTATCATCCAGCTCTGCAATTTTTATTGCATGCTTCAATACATAGTAGTTTATCTCCGATTAGTGCAGAACCATCATTTTCCAAAAGTATAGCTTGATATTTATCTGAATCAGAGAAAAACGGAGCAGCCAACAAAAACATGCAAGGATGTTTCTTCATTCACATGCCTCTGCTACGAACAATGCACGCCTGTACCATTCATCATGCACACACATATGTATAAACTATTACTTAATATACACTAGACATGGTACATCTCTTAGCTCTGTTTTTTATCATCCAGCTCTGCTTAAATCTGCAAATTGCGAAGTTATTTTTTTCAAGTTGTGGGCTCGGAGGAAGATAATATGATCCTTTTTCATGAGAAAATAAGGCCAGTGGTTTTTTTTTTTTTAGGATCAAAGCAAACGCCCCGACCCTATCCTTTCGTTCCCCATCTACAGTGACCGAAGGAGATTTTTGGGCGATCCCGTGCGTGCCAGCTCGCCGGCGGCGGTCCGCTCGATCCCTCGCCCTCCGCGGCCGCTCCGGCGGCGGGAGGACGGGGAATCGGCGGATCCCGCCGTGTACATAGTCTAGGCGTGTGTGGGTGGCCTGCCGGCGGCGCTGGGGTGAGGGCGGCGTGGTCGGAGCGGCCGGTGGCGGCGGCGGATCCCTCCTCTGTTTTTGGTTCTCCTGTGGAGGATCTGCGCAGATCTGCTGCCGCGGGCGTGGTTGCTGCTCTCCGGAGCTGCGGCGCGCTCTTCCTGAAGCTGGCGGCCGTGATGGCGGCGTCGCTTCTTGCTTTTGGGGTTCGGCAGTCTCCACTCCGGTGGTGGCTGATGCTTTTGCTTAAACTTCCTGGGAGTTTGCAGGTGGAACGTTCTTCCTCGTCGGAGATAGCGGTGGGCGTGGTGGATGAAGGGTGGAGCTGTCGTCTTCGTCTCCGGCGTGATGCGAAGATGGCGGTGCGGAAGCAGCTCGATGCCGATGTTCGTTCTTTGACCAGATTCTGGCGCCTGCGTCTGATGGCTCATGCGGCTTTTCAACATGCTTGGTCGAGTTGTCTTCTCCGGTGTGAGGTGAGGCCACCTTCTTCGTCTCCGGTGGTGTGCTGCTGGGGTTGGAAGACGGCGTGCTGCGTGGTGGATCCGCTGCTGATGCGTGTGAGTGTGTTCTGTTCTGCGTTCGTGCGTGTGTGTGCTTTCATTTGCTGATCATGTACACGAACTCCTTGTCAAAAAAAAAAAAAAGGCCAGTGGTTTTATTTTAAAATCTTTATGTCCTCTATGATGGGTGGTTTGTTGTTGTGTTTTGCGTATTGTTGCCATAATTTCCAACTCCTCTTTAAAGAGTTCACGAGTTTTCCAGGTAATACTTCTGAACTTCTGTTATTTGAGCAAACATTTTATACTGGGTTTCAGCAAACATTTGAACCAATATTATGGAAATTGAGAAGCAAATGAACTCTAATGGACCAATATAAGTAAGTCAAGGTCAAATGCTCTGTTGCTTCTTAAAGGAAGATATTATATTCATTAAATTCTTGCATTTTGAAAATCTAGCAGAGCAGCAGCCTATTACGGCAACCTTAATTTTGTTATTAGTCTTTTGCCTATTGGGGAAACCGAATTTCCGTTCTCTGTGTTAGCAAACTGAATGGATGAAAATATTATTCTGTCAGGTACAAGTTGTCAGGTACAAGTCAGCTTATAACCTTTATATTAGTCCACACACAACATAGTATATCTACTAAAATAATTGCAATGCCTGCAGATGTTGTTGGTCTGATAACTGAAATTACAGAGGTGACTGCTGCCTCTGGATCTAATAAGTAGAAAAAACGACAGGTCTACATATCTGACGGAAAGTAAGGCTACTTATCTGAAAGGCAAAATTGACAGAATCGTTAGTACAGGCAGTCATCATATTCGTTTTGGTAATACTATTTCAGGGAACAAGTCGTTGTGACATTATGGGGCGAACATGCAAATACCTTTGACGCACAAGCTCTCCAGGAAGCATCTACAGAGCAGCCAATCATTGTACTATTTGTCGGAATGACAGTTCGCCAATTCTCAGGTTAACATTAACCTTCTTGCGCCCCTCCCTGGTTCCCAAAAATAGATGAATTATGATGCAACGAATTATACTTCTAATTATATTTTGTTGTACAAGATACCATATCGGATGTTACATCAACGAGGAACTTGATAAATAAATGAATTATACTTCTGATTATATTTTGGTGTACGAGAAATCATATATGTCTGATGTTACAGCAACAACCAACTTGCATGCCATATCAAAAAGTTGTCGTCGTATATTGCCATTACAAATTAGGTTCAACAAATGCTCTGTTCTCAGCTTACTGTTATGCTACTGTTTTCTCTACCTATTTATTGTTCTTCTATTTCTGATCAATTCGGTGTCTCTTGCTGTACATATTCCGTCTTCCTCTGGAAATAACATCACAGTATCGGATCCACCTGTAGTCCATCGTATTGGTTCTTACCCGACTCAATCAGGTAGATTTTCGGTTTTAATTCATGGCTTTTGCATAGCACATCGTATTTCAAAGATGGGCACATCATATTTCAATTGTCATTTTTGCTTAAGGTTTTAGACCACACAAACTGGGCAAGACCAATAAATTACATGGCAGCTCACGTTACACATGTTTTAGAGCAGCAGTAAAATCTTTACAAAATTCTATGCATTCCATCTCTTTTAGCGTACACAATTGGCTTCAAGCTTCATTTCATCTCTTTTAGCCCTCCACATTTCGACCACACGGGTGCGGCGTGTCGCCGCGCCATGTTGCCTAGTATAGGGATAAAGAGGGAACGAAGTACTTGTCGCTCGTGACCTTGGAGTGTGCATTTAAGAGTATTATTGTTCTCAACCTCATGTCATGAAATTTAAGGCAATACTCCGTTTTATTACTTAAATCTGAGCATGTCAACAACCCACTTGCTTAGCGAGTATTAGCATTACATCCTTATGAAACTAGGTGTGTTTTGATTTTTGGATATGTTGCCCATACGAATATTTACCATTAAAGCATGACGCTTGTGTATGAATTATTTCTCATAACTGTGATTAATACTGTACCACCATGATTATTGGAGAGAGAGAGATCAAGTGAATCCATTAACCCATGTCCTTTGTCTACATAAGAGTAAACCGTTGGCATGACCTCTAACATCTTAGAGGATTGGGCTATCTCTGAAAAGAGCATCTTTATATTTACTGTTTTACTGCATTTTATTTTCAAGGAAGCAAATCATTCACCATAGTTCCTTTACTTTGTTTAGTGCGTAGAAAACTAGAATTGTGACACTGTAGTTTTAGAGAATAAATAGCTTTACCTTCTTACTCTTGCGGTTCGATGGCCTAAAAAATGCCTATATAAGTCCTCATTTTCGTGACTTTTAGAGTGGGATGGCGCCACGGGAAATAGAGACATAATGTCGGGGGGTTGCCCCCGGGTAGGGCAAAGATGTGGTGTTAAGTGTTGCAAAGGGCTAGCCGGATCAACATCTAGCCGGGTCAACATCTAGCCGGGTCAACAAAGTGCGAAAAGACGCCAAAGAGGATCCGGTAAAGTCTAACCGAATCAGAGGAAGGAAACCGGTTAAGTTAGCCGGGTTGGTCAGGAAGGACCCGGATAAGGTATCCGGATATTGCACAAAGGCCAAGTAATGTCAGAAAGGTTCACGGGTTCTGCAGGTCTCCTGCCAGAAGTTGAGAAGACAGCCGGGTCAAGTCACAGGTTTTCCGGGTCGCAAGGCCCTAGGCGCTGACTTGGCCAATTCGGGAAAGAGGATATGACCAGGGCCCGGGGGGCTACGCCTGCCATTGCCCAAAGTGGCAAGATAGGCCTGCTAGGGACTTGACGGCCAGGTCAGGTCACGGGATTCCTGGGAGCACAGCAACCTAGGAGCTGACTCGGCCAATTCGGGAAAGGGGCAGTGGCTAGGCTACTGTGGTCTACACTGCCTTAAGCTCAAAGAGGAAAGATAAGCCTGTGGTGGACAGAGGATGAGCTGGGCTGAGTGACAGGGGCCAGTATTTGTCCTGTTTTCCTTGTCCATGCCATTGTCCTCTGCGGCGAGGGGCAAAAGGGTAATTCGGTTACTGTATATATGCACCACCACCTTCCCCTGTGAGGAGGATCGACCATTGTGAGCATCATTTCCCCCAAGCTTCATCTTCTACCTGGAGCTCACTCCATTGTTCATCATACAGCTCAAGGAGCGCTCTGTACTTGTAAACACTTGAGATATAAGAGAGTAGGCTAGAGCTGCAGTAGGGGTGTTACCTCCACAAGAGGGCCCCGAAGCAGGGTACATCGTGGTGTTCTTTGCTGTTCTTGGTTTGCTTTGTTCTTGCTGGTTCTTGCGACTTCTTGCTGATTCTTCATGCGTGCTTCGTGAGCGCGCAAACCCTCCCCGGTTCCCCCAACGCCCAAGCGAGCCCACACTTAAGCCATCCCCATGGCATCTGCCGTGACACCACCACGACAGTTGGCGCCCACCGTGGGGCGAGCGCGGCGTTGGCTGGGGTTTCCATCCGGACGGGCACCGTCGCTGGCTCCGGCGAGCGGGTCCTCTCTGGGCTCGTTTGCAAGATCGGCGAGTTCAACTTCATCAGCGACAACGCGGGGTGCTTCACCGACAAGCCCTTCCCCGCTGACGGTTTCCTCATGACGCTCGGCAGCTTCGTCACCTACGTCGCCACCGAGCCTGTCCGCGAGTACCCGGCGCAGGTGCTCGTGGCTGCGGATCCTCCCTCTTTCCGCGCAGCTCTCGGAGGCGTAGCGCTCGCCCCGGGAGTAGCGTGGAGGTGATGATGACCGGGCCAAGTGCAGCAGCTGGCAAAGGAGATACCAGCAAAAGCATGCCCGAGGAGCTGGCCACGCCAGTTGATCCGGTTGGCAAGCCGACTCGGACAGCTAAGTTCCCAAAGGAGAGACCAGATCCTGTTGGCCCGCTTGGCATGTCAAGTAGGGAGGCTCCTTTAGAAGATGTCTTGGAGAAATTAGCTCGGCCAGTGGCACCTGGGGCAGATGTAGAACTCACTGTAGCTCAGCTAGAGGCAGAGCGCCTGAGGTTGCAAAAAGAAGCCCGGTTAGTGGTGGAGTCTAGGCAAGCCTTTGATAGGATATGAGAGAGTACAATGCGGCTAATGGAATCACAGATGGTTTTACTCCTGTAGTGCATCGCTCACGCAAGAAAGCCGAGTTGCGTAACAGGGGTAAGGACCTCAATGACGAGTTAGCCAGAGCTGCAAGATCGAGCTCAAGTAAGGCTACTAGTCATAGATCCGGCACAGGCAAGCCGGTATATAGCTCCCCGGCTAAGAATCTTAGGGCTGCAGCGGCAGCGCGAGCCGAATTAAGTACATTAACCGGGGATGCTTGGCGCAAGCAGGCGGAGAGAGTCAATGAGCTTGTAGATGTGTGCAACAGGCAGAATGAAGCCTACCGGAAAGCTAATCCGGATGCTGGTGGTTCCCGTGTAGTGGTGTCGGTTAAGGCTGCTAGCCAGAAGTCTAAGGGCCAGGCGTCATCTCCGCATGTTGTAGTTGACCGATCCCCAAGTGTGAACTCGGGTAAGAGCAAGCAGCTGCAAACCTATGATGCCGTATATGCGGGCAAGCAGCTAGCAGCTCAAGGAAGAGGCGGACAAAGCAGAAACAGTGGTGGTCAAGGCAATCTGGGTGCGGAAGGGGAAATTCGGCTGGCCGAGGTCAACCACCACGCCATCCCGGACAGCAAATGATGGCACAGGTGCAGCAGCAAAGTGGTGGCCAGGTGGGCTACCGCTATGACGATGGCAATTCGGCTATGGCGCGAGCCGGATACCAGACGTATGACAATGCACTGGCGTCGAGACTGGGGCCTCGGATGTTGGATCCGGATGATCAGCGTCTCAAGTTGGACAGAATCTACCAGTCCGAGAAGCTGGAAGAGCAAGGCCCACCGGGTCCACCATGCTTTGGACCTCGGATAATGAATGAGCCAAGTGTGCCGTTGTTCCAGCTCGGCCGCAACACGAAGCCGTATAATGGCAGCACCAAGCCACAGGATTGGCTGACGGACTATGTATCATCAGTGCACATTGCGGGGGGCAATCGCCGATGGGCGGTCCGGTATCTCCCGCATATGTTAGAAGGTCCAGCCCGGATCTGGTTGAATAACTTGCCGCCGGGTAGTATCAATTGTTGGATGGATTTGGAACAGGCGTTTAACAGCAACTTCTCCAGCACCTACAAGAGGCCAAACCGACCTCAGCTCCTGGCTGCATGCAAGCAGGAAGAGAGGGAGACAGACCGAGAGTATTTGACTCGGTGGAGCAACATGCGCAATTCTTGCGAAGGTGTAGTAGAGGAGCAGGCCATTTCATGGTTTGCGCAGGGATGCAGGCATGGTACCCCACTTTGGCAGAAACTCCAAAGAGATATGCCAAAAACCCTGGCAGATATGATCCGGATAGCAGACACGTATGCACTGGGTGATCCAACACAGCCCGCATTGGATGCAGTGGGAGCAAACAGGAGGCAACCGGTTAATAACCGAGTTGGACCATTAAGGCCCAGTGACCGACATGAATTCGGTTACAAGAGGAGAGATCCGGATTACAGATACGGTTCTGATCAAGTTGCTGCGGTAAACATGGACCAACCCGGAGCGGGAGATAGCCAGAGGCAAAAAACTGATGGTCCGGCTTGGAGGCCGAATCAAGGTGCTTGGCCGAAGAAAGTGTGGGAGGGACCAAGTCCACCTCTGACTTTTGAGTCCAGATTAGATGGGCCTTGCTGTTATCACACACAGATCCACGCAAACCGGCTAATCATTCGACCGGAACTGTAGTTGGCATCACCGCATTCAGGCGGAAGGTCAAAGAGGACCACCTCAGAGAGGTGCTCCTAGACCGAATTTCAGGCCAAAATGCCTAACCGGAGCCAATGCAACCCCGGTGAACGCTGGAGCTCCGAGGCCAGCAGCAACGAAGCCGGTTAACCTGGTGAACATGGGAGGCAATGACAATGATGTTGGCCCAAGTAGGCAAGGTGGATACCCTGGAATGATTACAAGGAAGCACATCAGAGTTATGTGGTTTTCGTGACCGAGCCAACTGACAAGAAAAGTCAGTTGAGAAGAGCAAAGGAGGTGAATGCAGTGATGCCAGCAGTTCCAAAGTACTTGAACTGGTCTGAGCAGGAAATCACGTGGAGCAGGGCGGATAATCCCCGAATCATGCCAAGTCCAGGAACCTATGCGCTAGTCGTGGATCCGACTCTGGTTGGGCCCAAGCTGAATGTGAAGTTTAGCCGAGTCTTGGTTGACAATGGCAGTGCCATAAACATCATGTATCGGGATACAATGGTCAAGTTGGGTATTTCGCCGAATCAGTTGCAACAGAGCAGTTGTACTTTCCATGGCATAGTACCCGGGGTGTCTTGTTCCCCCATGGGTAAGATCTGGGTGGATGTGTTGTTTGGTACCAGGGACAATCACAGACTTGAGAGTCTCGAGTTCGAGGTGGTGGATTTGGAAAGCCCATACCATGCTCTGCTTGGCAGGCCAGCATTAGCCAAGTTCATGATATCTACTCATGTGGCCTACCTCAAGATGAAAATGCCTGGCCCGAATGGTGTTATCACCGTTGCGGGAGACTACAAGAAGGCCATACAGTGTGCTACAGTTGGTTCTAACTTAGCCGAATCACTGGTGATACAAGCTGAAAAGAGCAAGATGCACGAGGTGGTGGCAATGGCGAAGTCGGCTCAGTTAGGCGTGCTGGCCATGACCAATCCGGATGCGGGTGCAACATTTGAGGTGCCCAAGGAGACGAAGAAGATCCCCATTGACCCGGAGAACCCGGAGCGCATGGCCATCATTGGTGCCGGGCTGGATGAGAAATAGGAAAGCGCGCTCTGTCACTTCCTCCGTGAGAATCGGGATATCTTTGCATGGTCGGCTAAGGACCTGCCTGGTGTTCCGAGGGAGTTGGCAGAGCACTCTTTATTTGTCAGGCCGGATGTAAAACCGGTGAGGCAACCGACTCGGCGTCTCTCAGATGATCGAAGAAAAGTGGTGCTTGATGAGCTGGCTAAGCTGCTTGCAGCCGGATTTATTATGGAGGTGTTGCATCCAGACTGGATATCCAATCCGGTTCTGGTAGAGAAGAAGAAGGACGAACCAGCTGTGGTCAAGGTGTGGCGTATGTGCATCGACTTCACCAATCTGAACAAGGCATGCCCGAAGGATCCATTTCCTTTACCTCGGATTGATCAAGTGATCGATTCCACTGCTGGGTGTGAGTTGTTGTCTTTCATTGATGCGTACTCTGGTTTTCACCAGATACCACTGAACCCTAAAGATCAAATAAAGACTGCTTTTATTACCCCGTACGGGGCGTATTGCTATCGTGTCATGTGTTTCGGTTTGAGAAATGCCGGTGCAACTTATCAGAGATGTATGCAGAAATGCTTACACTCCCAAATGGGCAAAAATGTGCAGGTGTATGTCGATGATATCGTCATCAAAACTAAAGAAAAGCACACTCTCCTCGAGGATCTCGAGGAAACATTTGTGAACTTAAGAAAATATCGTTTGAAATTGAATCCGGATAAATGCACTTTTGGTGTCCCGGCTGGAAAGTTGCTCGGTTTCCTTGTATCGAGCCGAGGTATTGAGGTGAATCCGGCTAAGATCCGAGCCATAGAAAGAATGAAACTGCCAAAATGTCTGAAAGATGTACAAAAATTCACCGGGTGTTTAGCCTCGTTGAGTCGGTTTGTGAGTCGGCTAGGAGAAAAAGCCTTGCCCTTGTATCAGTTGATGAAAAAGAGCACCGGGTTCACGTGGACCCCGCAAGCAGATTCGGCTTTCAACGAATTAAAAAAGATGTTGTCCACTGCACCAATTCTGGCGTCACCTTTGCCGAATGAGCCAATGCTACTTTACATTGCGGCCACTAACCGGGTCGTAAGTGTGGTTATTGTGGTAGAAAGAGAAGAAGAGGGCAAATCCGTGCAGAGGCCGGTGTACTATTTGAGTGAGGTGATCTCAACTTCGAAGCAAAATTATCCTCACTACCAAAAGATGACATATGGTGTGTACCTGGCGGTCAAGAAGTTGAAACATTACTTCCAAGAGCATCCGATTACAGTGGTGTGTGAAGCTCCAATTGCGGAGATCATTGGGTGCAAAGATGCAACTGGCCGAGTTGCCAAATGGGCGATAGAAGTGTCTCCTTACACACCGCATTATGAGAGAAGAGATGCTATCAAGTCTCAGGCTTTGCCGGATTTCCTTTGTGACTGGGCTGAGATGCAATATGAACCACCTAAACCGGATTACAATTACTGGAGGTTGCACTTTGACGGTTCCAAATGCAAAATCGGGCTAGGTGCTGGGGTGGTGCTCACATCACCAAAACAGGATCAATTGCGATATGTATTGCAGATTCATTTCTCAGCGTCAAACAATGTAGCCGAGTATGAGGCACTGATCCATGGGCTTAATGTGGCTCGGGACATCGGCGTTCGCCGGATTGAATGTTTCGGTGATTCGGATTTGGTCGTGCAGCAATCTTCTGGAAATTGGGATGCTCTTGATGCCAATATGGCACTGTATCGGTTTCATGTTCAGAAAATTTCGGGATTTTTTGAAGGCTGTGAGTACAAGCATATACCTCGGCTGGAAAACCAAGCTGCAGATGTTCTGTCAAAACTCGGGTCGTCTAGGGAGGCAATCCCACCCGGATAGCCTTGAATCATCTAAGGGTCCCTTCAATCAAACCTTCGCCTGATTCCGAGTCGATTTTTATTCCCAAGCAAGAATCCGAAGCTATTCCTATGAATGTTGATGTTGAGTATATCGAGGAAGACCCGGGGACTGCATGCCCGGACTCGGGGACTGCTCACACAGATTCGGAAAATGCTAACCGAGTCTTGGGAAAGAGGAGCAGAGATGAAGATGATGCTAACCGGATTGTGGGGAATGGACAGAAGCTGATAGAAGAAATAATGGCGGCCAAACCTATGGAAGAAAATGAGCACTTGTTCCCTTTGCATCCAGTACCAGAGTGGGCTGAAGAGATCATGAAATTCATCGAGGAAGGAAGCTTGCCAAGCGATGAAACCAAGGCTAGGCGTGTCCAGAGGAGATCCAAGGCTTATACCATCATCAACAAGGAGTTATACAAAAGAAGTGTAACCGAGGTGTTGCAGCGCTGCGTGGAGCCAGCAGAGGGCAAGGAGATGCTCCTAGAGATACACCAAGGTGAATGTGGACATCATTGCAGTACAAGAGCCCTGGTGGCTAAAGTGTTCCGGCATGGATTTTATTGGCCCACTGCTCATGCAGATGCGGAGGACATAGTCCGCAGATGTGAAGGATGCCAGAGATTTGCTAAGCAAACACACTTACCCGCATCGGCACTGAAGACAATTCCTATTACTTGGCCATTTGCTGTGTGGTGTTTGGATATGGTGGGAGATTTCAAGCCGGCTAGGGGCAACATGACACATATGCTGGTGATGGTGGATAAGTTCACCAAGTGGATAGAGGTGAAACCAATCCGGAAAGTGGATGGCCGTTCGGCTGTAACCTTCTTGAAAGAAATCATTTTGAGATACGGATACCCTCATAGCATCATCTCGGATAACGGCACGAACTTTGCTGTCGGAGAGTTTGCCCGATTCTGCATGGATAAGGGGATCCGGTTAGACATAGCCTCAGTGGCGCATCCAGAGTCCAATGGACAAGTGGAAAGATCAAATGCTCTAGTGTTAGCCGGCATCAAGGCTCGTCTCATTGAACCATTGTTGAAAACTCCGGGGTGCTGGATAGATGAAATTCCATCAGTTCTTGGGGTCTAAGGACTACACCGAATCGGTCAACAGGCTACACGCCATTCTTTCTGGTTTATGGGGCAGAAGCTGTCCTACCCACTGACATAGAATATGATGCACCAAGGGTGGCAATGTACACTGAAACCGAGGCAAAAGAGGCCCGGGAAGATGCAGTGGATCTGCTAGAGGAAGCAAGAGAGTTGGCCCTGTCTCGGACAGCAATATACCAGCAAAATCTCAGGCGTTATCATAGCCGAAAAATCAGTCCTCGAGTGTTTCATGAGGGTGATCTAGTGCTGAGGCTGGTGCAGCGCAGCAAAGGCCGACACAAATTGTCACCTCCATGGGAGGGACCATTCATTGTGAGCAGGGCTATGCACAATGACTCGTACTATCTTATAGATGTACAGGAACCAAGGGAGGATGGCCTGGACAGACCCGGACAAGAAACCAAGCGACCTGGAATGTAGCTCTGCTTCGACCCTTTTACTCTTGAAGGGCGCAATGTATGTATTTCGGTTTATCATAAATGAAATTGCAGCAATCCGAGTCTGGACTCGGGGACTGTTTCGTAATAATGCATGTGTTTTTTACTGTTTTTTGTCCATACCGTTCGTGTGCCGAATTGCTTTGAACCCCGTCCCAAAATTCAAGTAATGTATGTTGTGTTGTTGATCTCGTGACTCGACTGACAAACACCAAAATGGTAGTCAAGAGCAGAGATGAGGAATATGGGAAACATGAAAATGGACTCGGGGACTCGGTCCAAAACCGATTCGGCACACGTCGTTTACTAACCCCTGTTATTTATTTTTTCGTTTATGTTGAATGATTCTAAACCACAACTCGCATGTTTCAAGTATTGTATGCTATGATTCCTATCTTGTGACTCGACTGTCAAAACACCCAAAGAGGTAGACAAGAGCAAAGATTTGGCAAAAGTAGTAAACAAGAAAACAGACTCGGGGACTCGGTTTAAGATGATCCAACATAAACCTTGTCCGGATCGCGTTAAGCATGATAAGCATAGTCTCGAAAGAACTTAAAATAGTCTATTACATCTGCTCCCGGCATACCGGGGATTTAATGTTTTTGTTAAGTACTTCAGGGTGCAGCGGACTCGGTCGCGGCAGACTCGGTCATAGGAGTTTCGGTTGCGGGAACTTCTGTGGTAGGAGCCTCGGTTAGCGGAGCTTCGGGGGCACGGGCTTCAGCTACGGGTGCTTCGGTTGAAGTGGACGCGGTTACGGGAGGTTCTGTTGCTGGAGCAGACTCAGAAGATGGTGGCACTTCGGAAGTAATCTTGACTGGAGAGCTTGAAGGATGGGCGGATTCGGAAATATCCGGATCAGGTGAAGCCTGTTTAGTAATCACAGTCAAGTTAGTGGCTGGAATCACAGGAGACTCGGTTGGAGTTTGTTCGGTGAGCTTGGCCGAGTCGGAGGCTGGTACCTTGCTGGATTCTTCTTCATCAGACTCGCCCTCAGAGTCGGCATATTCTTCTGCGGAGGCATCGTCCGATTCCTCTTCTTCAGTCTCTTCCCCATCGGAATAGACCGGAGCGTCCAGATCAAGATGCTTGGTGCGTGCAAATTCGGCCATGAAGTTGGCGGCTTCTTCACGGATCTTGATCCGGGTAGGGTCTGTAGCCCATGGAGAACCTTCGCGAAATGAGCGCACTTTGGCAAGGTCAATTAGCTCATACCAGGACATGATGAATAGTAAAGCTGCGTCAGCACCAGCGCGGGCGGATGAAGACCTCCACTGCTGTAACCGAGTCATCGCTTGGTCCAGGTCTCTGATCAGCTCCTCCGCAGGCACAACTTGCCGCGCTTCAGGAAACAAGATTCGGTGAGCCTTGAGACTGGCATTAAGCAGACCGATATGGGAATCCTTCAGAGGAGCAATCCGGCCTTAAGAGCTGTAATATGATCTTCGATGTCCCATGTCTCTGATAGGGAGCCTCGGTTAATTTAGCTCTCTCAGCTCGGGCGTTCTCACAGCCTGGCGGCTTGAAGCCGGATGCTGGTAAACTCTCCTACAAACAAATAAGCTAATACTGAGTTCAGCGAGAAGGAACACAAGCATATGTATCGGTTAAGAGCAGAAAGAAAAAGGGGATTCGGTGAACTTACGATCCATGTCATCGTTAAGGCTAGCAAGTGCAGCAAGCCATTTCGCACTGGCCGCTTTGTGAGCACTCAGTTCTTCTTTAGCCGCTTTGACTTCGGCTTCAGATTCGGCAATGGTCGTTTGAATTTGCTGGTCCAGTTGGCCCGCTTCTCAAGTCCGGCTTTGAAAGTATCCCGATCCTTCTGGATTATGTCTTTTTCACGCTTCAGCGTATCCCGCTCTCCTTTAACCTTGTTCTTCACTTTTTCAACTCGGTCAAGCTCTCGCTGGAGCCGAGTTACCTCTGATTTTTCCTCGGATAAAGCGCGCTTGTGCTCTTCTTCTTTCTTGTCCATTTCAAGACAGAGCCCATCGAAGGAAGTTTGGAGCTTCTGGTGCTGATGGGCGAGCTGCTTAAAGAGCTTGCCGCGAGCGGTCATGGTTTCCTGAAAGAAAACAGGCAAATGGCGTCAAAAGAATCTCGGGGACTGGCCCGAGATTAACCGAATCAGTTGGAAAAGAGACTCGGGGACTGGAAGTCCCACGGTGTCCTCGGTTAAGGCAACATTCATGTTAAGTTTTTTAGAGATTCAAGCCGAATGACTTTCTTACTCGGAGGAGTATCAGTCGTTCGACCCGAATCTCGGGGACTGGGTATAGTACTATTTGATCATGTTAAAATAAAAGCAAGATTCGGAAAATTTACCTCAAACACCCGGTTAGCTTCAGTGACCGAGGTCTGTACAGAGTGTAATGATTGAAACATCCGACTAGGCCCAGCCGGATGTGGCGCTGAAGGAGAAAAATCTTGGCGAGGTCAGCATCATTCCAAGCTTCAATGAATTGCTTGGCGGACTCGAGCTTATCGCTGCTCGGAGGGCGGGATTCGACGGACTGGCCGAATCGAATCGCTGATGGGGCGGCAGAAACCTTCTTGCTAGCAACCACCTGCTTATCCGAGGTGGTTGGAGTTGTGCCAGAGGCACCTTGAGTCGGCTTGGGTTGCGGTGACGCACCCGGAGTCTGCTTCGGATGTGGCTCCTTGTGCTGCTTCTCGGAAACTTGCTGTTGCTGTTGCTGCTTCTGCTTTTTCTTCTTCTGCTGCTCTTGATTCAGCAGGGTTTGCGCTGCGGGAGTAGGGCGAGGATCCGGCTTAGGCAGGGGTAGCCGATGTCTTGGCCTTTTCCTTCTCCAGCTCCTTGAGAGGGCGTGGCCAACTTGAATCTCGGATTGGAGCCGAGGTTTCCTCACTCTCCAAGTCAATAACCGGCTCTGAAATGGGAGTCGGCTGAGGAGTATTGGCAGTTGTGACACGCATTGGTGAGGTGGCAGTTCGGTCAGGAGACTGGGTTTCCATGGCCGTATCCAGTGGAGGAATGGGAGAAGAGATGGATGAATGAGTCTGCGCGGTGTGAGGACATCACTGCATAAAGCAAAGCAGACAGTTAACTCGGATATATATGACTCGGTTAACAGAGGAAGAAAGCAAATAAAGTCAGTATTACCCCTTGGTGGTAGGCATCGGCTTGACGCGATTCGGCTTGTCGCCGGACTTCTTTCTTCTTTTTGTCTGTGGGGCATCTGTTTCGGGCGCCTCAGCGCGTTTCCGAGAGGTCTCTTCAGTATCTTGTTTGGCTGGAACACAAGGAGGTGGTTTCCATGAAATCGGAATAGCGTCGATGGGTTCTAAGAGGCAGCAATCTTCATCTTCCTCGTCGGAAATATGGTGAATGTTTGATTGCTTACCCTTGCGGACTGGCTTGGCACGGGGAATTGGCAAATAGTCATCCGTATCCGGATCCTCTTCGCCCTCGCGCGGCGGGCTAAGATCCGGTGTCCATGCCTTGGTGGAGAGATCTCCGTCTTCAGTAAGTTGACGATCAAACAGCTGCAAAAAAGATAATGCGAATCCGGATCAGGCCGGGGTTATTCAGATGAAGTAAGATTGGATTCGGAGAGTGGTGAGCTAACCTGTGGAGGAAGTTTTTCCCGGTAGAATGGCTTTACACCCCACCGCCATTTATCCGACATCTCATTGGCAGCAATGGCGTTTACCCGTCTGAAGACGGAAGCTTTGTCAAGCTCGGTAGGATCTAGTGCGCCACGCATGTGGCATATCTTGTGGTCACGCCTTTGAAGAGGGCTGACCCGGCGAGAGATGAAGGTCCGGAGGAGGTCGTCAGAGATCATACCTTCTTCAAAAAATCCTCCAGAGTGGTATGCACTGTCTGAAGTTCAGCAATTGTTTCAGCCGGATTGTAACCGAAGTTCAGTTCGGCTGTGGGCGGCTCCATCCTGAATTCGGGCAGATTGAGCATCATGGCCCTCAGCTCTTACATAAAAAGGTCCTTTGCCACTTCTTGACCGTGTCTAGGCCTGTGACACGGGGAAAGGTGGATCCCTGCCTTGGCGTGATGCTAACCGAACCGCAAGCAGTCAGTTGTTTCGGCTTGGTACCTGGAATGGTATGCTTGCGGAGGTGGAAGTATTTGGCCCATATATCCACACTCGGCCAGAGGCCGAGATAGCCTTCGCAGAAGGAAGTGAAAGCTGATAAAGAGACGAAGGCGTTCGCCGGGAGGTGGTGAAGTTGTAGTCCGAAAAAGTCCAGAAAGGCCCGGAAGAAGTCACTAGCAGGCAATCCGAACCCGCGCTCGAAATGCGCTATGAATACCACGCGCTCACCGGGTTCGGGGGCCGGTGCGAGTTCTTTTCCGGGTCTGCGGCATATAACTTGCGGCGTTATACGCCGGGTGGCTCGTAGCCATTCCAAATCATTCCGGGTAACATCAGATCCCTCCCATCTGCCGGGAGGAAGTTTGGCCATAACCGACTCAGTTCTGCAGTAAAAAGGCAGATAACCGGATTAGGAGATTCGGAATCCATGACACCAAAGAAGAGTCGGATAACATTGAAACCGAATCAGATCTAAGGTAACTCGGCTAATCTTATCCCGGGTAGGGTTAACCGGGTCCAGTGGGGAAGGTGATGCGGTTGGAATCGCAAACATCTTTCCGCGGGTTTCTAGGGTTTGGAAGATCTACAGCGGTGGTAAAAAAGAAAGAAAATTACGGGTAAAAACATGGTTGAACTGCTCCTACGGTGACAAGTCTTTCTAGGCTAGTCTGATGTAAAACTTGGAGAGAAAGTATACGGAGTATGCTATGGCATGAACATGGCTTAGATACGCATCAATCTAGCAAGAACAGGCATGTGTATTTCAAGAGTATGAACTTGTCACGGTGGCTATGGCGAGAGGAGGAAGAACTTACAGTGCTGGTTCCTCGAAGGAGGAGTTCGACGGAGAAATGGCGGAGATGGGCGCGAGGCGCGGCTCCGGCGGTCTTGCTCTGGTGCGCTGTGCGTCCCCGGCGCGGCGAGTTTGGAGGTCGAGATTGCGGCGGCGACGGCGGAGCGGATAAGTAAGGGAATGAGGCGAAGAAGAAGGGGAGGTTCCTTCGCCCACATTTATAGCCTCCAGCGGTAACTGCCCCCACTGCTGCGCGGTTTTCGGAGTATCGTGCATTAACCGCACCCTGGAATTCTGTGGCCTTCAGTATGGCCGTGTATTCCCAGCACACACGAGGCAATAGAATTCTAAGCGGTGGGGAGGATCCTATGTGCTGGTCAACGAGGAAACCGAGGAGACGCGGTCGTTTGGTCAAATGCACTCGAGTACCCGGAAAATCCGGATAACGTGCTGTCAGTGACATGTCAGATCAGAGACCCGGATTATGGGGCTTTGCGCAGAGATTCACTGAAGTGTCCCAGAAAATCCTGAGACAAGATTGTGTAGTAATGTGATTCGGTTAGCGATGTTTGTTTTTAACCTGCTACGGCTCTTCAGCCGAGGCTGTAGAACCGCACCAGCTTCGGGGACTACTGTCGGGGGTTGCCCCCGGGTAGGGCAAAGATGTGGTGTTAAGTGTTGCAAAGGGCTAGCCGGATCAACATCTAGCCGGGTCAACATCTAGCCGGGTCAACAAAGTGCGAAAAGACGCCAAAGAGGATCCGGTAAAGTCTAACCGAATCAGAGGAAGGAAACCGGTTAAGTTAGCCGGGTTGGTCAGGAAGGACCCGGATAAGGTGATCCGGATATTGCACAAAGGCCAAGTAATGTCAGAAAGGTTCACGGGTTCTGCAGGTCTCCTGCCAGAAGTTGAGAAGACAGCCGGGTCAAGTCACAGGTTTTCCGGGTCGCAAGGCCCTAGGCGCTGACTTGGCCAATTCGGGAAAGAGGATATGACCAGGGCCCGGGGGGCTACGCCTGCCATTGCCCAAAGTGGCAAGATAGGCCTGCTAGGGACTTGACGGCCAGGTCAGGTCACGGGATTCCTGGGAGCACAGCAACCTAGGAGCTGACTCGGCCAATTCGGGAAAGGGGCAGTGGCTAGGCTACTGTGGTCTACACTGCCTTAAGCTCAAAGAGGAAAGATAAGCCTGTGGTGGACAGAGGATGAGCTGGGCTGAGTGACAGGGGCCAGTATTTGTCCTGTTTTCCTTGTCCATGCCATTGTCCTCTGCGGCGAGGGGCAAAAGGGTAATTCGGTTACTGTATATATGCACCACCACCTTCCCCTGTGAGGAGGATCGACGATTGTAAGCATCATTTCCCCCAAGCTTCATCTTCTACCTGGAGCTCACTCCATTGTTCATCATACAGCTCAAGGAGCGCTCTGTACTTGTAAACACTTGAGATATAAGAGAGTAGGCTAGAGCTGCAGTAGGGGTGTTACCTCCACAAGAGGGCCCCGAAGCAGGGTACATCGTGGTGTTCTTTGCTGTTCTTGGTTTGCTTTGTTCTTGCTGGTTCTTGCGACTTCTTGCTGATTCTTCATGCGTGCTTCGTGAGCGCGCAAACCCTCCCCGGTTCCCCTAACGCCCAAGCGAGCCCACACTTAAGCCATCCCCATGGCATCTGCCGTGACACCACCACGACACATAATGTTTGCCGTTGGAAGAGAATTGGAGGGGGAATCGCTGCTGAAATCGCCTCCATTCGCCTCTCATCCATCGCCATCGCCTCCTCGTCGCTCTCCACCAAGAAGAGGGAGTAGTTAACCCCCTGGACTATGGTTTTGTGGTAGTAGTTTGATCATATCTCTCTATGTGCTATCATTGTTTTAGACCATATGAGCTGCCCTACATACGACATTATAGATGTAATTCCTATGGTGGATCTTTGTTTATGGGATGGTGTATCCCATGCACTTGCTGTTATGTTGAGATATTTGTAGATCCATGTTATACTCTCGTTCTATTTGCTTACATGATAGGATTGCACTATAGCATGTTGAAGTGGATGCGGGTTGACCAAAGATGATAGAAACCGTGACACAATTCTTTGGATGCATGTTATAGGGGAATTATGGGGACCTGGAAACATTATTTGGTGGTTGCACATGTAGTCTTAATATCTCCCTCGCTTGCGCATGTATGTAGCATTGGAATCAATCACCAGGGGTGTAATTGTGCATGTATGTGGCTGCACCAATTTTTGCTTCACCATAGATTTATTCTATGCAATTCTTCTATGCTAAATTCTTGCAAGTAGACAATGGGAGAGTATGGTATGGTTTATATGAGGTAGTACCAGAAAGGTGCATGCCAAGTGACAGAAATGGCAGCACTAAGTAATAGAAATAGCAACCGCATCCTATGGCAGACACACATCTAGGGATAAAGAGAGAATGAAGTACTTGTCGTTCATGACCTCGGAGTGTGCATTTAAGAGTATTGTAGTTCTCAACCTCATGTCATGAAACTTAAGGCAATACTCTGTTTTATTACTTAAATATGAGCATGCGAACAACCCACTTGCTTAGGCAATATTAGCATTACATGCTTAGGAAACTAGGTGTGTTTTGATTTTTGGACATGTTGCTCATATGAATGTTTACCATTAAAGCATGGCACGTGTGTATGAATCATTTCTCATAACTATGCTTAATATTGTACCACCATGATTATTGGAAAGAGAGATCTAGTGAACCCATGAACCCAGGTCCTTTGTCTACATAAGAGTAAACCGTTGGCCTGTCCTCTGGCATCTTAAAGGATTAGGCTATCTCTGAAAAGAGCATCATTATATTTACTATTTTCCTGCATTTTATTTTCAAAGAAGCAAATTATTCACCATTGTTCCTTTAATTTGTTTAGTGCATGGAAAACTAGAATTGTGACAATCTGGTTTTAGAGAATAAATAGCTTTACCTTCTTCCTCCTGCGGTTCGATACCCTACACTTCCACATTGAGAGGAACTACAACTATCCCTGTCACTTGGGGGTAATCACGCGCTGCCGCTGGCCACCTCCAGTACCTTGCAGAAGCAGGACATGATGGCCGGCAAGGACGCTGATGGCATCGCCATGGCCCCGGACAGGGAACAGTCGAACGAAATCTGCGCGAGGTCATGGGCGGTGCTCACGGAACTGAGGATCGAGTTGGGCGACGTCAATGGTGAGCCCATTACCACGTAACGCTTCGGTGTTTTTTTGTTGATATAAACCTACATGGTTCTTTTTTCGTTGAAACGAATGGTCATGGTTCCTAACCAGGCTTAACGGACCTGAACGACAGCACAAATCACGTAACCATATCGGACGACCCCAAATGCATGCGTAGCTACCACTGTAAGTATTAAATCCATATGAAGTTACTACCATTGTTTCTATTGATTTAGAAGATTTCCCACGAAAGTCCTATTATTTTTGTGTCTACTCTAAAAAAGGGAAACCCCTATTTTTGTATTTTGAACTTTCAATAACCTTCTGTAGGTCAATTAACTCGGGGATTCTTGCCACGTCAATATTTTCATATAACGAAGACCACGAGATGAAGCCGGAGACCAGAAGCCTCCCGAGGCTCCAGATAGCTTCCATGGTGTGGCCCACGAGCACAGCCACACCATGGGAGGGATCTGGCCCCATGGGCATCTGATCAACCTCAATCCAATGCTCACACCTCCATTTTGACCTAAAATCGGGTATATATATGGGTTTTCACAAATTTGCAAGAGAGATGGCACTATGAGGCGAAACATGGAAACAGAGAACAGAGAAACGCCATCGTCGAAGATTGGAGGGTGAAAAGCCACCGGAGCCTCTCCCAGTTGCATCTCCAATCTCTCGAACAAGTTCTCCATCGCCTCCATGATTAGAAGAGAGTAGTCCACCTCTGGACTACAGGTTCGTGGCAGTAGCTGGATCATCTCTCTCTATATGCTATCATGTTTTATAACCATATGAGCTGCCCTACATGATTATAGTCATATTTGTATACCCTTGATGGTGGATCTTTTGATATGAGACATGTTATATGATGCAAAGTTCATTATGTCTTTGGTGTATTTATAGATGCATATTATTACCCCGTTCTTGTATGTCTGTTCTGATCAAACTACTATGCCAGTACATGTGTGGGGGAACATCTGTATTAGATGGAGTAGAACTTGTGGTGGGACCTGGATAGTGACATAAATTTTGGGACAACTATGGTTTTTACCTTTCTTGTGCTACCTCACTAGGGATAATGGGAAGGCGGTGCGCTAAACCGCTTAGTGACAACTTAAGCGGTCTTGTGTTTTTCAAAGCATGTGTGTGGGTTCTTCCAACATCATGTCATTATACTTATGGCAATACTCTGTATAAATACCGAATTCTAAGCATGCGAACAACCCACTTCTTAGAGAGTATTAGTGAGGTTTGTTGCATCACCTTGACGCTAGGACGTGATGCCCATATGAATACCTACTATCGAGACATACATATAACTTGCACGCATGATAACTTTTCATAGAGAGCATAATTTGTGCCACCATGTTTACGAGAAAGGGATCAAGTGAACCCATGAACCCCGGTCAATTTTTAATCATAAGAAACAACTTTTACTTTACTTTACCCACTACTACAAATTGCACACTAAAATATTCCAAAAATACAAAAACATTCACTGCATTTCCTTTTACTGTTTTTACTTTATTTCCACTATCAACAACATTTTTTCTCAACACCGTTGTACCTGGCAACTACCACGATGGAGTTGGGGACAACAAGACAATTACTTTCAGTTTTGTAATATTGCTTGAGGAGGTAGAAGAGAGTCAAGAGTTCCTTGTGTTTGATATTCAACCCTATGTCATTTTTGTGGGGAAAGATTCACTTGCTACAACACTCTAGGCTTGGAGTCCCAACAATTTGTTATACGTAGTCTATTGCCATTAGGAACCCAGGCTGGTTCCCACTGATCGACTGAGTTGGATGAAATTGGGTAGGTGGCATAAACTGACCAGCAGCCTGCATCTGCGTGAGAGGATTTTGCAATAGATGATTTGGTTGCATGAACAACATTTGATACTGTGTCTGCCACTGCACCATCGGCTGGAGCTGAGGATTCCCCCCAATTACTCTGCTAAAAACCCCAAAAATTCCCCGGCCCACTGAACTGAATCATCTGCGGTGTCTGCATACATGGAACTGCTTGAGGAGTGATGCCTGCAAGTGCACAGGGTTGTTACAAGTATTTTTCGCGGATAGTATATCCAAGTTTATATGTCCCAAGATAGCTTTAGCGAAGTCTCTCACAAACCCCACAACAGCGTGTCACCATAGCTGTGTTCGCACCCAAACAATGTTTGGAAATAGTTTACTCTGTAAATTGTTAGGATAGCAATAATAATATAAATTTATAATAACTAATAAAATAAAGTAAAACAAAACATAAAGTAAATCTGAAAGTAAATGCGCGAGTGAGAAAGAGAGAGAGCAGAAGACGTTAATGGGGAGTCTGAAATCACCACTAGTACTCACATTAATGATGGAGAATTATTCTTTCTTAAATATTTTAAATGTGTAAGGGTGGAGTCCCGTATAAAGATGTGCCCTGAGTCTATCAGGCATACACGCCCCGCACAACCACTGCTAGTTGCGGTAAGAAACCCGACAGGACGGACCGAGCCCCTAGCAATTAAGGGTTACCCCATGGTTGCGGAGAGGGGTTCTGTGGATCTCCGTTACTTCCATGTTGACATGCAAACAAGTGGTATCTCCACCAGAGAGAGGGTATCAAGTCTCCCCCTGTTTGAATATATATGGGGCACGATATCCACCCCTCCTTGCATCAACACAAACAACCTACTTGAGTCCCGAAGGCAAATATTATACAGCCGGTCTTCGCACAATATACACAAGTAGACTGTTACTACACAAGTACTATTTAAGACAAAATAAATCCTTCATTCATATAATAGAGAAATTAGGTTTCATCCATATCCCCAACTAAATTACTCAAGCATGAGAGCACAAGACATCATAGGAGCACTCATACGAACAATCGATGGATGAATAAAAAGGGTACACGAAGCATTCTACAACAAAGTTCAAGATTACAACGAGATGGATGGAGGAGTTCGATGGCGGCGGCGTAGAGGATGATGGTGGTGATGTAGATGTCGTGGCCTCCGTGTCCCGAGCCTTGTCTTCTTCTCCGATGGATGGTGTGGTGGAGTTGCTGCAGCCCTTCGGGGCGGCGGCTATGGATGAAGATCCATTGAGGGAGCTAGGTCTTCCCCTCCTTATATAGGCGGCCTCCACTTGATCCAAGGGCTCTAGATGAGTCCCTCTCAGCCCCACAAACCGTCCTTATCATCTAAGGAAGGTTAGGGCTCAAACGGGGCCGAAATCGGTGAAGAATCACAAAATCGGCAACCGTACCGCTGCTCGTTATCTTGTTCTGGCTTCAATGCTTGGCCTTGTCAGCTGGTACGGGGGCAGTACGGTCACAACGTCTTCTCTGTTTGTTTATTTTTTTTAACAGGCACGGGCGTTCCGGTACAGCGGTTGGTACAGTCGGAAATGCCCGTACCGCCACTCGTTAAGTTTTACTGTAACTTCTTAATTTTCTGAAGTTTTTAACGGACTCGATACGGCGGCTAGTACGGCGGCGAGCGACTGTATTGGTGCTCATTATCTCCTCTGGATGTTTTGAAGAATTTGGCGTGTCGGCTAACAATAACGGTACGGCCAACGATACGGCAGCGAGCGACCATACTGGTGGTCGTTAACTTTGACTGTTTGCTCGAAGCGTGTCCTTCTCTCCGGATTTTTCCTAAGTACCTGAAATATTAGTCTAACAAAGAAAATATACGTATATAGACAAGTTTTAACCAACAGTGCTATGTATTTAATTTGAGCAACGAATAAATTCTACCTTTCAAAGGTTAGTCCCAAGCCAACTCTAATAGTAAAACATGCAAATAAATAGTGCCAATGCTGTATGAAATGCATCTAGACTCTAGACACAAAATTAAGAAAGACACTTACTGACTTCCGGGTTGCCTCCCAGTAGCGCTTTCTTTACAGCCATATAGCCAGGCTTCGGTGCTCCATGCGCATCCACCCAGATCCCATGGTATATCGACCCGGTGTGTAGTAGTAGTTACCTCCAGATGAGGTTTGCAGCACCTCAGAGCATAGCTCCATCGAAGACGTACCCGCTTGCGGTGCATCGGCATCATGTAAGTATATAAGTCCTTGCCCTTAAGCAAGAACTGATGCACCAGTTGTGGCAGGCATGTCTCCTCATATTGCTGCAGTGAGAGGTTTAGCGATATATATATAAATTTTACACCATTACCTTGGCTACCTTCTTTCACAGGGATTAGATCAAAAGTGCCTTCTTCCTCTAGTTTTCCATAGATGGCATAAAATTCTTCGATACTGATAGCTCCATTTCTCATCACATTTTCAAAGATGTTTTCTATTGGTTTTGCTTCTTATTTATTCGTTTTTGCTCCCACACTAACCCAAATACCCATGTGTTTGGAGAACTTTCATTTTCTTTATGACTTTCAGGAATTATGCATTTTAGGAAGGAAATGAAGTCATATCTGGAATAATGGGAGCAAATCGAGCATTTTCTTTTTTTGAAGCAACCTCATCCGAGGTAGTATCCGACTTAACGAGTCGCGGTACTGTCGGAAGCGACCGTACCGGCGACCGTACCATGCGCCACCGCCTTCGTCTCGTCAAAACCAGAAACTTTCGTGAGGGAGTGGCAGGCAAAAAACACTCAGAGCTTCGTCGAAAACACCCAGAACCGAGAAGAAAGGATCCGAAGGGAAGACCTATCTGCCAGATCTGTCCCTGCGATCCAGCTCTTCAAGATCCTCCACTCCATCACCATCATCCCCACTAGAGAGAGATTCATCTTTGTAAGGCTAGGGTTTTGTAAACTCTACTTTAGATTGAACTTGAGATATTATTTGGTTGATCTCCAACTATTGTGGAATCCTATGGTAATATCGAGATGAACCCTATTTTTATCATTATCAATTGTATGATCATTTCTCTCATGTGTGAGTAAATCCCCATAGGCGTGGGAGATGTAGGGGATTGGTGAGATGTGTTTGTGCCTATCCATTTTATTATTTGTGAGAGCTTTCTAATCATTGCTTATAGGATTGTTTATCTATGGTTTACCTAATGCTTGTTGTCTAGGGCCCGGGCAACATGATCTACTGACCCTACATAGATATGCACTTGTTGTTTAGTGAATCTGTGACCCCCAAAGTGACAGCTGGGGATATCTAAGAGGAACGAAGATGACTCGAGGAGAACGGGAAGCCTTCAAGCCTAATGCGTTGGTCCGGTTTCATGAGACTTAAATGCTGATGCTGACCATGGTAGTGGTAACAGTAGGCAGGACAATAGTATCGAATGAGACTGGCAGGAGATTTCGGTGATACAAGGGCAACCCGCCTACCAACTATTCAATGAGAAGAATTTACCTCACATTTCCATCACCATCAAGGCACACTCACTATCACCATGAACCGCATCAACCCTGCGCCTTCATCCATCATAAGCAGTACAACCATTTGTTACTCTCTTGTTCACTTTCAGTTTGCAACAACAACAACCCCAGTTCAATATTTCACATCACCTTTTTCCATTGTTTAAATCTAACAAATCTTTGCAGTTAACGCACTCAAGTTTGACACCTTGTGTGTGACAGAGGCATCCATAAGAAACACTCTCCAAACAGCTCTCTTGGGACGATATAAATTGGGAGTCTACTTCCACAAAAGTGTGCTGATAACGAACCTGTGCACTTGCAGGTATCAAGCTATTTTCTGGTGCCGTTGCCGGGGAGCTAAGCGCGGAGTGTTTTTGTTTCTTGACATTTTGCAGGTTTGTTGATTTAAATGCTACCTGTTATAAGCAGGGGTTCAACACGCTCTGGTAAGGAATATCTTGCAGATTATTTTGAAAGAATCCCAGAGGAACGAGTACCTGAATTTGCTGCAAAATTCTCAAAGAATACTGATCTTAGTACGGTATTCGAAAATATGTCTATTACTCCTATGCCTGAAAAGACTCTTAGAGAGTATAGTGCTCCATCTAAGGAGTACATTAGGAATCCTATTGTCAATCCTGATTCCGCATATGCAGTTTATGAAATTAGTCCTATACTTATTAAATAAGTAATACGTGAACAATTCACAGGACTCAGGAGTGAGGATCCTTACATGCATATAGGCGCACTAGATCGCCTATGTGAAGCTTTTAAGCCCAAGGAGCTATCAAAGGAATTTGTCTTACTAAAACTTTTTAGTTTCTCTTTGGCAGGAAGGGTAAAGGAATGGCTCAGATCACTTCCCCATCGTTCCATCATGAACTGGAGTGATTGTTGCGCTAAGTTTGTTAAAAAGTTCACTTATTTATCTCAGACTATTAACACAGTGAACAATATATTTGAGTTCTCTCAAAATAAAGATGAAAATTTGCCTAGTGCTGCCAAAAGATTCTTTGAAATAGCTAGACGTAATGGAGCACAAGGAGTTAAAGAATTTGTTATTTATCAAACATTTTACTTTAGGCTTAATGAGGCATTTAAATTACAACTTGATGCTAATCCTAATGGTATGTTCATGAAGCTTGATATGGATGAGGCCAAGGAGTTTGTCAAGGACATCATTAAAAATGAGCAGTGGTATCCACCACCAGTTAAGGAGGTTTGCACAATGAGCTCTGAAGAAGAAGCACCCCAGTCTGAACTACAATCGCAACCTCAATCACAACCTCAAGAAAAAGGGAAGTTTCATCTCTCTCACTTAGAACAAAAACAATTTGACGAGGTTATGAAAAAGAATTGTGTTCCTGTTGAAAAACTTGCTAATATCGATGTTGACACTTTTGAACTTTATCGACAAGAAGATGAGCTAGCAAAAACTTTTAAAACATTTCAATATAATCAAAACAAGGTCACTAATGAATTAAGGAAACAACTTGATCACCATGAAAGATTAATTTCTCAAATATCTGAGGAAGTTGAAGATATTGGACATGCAACTAGACATTTAGATAAACATGCTCAAATAGTAGCGGTCCAGTGTGATCAAATTGCTAGTACTCAGACTCTTATTCTTAAACAAGCTGATCCTGCTGACTCCGTCTCTATTAATTTCACTACCAGGAGGAATACAGTTACTGAAGGAGCAAAAGGACCAGACTGAAATGAGTCAAGAAGAAGAAGACCTCATAGACCCAGAAGATGATACTGAACTAAGAAAGAGCAAACAAAATAACCAACCAGAAGAAGAAGAGGAGGATGAAGATGATCAAAGAAGTAAAGAATCTGATACATAAGGTAAAGAAGCTAATAGAGATGATGAGATTGGCCGTGAAGAAAGTGAAGAAGTCGCTAAAAAGAAGGCTGAGAAAGGAAAAGTATCAGAAAAGAAGAAGACATCTGATAAACAAACCCTCCGACTAAAGGTTAAGAAAAACCGAAGGTAGAGAAACCACTACCTTATCCTCATCGTAAAGGTAGAAGTGATGATGATTTATATAAAGCCTTTGTAGAAGCTTTGAAAAATCTTAAGTTTGAAATATCTGCACCAGACATTATACAAGTACCCACTTATAAAATGTTTCTACGCGATATTTTGAACAACAAAAGGAGTATTCCTTCTACTGAAACAGTGGCTGTAATAACTAGTTATCCTACTGAAAGTAAGCCACCAGCTAAACAAGGAGACCCAGGTAAGCCTATTATATCTTGTGCTATTGGTAAAACTGAAATTCATTATGCTCTTTGTGATCTAGGAGCAGGGGTAAGTGTTATGCCTTTTTCTTTATATGAAAAACTTGAGCTGGGAGAATATTCTTCTACTACGATAACCTTACAGATGGCAGACAAATCCACTAAGAAACCTATAGTTATTATCGAAGACGTTCTTCTCAGACTCGACGGGGAGGTTATCCCAACTGATTTTATTATACTTGATGTACCTGAGGACGAGAAATTATCTGTTATTCTCGGAAGACCTTTTCTTAACACTGCAGGAGCAGCGGTTGACTGCTCTGAAGGGAAAATCACATTCAGAATATATGACGAAGAAATAGTCCGATATTTTCCCAAGAAGGGAGAAGGTAAGTATCTTCCCCCAGCCAAAAGAGTGAATATGGCGAGTGTTGTCAACAAAGAACACTCGAAGGTAATCATTTAAACATTTTAAAACTATTTGGTTGAGGTTTACAACCTTAAAAATTAGCGCTTAATGGGAGGCAACCCATCATGAAAACTTTTGGCTAAAAACTTATTTTTTTCATTTATCCCTTTTTATTATTATTGTTTACTAATTTTCTTGCAATAAAGTTTTGTTAAAAAGTTCCAGGAAAACTTAACGAGGAGCGGTCCGACCGCCTCCCACCGTACCGATGACCGTACCGTAGAAGAATGGAAAACAGTAAAAGAAACAGCGAAAAAAGAATTGGTTCAGTATTTTTTAACAAGAGGCGGTCCGGCCGTGGATGACCGGACCAGCCACCATACCATGCCACGAAAAGAGAGCCAAAAAGTCCAGTAGCGATAACGTTTTCGACCGTACTGAACCACCATACCAGGTCGAGCACGGGTTCGTGAGGATTCCAACATAACGAGACGCGGTATGGTCGGGGGCGACCGGACCATAGATCTAGTTGAATGCCCATGCGTTGCCATGGAACAATAAAGTTTCGTATAAAAACCATGATTCAAAGAATATTTAATTCACAAACTTGCAACTTATAGAGGTATTGCGACAAATATCGCCTTATATATATCCTTACTAACTTAATAAAATACAGATCAACCTTATAAATCGTGAAAGTGATTCTGCTCGATCAAGACGGAAATATAGTATAGTAGACGTGATTAAACAATTACCCAATCGATCAATGTAACCAGTAGCGACTGATGCTTGGCTTGCTTGCCGACCAAACATATATAGGATGATAAAAGTGTAAGATGACCATGAGAGTTTTTTTTTGTGTGAGGGATGACCACGAGAGATGTTAGTTCTGAGAACAATGATGCCTGACTACATGAGATATCACATTATTTGTAAGGGGTAACTAAGTTTACCAATCTAGTCGGAAGATTTCCTAATCAATTCGCACATGTAGCACCGAAAGCAACAGAGAAAATGAGCTTACCTTGAGGACGTGCGCTCCTGTTATAGCATGTCGTGAATCAACCATTTGTATTACGTGTGGATGATTAGGGCCTGCTCGATTGCATTGTCCACCGACTGGAAAGTGGAGGAAAAATTCAGAGAAGTACATGGACGTAAGTACGTAACGTAGTGGTGACAGAGTTGCACCAGAGGATGCAGAAGCAGAGCCGCTCTTCAGTCCCGTGCGGGGCCAGGCAGCAAAATTCTAATGGACGGTGTCAGCGGCTGGAAATCCTCTTCATGGACGGTGCCAGCGGGCGTGCGGTGCGCCTCGTCTTGGCGGCTCCGTCTACTCGACAGCCTAACTGATTCTTTACTGCTTCGAACAGATCGGCGGTTAGCCGGTTACCATGGTGGCATGGTGGGCGCGGCGGGGGATGCAGTAGGCGGCGCCTAGAGAGATGGTGTGGGCGGTGCGGGGAGCTGGGGATGAAGAAGGCGGAGCGGCCATCACTGCCTCACTGGGGGAAGCGCCGAAGCGGCGTGCCGGAAACATGGCTCGCAACTCAGCGAGGCGGCGAATGCCCCATCCACACGACGGGAGGAGGAGGTGCGTGGTCATCGGCTCATGGCTGTTACAAGGAAGTGCACGATCTATTCGGTTTGACATCTCAGGGACGGTTGTTAGCGACAAGGCGTGATTCTGCTTGCTGATTTTTTTTTGCCGTGGTGACGGGAGCGGGGCATAGGATGTACTGCAATCACCATCACCACTCTAGCTGGACGCTCAGCCCGAGTTTTTCGGCTCGGCCCAAGCTCGGCAGGCTCGGCCCGCGAGAGAAATTGACCGAGCCGAGCCCAGTTTCCTGGACCGCGACGAGCTCGGTCCGAGCCAGGCTCGGCTCGGTCCGGCCCGTTTGGCTAGCCCATTTGCTGTCTTTTTTTCTTTTTACGAACTGAGAGAGGAAAGGAGCTGGGCCTGGGCCGTTTGGCCGATGTAAATACACATATAATAGATCATTCGGGAGAACTAGGTCACGCACGGACGCACTGCTTCACGCGCCACCGCCGCTGTAGGGTGTCGCCGCCGCCGCCTCCTCCTCCTAGTAGCTAGGCCACGCCGAAAGCCGGGAAACCTCCCAGCGGGCAGCGACGCCGTCCTCTATACCCCTGCATCCCATCCCCTCGCAGCTAATCCCGTGCCTCCGTCCATGGAACGCCACTGTCGACGCCGCACTCCGTCTAGCTGCCCACGCCACGCCGCCGTCGTCGTCCCACCCATCCAGCCACCAGCGTCAAGGAGCCTAAGAAGCACACCCGACGTCCTGTCTTCGGCACCGCTGCCTTTGCTGCATCTCTGAACGGCGCCGCTGCCGACGGGCCCACCCGTCAGTGACTGCCGCCTCCAGGCTCGCGAGCCGCACCGACCTGCACCGAGCTTGTGGCTGGCTCGGGCCGAGCCCCATTATGCGGCTCGCCTGGCATGTCGAGCTGGCTCGGGCTCGGCCGCTCAGGCTCGAGTTTTTGTAGGCTCGGCCCGAGCCTAGACCGAGTGGCGGTACGGTCGGATCCGACCGTACCGGCCACTGTACCATTTCGAGTAAAAGGTAAATCGAGACGGCTGCGGGTAGGAGTTCATACCAACCTCCAAACCCGCCCCTCTCTCTCTCCAAACCCTTTAAAACCTTGCCTAAAATCCGCCCAAACTCTAGATTCTTCGCTGTTTTTGCTTGTTCAACTTGGGGAATCTCCGCATCGGTAAGTTTCTCCTCCGATCCACGGTTTATTTTCTGAATTCCATGGTAGCACTAGTACAGAACGACACATCGGAAACGGGCAAAAAAACCCTTCGGCAACGGAGAAAGGGTCCGTGTCCCCGCCTCTGTCACTAATGTGAAGGCCTTCATCGGTAACGGAGGCCAAAAACCGTTTCCGATGAGGTCTCCATTTGGCAACGGTTGTGCACAGACCTCCGTTTCCTCAGTTTTCCTTCATCAGATACGGAGTTTGCCATCCACCCGTTTGCACTGAGCATTTCTCATATTTCGGCTATATGCCATAATACATGAAAGGCTGATTGCACAATGCACTAAAACGTTATTCAATTCATAACATAGAACAAATGCCATCATTACATTGGTATACAATAATATCACCGTTTTTTACAATTTGACTACAATCATATCTATCACACATTGGCATAATGTAATATCACCTATTACACTTTGACTACAATCATGAACTCTAAACCTATAAGCAACTAACCTAACAAGATGGAAGGCTGGCTTAATTAAGCCAGCGTTCCATCTTTGACTTGGAGATCACCTTCTATGAGCTCTCGGTCGTCGCTGTACCCACTCCAAGACCAGTATCCACGAAATGATACATTGGTACTTTTATGCAGTGTTGCCGAAATAAACTCCTGCGTGAAAGAAAAAAACTATTAGCGAAATGTACAAAATACATCTGGATATTAAAAAAACCAGTGGCTATTTTCCTGCAACTGCTTTGTTCGGTTGCCATTTTCGAGAAACTGCTAAGATCGACGGCAAATATCCAGGAACTGCTCTGTTTGGTGGCAGACAGTTCGCATTCCTTCCTTCTCTTCTTTCTCGTTCCACCCCAATCCCCCACCCGCCATGGACGACCGCAACAGAATAACAGAGACAACTACCGTCCGTACCCACGGCACCGTTCTGGAGGTGGTGTACACGAACGAGGAGCATACCGTGGAGCGGATCCTCGACAAGTACGAGGAATGGCTAGCAGAGGAGAAGCATCGGTTCATCGGCCTTGACATCGAGTACACCTGTAATCGTCGGCACATGTCTGTCCTGCAACTCGCCATGCGCCAGCATGTCCTCGTGTTCCACTGGTGCAAGTCCAAGAAGAATTGTCCAGAGTTGGGCAAATTCTTTGAACGCAAGAATATCACCTTCGCAAGCGTGGACATCACCAACGACAGCAAGGTGCTTTCTTCTGCCGGCTTCCACCGGAGTACTACGTGGACATCCAACTCGTATACAAAATCAAGGGTGGAGACGAGAGGGACGGAATGGGTGATCTAGCGGCAGACCTCATCGACAAATCATACGCCAACATGAAGAAGGAGTTCCCATCCAACCAGCACGATTTTTGGGAGTGGATGCCGCTGCACAAAGTTAACCTCGACTACGCAGCAATAGATGGGTACGTGACCTACGAGTTGTATCGCAAGATCCTAACCTTGAAGGACAGGCTACGTCCAACATGGCAGGAAATGCTCTGCCCTAGGTGCAAGAATGCCCTAGGTGAATTGCAATAGGCTTTGGATGTGGGTGTTTAACTAGTTTGTACAGTTGGTGCTTTAACAATAAGTGTTTGTAATTATCAGAACATGTATGTGTGAATTTGCACTAGGAATTTGTTTATGTGATGAAATGCTCATACGTAGAACCTAGTTCATCGGCATCACAGCCGGTCACAGAAAGATTTATACCTTTCACCCGGCGGGAGAGGAGGTGCAGGCCTCTGCCAGATGCGCTGAGATGCTACCAGCGCGCTGCGACGCAATCACCTCCTCCTCCTTCTCCTTCGTCGACATCCACCTCCTCCTTCTTCTCCAGATCAGACACCACCTACAGATCCTCCACCACCTCCAGATCGGCCACTTCCTCCTCCAGATCGGCCACTTCCTTCTCCAGATGGGTTTTTGCTGGTAGATCCGCCGGAGGTGCTGCACCACCACCTCATGAATGACCTCCTCCACATCGGCCTGGCTCAGAAGAAGCCGGGCATCACCGGAGGAGGAGGGCGTCAGATGGTGGCGCTGCCGCATCATTAGCGGACGCATGGCCGCCTCCAGATCGACCTTCCCCTCACGAAGGGCTGCCGCTAGAACAGTGCTGCCGCGGCTCGATGGCCGGATCTAGAAGCGCCGACAGAGGAAGCCATTAGAGAGAGTGAGGAGAGTTGAAAGCCACAGTGTGCGGCGGCTAGGGTTGGAAGAGAGACAAGTGAGAGAGTGATAATGAGACCGAGCCGGCAGTATATATAAGCGCCACATTGGCAACGGACATTTTATATAACCGTTTCCATTGATTTTACACCAGCGAGAGAGTAAACTTACTAACAGGTACTCTAAATTACATATGAACGCAGAGACCACTTAGCAGCTAGTGCTACTACATACGGACTTGATAATGAAGTAAACGATTACATATATGCTACTACTAGCTAATGCTACTACTAGCAGCTGCTGATGAAGACTCGGGCTCGTCGTCGCTGTACACGAGTGCGTCCCTCCGGCATAAGGTACCGTCGAAGATCTTGATGAAGAACCCGTTGTCGCCGTCGAACTCGAAGCACAAAAAGTGCCCCTGCTCAAGCTTGTACGCTTGGGCGAATGACTTCCATCCCTGGCCGAGGTACAAATTCCCCCCGGCACACACGGCCGTCTTCACCGCCCAGCTGCCGTTCTCGCAGTCCTCCATCTTCAGATGCATGGTAGCTGCCACCATGCCTTGGAGCTTCTCTGCGAACGCCCTCGGGAGCCTCAGGCGGCTCTCGATGCCCTTGTACAGGATAACCAAGAACTCGAAGCCGCGCAGCTCCGGGGACATGTCTTCAGAGGACGGTGAGGGCGACACCGACGGCGTGGCATTGCGGCTGCGCCCCCTACCACGGCCGCGCCCTCGTCCACGGCCGCGACCGCTGATGGTACCTCTCGCCGGGGACATGTCTTCAGAGGACGGTGAGGGCGACACCGACGGCATGGCATTGCCGCTGCGCACCCTACCACGGCCTCGCCCTCGTCCACGGCCGCGACCGCTGCTGGTACCTCTCGCCATGGATTTGGACGGAGGGGATCTGGCGAAGTTTGAATAACTATAGGCGATGGACTGGGGCTTCAAAGAGACCGCTGCTGGTACCTCTCGCCATTTATACTCGCGGGTCTGCTCCGCCCACCTCCCCATCTGCCCATTCGCTAGCCTCCACGTATCAACATTTTCAACGGTTGGAAAATTCTATCCGTTACCATAGAGGCAAATATTGGAAACGGACAATTTTATTAACCGTTGCCAATATAATAGGTGACGGAGATTGGAAAGGGTCCGTTGCCAATGTAGGCGGGCCTGGTCAGGTTTGTACGCACCGGCCGCGCGGAAAGCGCAATTCTCCGTCGCCTAACACCTGCCGTTTTCATAGAGGGGTATCCGATGTGTCGTTCTGTACTAGTGTAGTTTTCCTCCATTGGTTAACCCTAGATGAATTTATGTTTTTAAGATTCACGTTCATTCTATACGTTAAAATCAAATTTGTAGACGTGGAATCATTTGTTATATACCTAGAAACTAATTGCCCAATCAATTTTTTGTTAAATTCGCAGAAGATGTCTTCGTTGATGAACAAGTTCAAGAACATTCGTGGAGGCTCTTGTTCGAGCGGTGGTTCCAAGAGGGGCAGGGGTGAGATGTCTATCTCTCATGACCCCGATGTGAACGCATGGTACGCAGACTTCACCTTCCTCAACCACCACGGGCTCACCGCGGGTTTTCAGTGGATGGCTCGCAATGCTGGGATGGGGGCGTTCGTCAACCTCAACTACGACACCGTCCTGGAGCTAACGCTTCAGTTCCTCGCAACCTTCCAGGATAATCTGGAGGTCGAGGATGCTGAGCACCACTTCAACTTCAGCATCATGGGCCATGCCTATGAAGTTCCACTCGAGAGGATCTGCGAGATTCTTGGGTTCCGCAACTCAGGTACGCTCAGGTTTACTGAGGCTGACTATCAGTTGTGTGTGATTGCAGGAGCCTGGACAAAGATTTCTGTGTACCAGAACGTGGACTATCTGAAGAAGAAGATGAGCACCATCCAGAACCCAACTATTCGGTATTTTGGTCTCTTCCTTAGTCACACTATCTTTGCACGTGGTAATGTTGGAGCCATGTCACAGTCTGACATGGCTGCACTTCACATGGCACAGCACCCAGAATCTGATGTCCAGTTTAATCTTGATGCACTTCTTATTGCACAATTGCGCCGCCAGCGCAACCAGACTAGAGGTGATATTCGTATTGGCGGCATCATTACTAAAATCTTCCAGGCTATGCAGATTGTTATTCCTGACACTGTGCCTCCTAGAGGCATAAAAATTATAGATAAGAAATATTTGACTAATGCTGGTTATTTGGGTATTGATACTACTAACCGCAACATCCATAGCTAGTGTTGTCGCATTTCTCCTGCAGAGGGGGATGAAGAGAAGGTAGCTCTTCCTCTCCCACAAGCTTTTAACTTGCAGGACCGCGTCATTTGGATCCAAGACAGGAGGGCGATCAACGATGCCAGGATACTTGCAGCTGGATCAGACGCAGCATGGAAGGCTGCAGCACATGGAGCCCCGCAGCAGGGCTGGGACGAGTGGCAGCAGCAAAACCAGCCACAATTTCCGCAGTATCAGCCTCCACCACAAGGCAACTACGAGTACGTCCCTCGTCCTGAGTTCGAGCAGCTCTTGCAGCGCGTTGGTGGTGTCGAGCAGACACTACATGAAGTGAACAACAACGTCAACCAGTTCAACCAGAACCTCACCAACTTTATGGGGTAGTGGGACCCCTACGCGCCGCGCGACGAGTGAACCAAGCTAGCCCAAAAACCTAAGCTTGGGGAGGTTAAATTCCTCCATTACCTTTGCATTCATGTTTATTTCATCGTTTTGTTATTTCCTTTTATTTTCTTTTAGCATGTTTACTTTCTGTTTGCATTATAAAAACAAAAATGAAATAAAAATTAGATCAAGCCCTAGTTTCTTTTTCCTTGTTAGCGTTTTTCTCGCTCTTTTTTTTTCTCTGCAGCTTGCTTACCTCTGTGGACTAACAATGGGAATATGAACGGAAAGCAATATAGGCAAGGCACCAAACCAGCAAGAGAAGGTATAATATTTTTATTTTCACAACTCTTGCAATGCTTAAAAAGGATGATATTATTATTTGTTTGGTTGCACCTAAGTTTTGCTCCGCGCGTAGTTGGATATCTTTTAAAATTTATTCCCAAACTAGTCTCAATATTTTTAGCTTTGAAACTGCAAGCATGTTCTTAAGTTTGCAAATCCATATTTATTCTGCTGAAAAAGAAGTCTAGTGCTTATTGTTAATTGTCTTTGATGGTTTATGACTTTTGTTAATCCCCATATTGTTGATTTTAGAAGATTGAATTGCATCTTGTTTTTAAGCACTTATTTAAATTGTGAACAGCTTGGTGTTGTAATAACAAAAGTCTAATCCATTAAAATTTTCATTGAACCATTTGGTATCATGTTTAAAATGTCTAGACCACCACTCCTCTGACCAATGAGCTAATGTACCATGATTAATGATTGTTGACTACTCCTCTGGCCTTCGAACGATCTACCAAGGGTTAATCCCAGATTTCGGCTATGAGTGGAGGAATGCCTGTAATGAAAGTTACGGTTTTTCCACTTCGACTTTCTGACTCTCACATCTCGGTCATGAGTGGCAAGATGATAAGTAGTGGCAACACTACATCATGCAAGATAAATGGTCACACCTACTTTATTATTATAAACACCAAGCACCGTTCACTTTTTGACTCTGTAGCCTATGAACAAGGCATGAAATCTCTTTTTGAAACTATATGTAGGAAGAAACAATGGATCATATTTCACTTGGACATATTTATCTTACTAAAAAGAGCTTTGAGCTGGAAACTATTTTACTCTCAAATAAGAGAGGCTCTTCAGACTTGTTTCTCACAGCCTAGCTAAGCTTTTTTGGGACTTATGTTTGAGACTAAAAATTATTGGCTATCAAACTTTGTGGTTAGGCATGCGAGCTTATGTGCAACCTTGCAAATGTTAGTATTTTCTTATTTAAGGTTGCAGGTTTTATGGAAGCAGAAATATCATATCATCTTGAACTGGTAAGTTATCTTGCCTAACGGTAGATTTCCCTTTTTATTCTTAATTTCTTAGTTGCTCAGGGACGAGCAACATTTAAGCTTGGGGGAGTTGATAGCTCCATTTCTCATCACATTTTCAGAGATGTTTTCTATTGATTTTGCTTCTTATTTATTCGTTTTTGCTCTCACACAAACCCAAATACCCAGGTGTTTGGAGAACTTTCATTTTCTTTATGATTTTCAGGAATTATGCATTTTAGGAAGGAAATGCAGTCATATCTGGAATAATGGGAGCAAATCGAGCATTTTCTTTTTTTGAAGCAACCTCATCCGAGGTAGTATCCGACTTAACGAGTCGCGGTACGATCGGAAGCCACCGTACCGGCGACCGTACCATGCGCCGCCGCCTTCTTCGTCTCGTCAAAACCAGAAACTTTCGTGAAGGAGTGGCAGGCAGAAAACATTTAGAGCTTCGTCGAAAACACCCAGAACCAAGAAGAAAGGATCCGGAGGGAAGACCTATCTGCCAGATCTGTCCCTGCGATCCAGCTCTTCAAGATCCTCCACTCCATCACCATCATCCCCACTGGAGAGAGATTCATCTTTGTAAGGCTAGGGTTTGTAAACTCTACTTTAGATTAAACTTGAGATATTATTTGGTTGATCTCCAACTATTGTGGAATCCTACGGTAATATCGAGATGAACTCTATTTTTATCATTATCAAGTCTATGATCACTTCTCTTATGTGCGAGTAAATCCCCTTTATGAGAGGATTGGTGAGATGTGTTTGTAGGGGATTGGTGAGATGTGTTTGTGCCTATCCATTTTATTATTTATGAGAGTTTTCTAATCATTGCTTATAGGATTGTTTATCTATGGTTTACCTAATGCTTGTTGTCTAGGGTCCGGGCAACATGATCTACTGACCGTACATAGATATGCACTTGCTGTTTAGTGAATCTGTGACCCCCAAAGTGACAGCTGGGGATATCTACAAGGAACGAAGATGACTCGAGGAGAACGGGAAGCCATCAAGCCTAATGCGTTGGTCCGGTTTCATGAGAATGAGACCTTACATGCTGATGCTGACCATGATCGTGGTAATAGTAGGCCGGACAATAGTATCGAATGAGACCGGTAGGAGATTTTGTTGATACAAGGGCAACCCGTCTACCAACTATTCAATGAGAAGAATTTACCTCACATTTCCATCACCATCAAGGCACACTCACTATCACCATGAACCGCATCAACCCTGCGCCTTCATCCATCATAAGCAGTACAACTGTTTGTTACTCTCTTGTTCACTTTCAGTTTGCAACAACAATAACCCCAGTTCAATATTTCACATCACCTTTTTTCCATTGTTTAAATCTAAAAAATCTTTGCTGTCAACGCACTCAAGTTTGACACCTTGTGTGTGACAGAGTCATCCATAAGAAACACTCTCCAAACAGCTCTCTTGGGACGATATAAATCGGAAGTCTACTTCCACGAAAGTGTGCAGATAACGAACCTGTGCACTTGCAGGTATCACATACTAGAGATATCATGCCACTCTTGTCCCTGCATATTAGTATTTAACAAGTTTGCAAATTCTATATCAAGACTATTATAATCTATAAGAACTTGCAGTTTCTTCTCCAACGGGTCACTATGAAGATCTTGCAAAAAGTCAGAAACTACAGCATCAAGATCAATAGGAACATAAGTAATTGGAGGTTTATACAGAATTGACAAATCAACAGGAACGAGAGAATCATTGTTAAGTGTATCATTGTTCATATTCTCTCGCAGTATAGACAACTGAAATTCCTTTAATGCCAATTCCTCCTTATAACGAATACCAAGCGGTGTTTCATCAAAAGGTGTCATCACGGGCACTTCTGGTATAAAGCCTATATCTACATCATGCTTTAACCCATTAACAAGGTTCTCCGCAAGTAATTTTGGTATTTCAACTTTATCAATGTAATCAGGTAGAGAACACTCAGGTAGTAGCTCAATAGATCTCATATTCTGTTCATCAATATCAATGCTCTCAAAATATAGGAATGAGTCCTCTATAACATAATTTTCTAGTAACTGAGCATCATAAGAATCATTACTAAAATCAGAGATATCTGTGATAGGAGTACTGTTGGAAATGGACGGTGTGAGCTGGTGATCAATCCGTTCTTCATCCCCTTCGTCATGCTCTTCATTTTTCGATGAGTCATGCAAAAGGTTAGCTTCCTCCATAGCGGTAGCGATCCGCTTAAATTAATTTATCACCAAAATTTTCTAAGCAATAATTCTCCAAGCCCATCAATGAATAATGTATGTCACTAAGTGCAAAACTTCTGTCTTCTATATCTCTTAGTCTATTCAGCATCTCGCCACTACCCATAAAAAGCACAAATTGTATTTCTTCCAAACTAATAATACATTTATCATTATTATAAGAAGCTAATATAGGGTTGCGACAATCCTTACATTGATAAGTGAGATGCTGGCGGTCTCCGCAATCTTCGCAATATGTTTCCATTGCAGCACAGACATCCAGGGAGTACCTTTCCAGCTTGTCCAGAAACATTTGCACTATCCTGTATTCCACATCCTCTACTGCAGCTGCAGTAAACACAATCTTCTTGGAAGACATGATTAGCAGTTTTTATAAATTTTCAGTTTTATAATTTTTTTTTGATCTTTTTGGTATAAGAGAAAAACAGTAAGATAAATAATAACAGACAAAATAAACTAAGTGCGAGTGGGAGAGTAATGACCAAGTGCTTTTGCTCCCTGGCAACAGCGCTAGAAAAAGGTTAATGCCTGCAAGTGCACAGGGTTGTTGCAAGTATTTTTCGCGGATAGTATATCCAAGTTTATATGTCCCAGGAGAGCTTTAGCGAAGGCTCTCACAAACACCACAACCGCGTGTCAGCACAGCTGTGTTCGCACCCAAACAATGTTTAGAAATAGTTTACTCTGTAAATTGTTAGGATAGCAATTATAATAGAGATTTGTAATAACTAATAAAATAAAGTAAAACAAAACATAAAGTTAAAACGGAAAGTAAATGCGCGAGTAAGAAAGAGAGAGAGCAGAAGACGATGGGGAATATGAAATCACCACTAGTAGTCGTATTAATGATGGAGAATTATTCTTTCTTAAATACTTTAAATGTGCAAGGGCAAAGTCCCGTATAAAGACGTGCCCTGAGTCTATCAGGCATACACGCCCCGCACAACCACTGCTAGTCTTGGTAAGAAACCCGACAGGACGGACCGAGCCCCTAGTAATTAAGGGTTACCCCATGGTTGCAGAGAGGGGTTCTGTGAATCTCCGTTACTCCCATGTTGACGCGCAAACAAGTGGTACCTCCACCAGAGAGAGGGTATCAAGTTTCTCCCTGTTTGAATATGAGTCATGATATCCACCCCTCCTTGCATCAACACAAACAACCTACTTGAGTCCCGAAGGCAAATATTGTACAGCCGGCTTCGCACAATATACACAAGTAGACTATTACTACACAAGTAATATTTAAGACAAAATAAATTCTTCTTTCATATAATAGAGAAACTAGGATTCATCCATATGCCCAACTAAATTACTCAGGCATCAGGGCACAAGATATAATAGGAGTACTCATACGAACAATGGATGGATGAATAAAAAGGGTACAACAAGATGGATGGAGGAGTTCGATGGCAGCGGCGTAGAGGATGATGGTGGTGATGTAGATGTCGTGGCCTCCGTGTCCCGAGCCTTGTCTTCTTCTCAGATGGTTGGTGTGGTGAAGTTGCAGCAGCCCTTCGGGGCGGCGGCTATGGAGGAAGATCCATTGAGGGAGCTAGGTCTTCCCCTCCTTATATAGGCGGCCTCCACTTGATCCAAGGGCTCTATATGAGTCCCTCTCAGCCCCACAAACCGTCCTTATCATCTAAGGAAGGTTAGGGCTCAAACGGGGCCGAAATCGGTGAAGAATCGTGGAAGTGCGGGTATTTTCTGTCGCCCAGAACACGCGGTACGGCCGCCGGTACGGTCGCGCCGTAGGTCGTTATCTCTTGTGTTTTCGCGATGTTTTACCCGCCATTTCTTCATACGAACTCCGTTTTGGGTGATCTTTGCCTCGTTGCACTCGTATGGACGAGCCCCACACTCCAGTGGTATCCATTCTTGATTTTGAGTTCATGGAAAAATGACGATTTTCCAAGACACCTTTCCTGTATCTGGTGCTTCTCCCCTGTGTCCCTTCATTATTATTTGTCCATTTTCCACCTACACACAAATAAGCACAAAAGACAAGGGAAACGAGTAAAATCCTAATAAAAACCTAAGGTTGTGAAAACTTCATCGGAAAAATAGTTGAAGTGCTAAATAACATAAAACGTAGAAGATAACTTAGAGATTTGCCAAAATTCCAATGTAAACATATAAAAAGCATTGAGCAAAACTCTATATGAAATGCACTAATCAAGGAGGCGGACGAGCTTGAGACGACAACTGGTTGGGGTTCGACAGCGGCCACACCCCTCCACCCGCATTGTGTTGAATTGGTACACTTGACCTCCGTGACCCCCATCGTAGCGGCCACGAATCGCCTTGTTGGAGTTGTTCCTGCTAGCTCCTCGTCCAGCAGGCAGCATCCTCTTGACGATCTCCGCGAACTTCTCATTCCCCTCCCCCCTGATCCACCAATCCCATGAGAAACTGAATGCCTTTAGGACAAGACTACTCACCACCCCCGCAGGATACCAGTCTGCCGCCGAAAATTGCTTGGAATCCAACAACTCTCGCTGGATCCAAACCAAACTAGTATCAAAAGGGGAAACCCTAGACCTCGGTGTGGGCACAACCCAAAGCTGGCCAAAATGGATCTCAACCTCTTCCACCTCATAGCCATGGTGGCTTGAAGACGTACTTCTTCCACCCACCTTCGTCATGAGCGGTCGATTTGGATGAGTGCCATAGATCGCACCAGATGGCCACACGCTAGTCGCTCCATCTGCACCACCACTTCCATGTGGGGATCCTGAGCATGAAATCTGAAGCAAATCCTGCCACTAGTACAGGAAACCCTATCAGTGGCATGCCAAAATGCCTACTAGTGGCGTGGGTCTGGAATGCCACTGATATGGCGCCACTGGTATTTGTTACTAGTGGCATGCCTACCCCACGCCACTAGTAACACATGTATTAGTAGCGTGCCAACTCTGCACATGAAACCGGTAGTGTATATACCAGTGGCTTGCCATACAAGCACACGCAACTAATATATTTCCTGTACTAGTGGCATTGCATCGTGTTTGGTATGCCACTAGTATATTTTCCATCAATTTTTTTTTTTGGCGAATCGCTGCATATATAAAAGACAATCATCATCCAATCTCTCAAAATAACAATAATCATCATCCCAGAAATGGCAGTGGCATATGTAAAAGACAAAAGCCATGGCCTAACATATATAAAATGTCCAATCTCGTTCTTAACTAGAAACTTTATGAATCTTAAAGAAACGGATTGGTTCATCATCAACAAACTAGAAACTCTAGATGATGTCAATGCCAATCATCATCTCCAAGTTGTTCCACGTGGTGGTCCTCAGACTGATTAGCACAGCTTGTCCAACCTATAGAGTTTTTCCTACGACGAACTCCTTCCACCCCTTCTTGCTGAAGAAAATGCGGTCATCCGTGTCCGTATTGTAAGCAACTATGCTATCGCCCCTTGCTCGAAGGTGTAGTCCAGCAAGCCCTTCACCCGAGATGTTAGTGCTGGAGGATATCTTCTTAGATAATTTCTGGGATGCCGTCGTGAAGGAAAAACCAAAAGAGCACTCATATCATACCGCCACATGTGATAATCAAAAAAAGGGGAAAAGATAAATAACTTTAAAGAACATACCATCTCGTGTTTGTTGGTAAGATTTGTCTTTGTCAAACGGGTCACAAATGGCCTCCCGGTGTAGATATTGCTTGGCAGTAGGATGTCAAGGAGGTGGTCAGTCTCATCTTTGTTGAGCTTGATTCTTTGGGAGAAGATGGTAGAATCAAACGGGTCAGCCTCGCCATCATCGACAAAGAGAATACTTATCTTGGGCACTAGTCCTCTCAAGGAAAAATAGATCATTTCTCCCCCGGTGAGACCATTCTGGGTAATGAATTGGTCCCATCCTTCGCCTCCCATGCGGGTTCTTGTTGGACCTTTCTCCATTTCAATGTTGTATGTGCTCCCAAGACCTTCAACGAGCACACTCTCTCCTATTAATTCATTGAACTGCAACCTTACGTTGCATGGTACAATCTGTGCAACAAAATCAAAAGAAACACATATTAGATAAATGGTAAAAGCACTAAAATAAAAACACAAATGGTTACAAGTGTATGAAAAAGAATAGTTTGTTAATTACCACTGAACTTAAAACCCCTCTCGCAGATTGACATTGAACAATGATCCACTCGACAGGCTGCTTACGCACTTAGACATGCATACTTCGCACGCCATATCCTATTAGCTAGAGAAGAAGCATAAAGTTAAATGTCTAAATACTGATATGGAACTCCACTCGCAAGATCAATACCACTATCATTCAAGAACTAAATTTACATTGCGATTATAATATAATTTATCTAGTACATCTAAATAATCAAAACATTGCGATTATAATCGCGAGTAAGATAATAATCACTCCAAATGCATATTGGAGGCAAATCTCCTTCTCAAGGGCATATCTCTTGATCTTCCTCATCTTCAACCGAGTTGCATCCATCTTTGTCTTGTGATCATTGACGATATTGACAATAAGCAACTCCATTTCCATCTTCTTTTCTTCAATCCTCTTCTTGTCTTATTCAAGCTTCTTCACCGATTCCTCCATTTTCCGGTTTGCCTCTTGAACTAGCTCTAAGTTTTCTTCGACCGTCTTATTTTCATCGATTGTGAAGTTCAAATCTTCCAAAATAAGAATTTTGCCTTCGAGACAATGATTCAACTCGGTTTTCATACCCCCGATACCGCCATCACATATTGAATCCTAGATAACAATGTCTAAGTCAAATCAAATCAGCATAATTTCGGATGAACACCAAATCAAGCAAACCCTAAGAAAAATTATACCGCGTCGGATTCTTTGGAGGTGGTGTTCCCATTGCCGCCGTGGGAAACCACGTCCTCATTGGTGTCCCAGGAGACCATGGTGGACGGGCACTATCAATCCACTAAACCTAATCGTACTAAATCTAGCAATTTTCAGTAGCAATCACTTAGCAAATTTTAAACAGCAATCACTTAGAAAAATTAAAAGTGGATCGGTGAGAGGCTCACCGTGGAGTGGAGGTGGAGGCTCACCAGCGGAGTGGAGGTGGAGGCGACGGCGTAGGGGAGGAGGAGGTGGCTGTAGAGAGGTGGGCCATGCCGGCGGCGGCGGGGTCGGGTCGAGGAAGCGGCGGTGGATGGCGGTGTCTGTGAGCGGAGTCTGAGGCGGTGGGAGAGCCGGGGCTAGGTGAGGAGAGAGTGAGATCAGAGTGAGAGAGAGAGGAGAGTGCATCGGGCCGACGGCATCTTTAGTGGGCCGGCCCACGTTACTAGTGGCGTGGGCGAGATACAACACACCACTGGTATTTGACCAAAATACCAGTGGCGCGTGGAGTTAAGATGCACGCCACTACTAATGGTCCTGCTAGTGGCGTGGGCCAGATATAGCACGCCACTAGTAAATATGCTCCGAAGACGGGCGCAGGACAAGTTACTAGTGGCGTGCCAATATTTTTCCACGCGCACTGGTAAGGGTTTATTAGTGGCGTGGCCACATTTCACCACGCCACTGGTATTTTCCCCAAATACCAGTGGAGTGGCTCATTTGTGGCACGTCACTAATGCATGTCGCCTATAAGCATTTCTGCACTAGTGCGCGCACCATCTCTGGCGATTGGCGTCAGACACAGAGATCTCACCGGCACCTCCACATCCACTGACGATCGTCAGCTCCTATCCACACTGCCTCCACTACCGCCTCCTCCCGATGTCGACTCCTACGCAGGTCCACTTTGGTTGCCGGTATATTGACCCAAGGCAGCGATGTACCCGACGGGGTGCCTTGGATCCTTCGATCAAGGTCTAGAAAGGGGTGGAAGGATGAAGGTGGGCAAGGGATCGGGCAAGGAGCGGGAGCAAGCGATGCGCGCACCATCCCCCAAGCCAATTCATGTAAATAAATATTAATTGTTCAGCAAACACTATTATTGCTTGCACACAAGGTTCCAATTAATGAAATGTCAGGCAGACCGACTCGTATGGGATTGGCTTTGGCGTAGCACAATATAGAACAGCGTGTATTTTTCCATCACATGTTATACCCATTTTATTAACCAAAAAAGCATATTCATACAATACAATGTGCAATGTATTTGCCCTGAAAAAATAATGTGCAGTGAATTTGCCCTCAAAAAATAATGTGCAGTGTAATTTTATTTACGTAATATCTAAATGTAGTGGCACCATATCTGGAAATTCAAAGAATACTCCAGCTGCAAAAAGAAATGGAGTACCACATCTGCAAATTTAAAGAATACTCCAGCTGCTAAAAAAAGTTGTACCACATCTAGAAATTTAAACAATACTCCAGCTGCAAAAATAAATAAAACCGAGGGAGCACTAGCTCCTTTCTTTAGGGCCCATTGTTAGCTTTGTCCATGTGGTGGCAACCCCCGATCCTTCCCTTCTTTCCTTTTCTTTACTGGTAGCCGTGCACGTGCAACGCACGTCTTTAAAATATAAATGTCATTTCTAGTTTAGTGAATTTTTTTGTTACCAGAGCAATAATTTCGAACGTATAACGATGATAACGTATAATGATGATAACATATAATGCATACACGTTGCATCATTTAAAATGCACAAAGCACAAAATGATAGTTGTAATTTGCAGAAATATTACAATTCAACACCAGTTGAAAGCGATAATTAAAAACCAAATTCTAAATAACATAACATCATCCACTATCTTATTTCATAAAGATCCATCTCTTTATGCGATCTATAATTTCTCGTTCCAAGGCAGGAATATTGTATATCGCCTCATTATCTTGATACTCAGGATATGTACCAAAAATCGCTTTTTCAACTCCAAACCATCCTATATGTGCATTATATTATTAAATCCCACTTGTCTTTTAATAGGTTGCATTTTACCAAATCTTTATTCATTGAGCCATTTAAATAGTTCAATACGTCCCACGGCTCAAACAACGTAGGATCCACACACACGACATCTGTTTAAATCCAAATGAAGCATATTGCTTTCTCCATCTTCGAACTCATGATTTCTCACGCACTCATCTTTCATTTCCGAGTCGATTAAAATATTGCTTTTTGTCCTAAACTATGTCATATGAACCTGACAAAGTTAGTTTTCAAATAATAATATGACATAGAATAAGTAGCATGATCCAGAGCCTTCAGCAATGTTGGACAAAATACCTCTCGTCAAGTACTCCATAGAGTTTAACATCCACAAACCACACGATGACCTTCGTCGCAAAAAAAGAAAGAAAAAAAATCACACGATGACCTACGTCATTACAAAAATATAATGATGCATTTTTCAATATAATCGATTAAAAAATTAACAAAACATATTACTCCCTAGAAGATATAAAAACTTAAAAGCAAACATGATGTTTAATATCTTAATATAATCCTAACGTTAAATGGACCAAAGGAAATCCCTAACAATAATTTCTTCCGAATTGAAACAAGAGATATTTGCATTTGGCCTATTTCTAAAAGCTTTGAATTGATAAACATGCCCACCACGAAGTGGCACTGGAGATCCTTTGGAGAGCAGGTGGCGCCAAGCTCGGCATGCTCGCGGCAGGCCAGACGACCCTGTGCTAGAAGCTGACGGAGGTCTCCATCGGATTCGCGGCGGCGGCCAACGCGTGCGTTTTGGAGGGCTCCATGGTGCCGGCCTCCTCCTCCCGGGGGACAAGCGAGGATGCCCTGATACGGGCCTACCGTTTCCGCGCCTCTTCAACGGTAACGCATCTTCGCAAGGTTCGTCGGTTCCCTCTCATTTCCAGACTCGCGAAATCCCAATTTTTAAATTTGCCTTTGTTGAAACTATGCAGTTTATATGCCTTTTCCAAATTGTAAATAGGTTGGTTTCCTGCACTGTAAAGAATTGGTCCCAGTTGATGCCGTTGATTGTGGAGAACTCCCTGAAGGTGCTGCTGATGGAGTTGTGAACTTATTCAAGGATGGTAACATGCAACATGACTGGCCAAATGACCTCGATGAGAAGCCGGTTTCATGGTGGATGGATGCTGTGGAGTCTGCTAAGGCTTTTGGGAATGATAACCTCAAGGTAATTTCTGTCTTAGCTAAGCTCCACCCTCTTATTTATAGGGAATAGTGGTATTTCATTGGTTCTGCGGCAATAGGAGTTAGCTAGCTACAACATAAAAAACAAACCTCTTTTATTTAACTCAATACCATGCATGACCTTTCAGCTACCCTCCTAAATATACATACATTTCATGATACTGGAGATAAATTTGTGTTGCAGCCTATGTGCCTGAATGAAAAGTTGTGCAATGCAGGCTTATATATACAACAATGTGCCCTGCCTAATAATATCCATTTCAAATTCTGAATTATATTTTATGCTCAACAGTCTTATATATTCTACCTTTAATATTTTGAATTAAGGTGGATGAGTTAGAGAAGGCAATTTTCAGTTCCTGAGAGAGATCCAGCTTACTATAGACTTAATGAGGTTGAAATTGGAAAAAGGAGAGAGACCCCTACTTTTATCAATATCCCATCCTTATTTTGTGCATATCACTCCCTGTCCCTTTGCCTCCTTCTTTCTTTAGGGTCTGCATAGATGGAATAAGCTAGTTAGTATCAACAAGTAGGGGTGTATGTATTAGCTGATCATCATGACCAATGGATGTGGACACCGGCGTGTTGGGTTTCATTTTCCTTGACACTGATATCCGCGGAAGTAGCAGCCATTTTACTTTGACTGTAGGCTTGACGTTGGCTTTTAAATACGTTTTCCGTAGATTGTGAATACCGTTCCATCTCCAGTTGCCTCTTCAGCTCCTTAGGGTCCACATGTATGATTCATTATAGTTTGAATTTAGCATCTCATAAAATTAATATAGAAGTGTGCTGATCATCAATCACTTATACCTTGGGACATGACCAGGGGTGTATGTGGTACATTTTGCTCGTCATTAAGCATTGCTGTTGAAGCCAGTTTGTTTTCATTGGCTTGACGACGTTTTTTTCAGAATAGCATCTTTATTTCGTGCATAATATTCTCTGTCCCTCTACCTCTTCAATACTTTAGGGTCTGTATAGATACATTCAGAAAGTTAGCACATCAGCAATAGCAGTGTTCATATTTCAAAAAAACAGTAGGGAGTGGTTTCTGATAGTTACCCAAGGAGTGGGTGTTACTTATATCCTGAAATGGAGTCCGCGCACCCGCGCCATTGGGAGATGACATGTCGTCGCCATTGGGAGATGACATGTCGTCGCCTTCCTGTGAATATTCATGTCAGTAAATTTTAAAAACATAATAATAAAGTTTTGGAAGATAAAGATAATCATGAACAACAACGTCAAATTGAAGGTAATTGTAGAGCTGTTGTGTGTAATTGTAGAGCTGTTTTGGGAGTGTATATTTCACTGTTCGTAGATATCATATATTCATATATCCCAGGAGTATTTCGTCGCGCATGTTGGGTGTGTAATTGTAGAGCTGTTTTATAGTTAAAATTTCTGACAGATTTTTGCATAAAAAAATATCTATAAAGTAACTTGAATCCAATAAATTTTTTGTGGAAGATTGTCAGTAGGAGGAAGAGTAATTTGAATACAATCTGAATTTTGTGGAAGATTGACAGTAGGAGGAAGAGTAATTTGTCAGCGTTTTAACAGGAGCTGACGGCCGCCCACTTGACGGCGTGGTGCAGGGCGGCGAGGGCGCAGTCCAGCAAGACGATGGTGCTGCCGGACTGCGAGGGTGCTCCTGATCTTGAACAGAAGCTTGGAAATCTGGCTCCGGCATATGCCACTGGCACTTTTTTTTTTAGAAATGGGGACTCCCGGCCTCTGCATCATGATGATAGACACATCCTTTATATTAATTGAAAAGTAACAAAAAGTATTAAGTAGCTTATTACATCTCAAGGATCACTCAAAGTGGCGACATGAACCAGCCACATAAAAAGAGCTAACAGAAGACTACACATCTTGGAGCCTTCTAGTGTGTTGCCACCCATGCTGGCAGCAAATAGCTCGGACCACCACCATAAGACGGGTACAACCAGCATCCATAAGAGCCCGCTGCTCCGATGGAAGGAGATAGGACCACATATGGATCCAATACGTGGCACGGTGAACAACCTGCAAAAAATGAGCACCTCCAAGTATGTTAAACACAACATCATTTCTACAATTCCAAACAGCCCATAACAAAGCACAAACACCAATGCGAATCCGTGCTTTAGTGTCCTTATCTATTCCATCTAACCAATGTCCAAACATGTTTGCTACACTAGTAGGAGGAGAGATATTAAAAGTGAAGTGGATGAGGCGCCAAATGTTTCTAACAAAAGGGCAGGGTATGAAAAGATGCTCCACTGTTTCATCCTCAGTGCAAAATGCACATTTCTTACAACCGACCCAATTCCTTTTAATCAAATTATCTTTAGTAAGGATGACTTTCCTGTGCAGGAACCACATGAACACCTTGATTTTTAGGGGAACCTTTAATTTCCATAGATATTTCCGAAGGAATGGAGTGTGACCATGCAAATAATCTGCATACATAGATTTAACAGTGAACTGATCGGTCGTAGTTAAGTTCCATTTGAACTTGTCCGCCTCATTAGAAAGTGAGATACTCATTAGTCTCTCAACAAGTTTCTTCCATGAGTCCCAATTTCTTCCGGTCAATGTTCTTCTAAACTCAATGTTTAGGGGATTATTACTTAGCACTGTGGACACTAAAACATTTTTATGGCGCACAATGTTGAACAAGGATGGATACTGGTCGGCCAAAGACTTATCCCCAAGCCACACGTCCTCCCAAAAACGGGTATGGAGGCCATTGCCAACCATAAACTTTCCCCTTTGAAAGAATTCATGTTTGACAGCCATAATCCCTTTCCAAAAAGGGGAATCAGTAGATTTAGGTTCGGTTTGGGCTAGCGTTTTTCCTGAAGGTATTTGTTGGATAACAACTCCTGCCAAACACCCTCTTCCCTTAGTATCTTAAAAAGCCATTTGCTTAGTAAACATTTGTTTTTTATATCTAAAACCTGAATACCCAAACCACCTTGATCCTTAGGCCGACAAACTATATTCCATTTTGTTAACCTATATTTCTTCTTAACACTGTCGCTCTGCCAAAAAAACCTTGAACGAAAGTAATCAAGCCTCTTTCTTACCCCAACAGGAATTAAGAAAAAAGAGAGGAGAAACATAGGTAAACTAGTAAGCACCGAATTGATCAACACCAATCGGTCTCCGTAGGACAACATCTTGCCCGCCCAACACCCAAGCTTTTTTTCAAATCTATCTTCAATTATTTTCCATTCCTTATTCAGAAGTTTACGGTAATGAATCGGAATACCCAAGTATTTGAAAGGCAATGTGCCTACCTCACAACCAAAAATACTCCGATATTCATTTTGCACATCCTTGGCCGAACCAAAGCAATATAATTCGCTCTTATGAAAATTAATCTTGAGCCCAGAAAGTTGCTCAAACATTGATAGGATTAATTTCATATTAACCGCCTTCTCAAGGTCGTGCTCAAGAAAGCGAATTGTGTCGTCCGCATATTGTAAGATCGAGACTCCTCCATCAACAAGATCCGGAATGAGCGATCCTACCTGACCATCCTCTTTTGCTCTTGCAATAAGGACAGCCAACATATCCGCAACAATATTAAACAAAATTGGAGACAAAGGATCTCCTTGTCTAAGACCTTTTAACGTTTGAAAATAATGACCAATATCATCATTAACACGAATTCCGACACTCCCTCCCTGTATAAATCTAGCAACCCATTCGCACCACTTAGGATCAAAACCTTTCATGCGAAGAGCTTGCTGCAAAAAGGACCAATTACAAGCCTTTTCAAAATCAATTTTAAAAAGAACTCCATCCTTTTTCTTCCTATGCAGCTCATGTATTGTTTCATGCAATACAACTACTCCCTCAAGAATGTTCCTCCCAGGGATAAAAGCTGTTTGAGATGGTTTAATAACTTTATGTGCAATAGACGACACCCGATTTGTCCCCACCTTAGTGAATATTTTGAAACTTACATTCAATAAGCATATGGGCCTATATTGTTCAATGCGAGAAGCATCCTCTTTTTTGGGCAGTAGAGTAATTACCCCGAAATTTAGCTTGTACAGAGGAAGATCTCCATGTTGAAGTTGTGCAAACATTGGCATTAAGTCAATCTTAATGACCTCCCAAAATTTTTGGTAGAATTCCGCAGGAAACCCATCTGGCCCTGGGGCTTTGTTGTGCTCCATTTGAGAAATAGCATCGAACACTTCCTTTTCAGTAAAGGGAGAAGTTAGAATGTTATTCTCCTGAACCGAAATTTGAGGAAGATCCTCCACAACCGATTCATCCATAGAGAAGAAACTAGGATCTGAAGGTCCAAACAACCTTTTATAATACTCGGAGATGAATACTTTCAAATTATTCTCTCCTACAATCGTCCCCTCGTCCTGTTCTAGTTGAAAAATTCTTTTCTTACGATGTCTTCCATTTGCAATGATATGGAAGTATCTCGTGTTATTACCTCCTTCCTGGATATGCTTTACTTTTGCTCGTTGTGCCCATTTGGATTCCTCGTCTCTCCGAAGCTGAGCCATTTGCTCATCCGCTTCTTTTTTTGCTTTTTTCTCAGCTGCCGACAATGGCATGTTTTCCGCTTTTATGTCTAACTCATTAATCAGAAGCAGAGTTTTTCTTTTAGTTTCTTATATTCACCGCTAATGTTTTTGGCCCAACCCCTCAAAAATTGACGGATGTGTCTAATCTTATTCTGCCAAGTTTCCGTGGGGGTGGATCCACCAGGTGTGGATTGCCACTCCTTTACAATCATCTCGTGAAAACCTTCCTTGCGTAGCCACGACAACTCAAAAGAGAAATTTCTCTTATTCCCCAAGTGGGCTTGCACACCCGAGTCAATTATGAGCGGTGTATGGTCGGATCCAGTGCGTGTCATTGCATGCACCGTCACTAGTGGAAATTTTTGTTCCCATTCGACACTTGCAAGGAATCGATCCAACTTTTCATAAGTCGGTGTATCTCGCCTACTTGCCCAAGTGTATTGTCTACCCGAGAGCTCAAGCTCTTTAAGGTTAGACTCTCAATTATCGCATTGAAAATAAACGGCCATCGCGCGTTAAAGTTCGAATTATTTTTCTCCTCCTGCCTTCTGATTATATTGAAATCACCCCCTACCAACATAGGAAGTGTTTCATTCTCGCATATATGGACAAGTTCCGCGAGAAAATCTGGTTTGAGGTTATTTTGGGCAGCCCCATAGACCACAACCAGCGTCCACAAAAATCCGTCCACTTTAGATTTAAGTTGGAACTTAACACAAAAGTCTCCAGTAACAACATTTTGTACTGATATCGAGGTAGAATTGAAACCAACAAGAATGCCTCCCGACCTCCCATGAGGCGGTAGACAGTACCAAGCGTAGTCCAGCCCCCCAGCTAGGTGTTTTAAAAAATGTGATGTAAAATTAGATCGACCTGTTTCAAGCAGGCCTACAAAGTCTAATTTTTGCTCTCTCACAGTTTCTTGTATAGTGTGATGCTTCGCCGTATCCCCTAATCCCTCACTATTCCAAATCATTCCTTTCATTTTGCCGAAGTTCGTAATTTTTCTATTCTAGCACTCCTTCTCTTTACACTAATGATATTTTTTCTTTCTTATTTGTACGTTTCCGAGTAACTTTGTTAGCCTCGGACAAAATACCCATATGATCAGTGGTGGTTTCCTCCTCATCATCCCCTAAATCTTCAGAAAGATTCGACGCTCTCTTAATCACCAAACTTGACAAGTTCCCATCATCGGTGCTTGTCAAGTCCTTTTTTAATAATGTGACCGCCCTCTCCTCTTCGACACCTTTTAGACGATTAACCGATGCTAAAATTTGTGACGGGGAAGTGCCTAAGGAAACACCTAATCTAGACGCTCTAGCAACTATTACCTCATTAGGTAAAGATAAGAACGAAAAACTAGATTTGGTGATTTTACCTGAATCAAAGCTGCTGTCACGATCTTGGGCTCTCATCATTGCCCTCTCCAATTGTGGCGTGTCAGCATTGTCTTGAGCCCGGATTCGTGAACTAGAACGGAGTCCAATTGCCTCTGGATCTTCAATACCTCCATATGCAATGATCTCCTGTAGCGTAGGTTTAGCTTTCACTGGGGTATTCAACACCTCCGGTGTGTTAGCTAGGTTCTGCAAATGAGACGCAGGATCAAGGTTGTTAGCAGAACAGTTAAGGAAAACCGTGGCTTCATCATATGCCTCGGTTTCCAAAGCTGAGCAAGGACCACCCGACTGCTCTCCTACCTGCACATGAACATCATCTGCGCAAGCACCTAATGCCATTTCCATGTTCAAGGTAGCACAAGTACGATGACCATCCTGCCCGTCAACATCAACACGCGAGGTCTGTACTGTCGGGGCAGAGAAAGATTCAGTATTCTCTGCAGCCGATGTATCAGCTGAAACATTGCCAGCCAAACTAGCACCCTGTACAACATTGTTGTGATCACCATCATTTACAACAAAAGGAACATTATGAAGGAATACAGTCGAAAGAGAACTAACCCTTGGAGACAACACTCCTTGGTCAATATTCAGAGTCTTGCACGCAATATCCATCCCTATAGGCCCAACCTCGGTAGACTCCATAGTATCTACTGTGACTGGGGACTGAAAATTTAATATATATGATCAACATCATTTTCGGTTTCAGTTAAATCATGCGAAATTTTATTAAAAACAGAACTCACCCCCACCGTGTTGCTTGGACGAGTTAGCTTCCTCCTAGGTGAGTCAATCTTCACCTTTTCAAGCCGAGGGAACTCCTTGTCCATGTTGAAAATCTTGTGAGCACCAAAAGCTCTCTTTTCAGCCATTAAGACACTCGCAACAGCAGCATGGTTATCTCCACTAGTAGCCATGACTCTGTCCTCAAATTCCTTGCCATTTGCCAAGCATTCTCTAGAAAGAATCATATTTTTCCGAACCAATGGTGAGTAAATAACCCCAGCTTGCCGTGTACTATTTGGTGCACCCCCAAATCCAGCCCCAGTGCCCGGAGCTGCAGTGCCATCCTTGTTGGCATCAGATTGCCCAGAAGGTTGCAAGGCGTTCTTATCTGCTCCTTTATCCTGCTCCTTATTCTTACTCGGATCATCATCAGGGTCATCAAGATCATGATCCATGTTATCTTCTCCGACATCAAAGAATGGTTCCTCAACCTCAAACGACAGATTATAGAACCCATCCTTTATGAAGACCGGCAATTCCTTGGGTATTTTCGTCTGATCAACACAGGCAATTAAGATCCTCAACACACAATGCTGTCTCGTAAAAGGCATATCTACCTTGAAGGTTTTACCAAATAAGGTTCCAAGAGCCCAAAGTGCCAAGAAGTCTCCTTTGTGTTGTGGTGGTATACCATTCATCCGAACCCAGATTTGTGGTAAGAGTAACATAGGAATACTCTTTGTCAACCAAGTATCCACAGTTATCTCAAATGAAGTATTTGGTACTTTGAAAGTACCAAAGGTCTGTAGCCTATCTAGCTCAGCCTTAGATGGAAACAGAACCTTGTACACATTGTGACCAACTTGCTGAATCTCCCACTGATATTGCTCTACCGGCACAAGTCTTAACAGCTGCCTATTAATCTGAGGAATTGACATCTCACCTCCTTTTACAGTGAGCATAGCCAATCTTGTATTCACTGTCTTAGGCCGATATGATTCTGTGATTGGCGCACCAAAAAAGGTCAGATCATCATGGGCAATACCATAGACTTCCATGTGAAGTTTAGGTGCACTCAACAATGGGCAGTCATCTGACCCATGATCGCTTCCTTCACAGTTATCACAGAGGATCGCCTTACAGTCGGCAAGCACATGCCCAAACTCGCCACAAGTGTAACATTTGGCTATCTTTTTACCTTTTTTTGCAGCAGCTCCACTATCATCTGCATTGATATTCATAGGCACCTCAGGTGTTGCCATCGGACCAGTACCCTTGATAAGCTGCTGTGCCACGGGCATCAATTCCGAGGCTGCAGCAGTAACTTGAGCCGCGGCAGGCCCAGCCACAATGTTGCCTTTGTCCGCTGTTCTGCCCCTGATTTGCCTGGACATTGTATTGTTTACCGCTGCAGCACGACCTGGGAAGTTCCCGCCGCCAACATGCCCACGAGGTCCACGGCCAGCACCTCCACGACCATTGAAACGGCTGCAGAATTGACCACCGTAAGCAGGACGGCGGCCATTGTTGTCAGCAAACCCCGAGCCGACATTGAATTGACCATAAGGCATCTCTCCATTGAAATTACCTTGGTTCCGGTGAGGGCCAAACCCCTCCTGCCGCGGAGCACGACCATATCCTCCGCCATACTGCGTGTAGTCCGCCTGACCCGCAGTCCCGCTTGGCCCTCCGGCGGCGTAGTTGTTGAACCCCGCCGGGTTGCCCTGGTTATACGGTCCATTGCCGCCATTGCCGTTCGCATGGTTGTTGCCACCGCCTCTTCTGTAGTTTCCACCGTACCCTCGTCCACCATTGCCTCCCCCGCGATCACCATCGTGATGCCCAGCACCTCGGTTGTACATGGCCGCAACACGAGGAGCAGGAGAAAACTCGGTCTGCCAGAGAAACCCTAGCCGCCGCTGGTTTCTGGCTCTAAGGGAAAAGCGGAGACCCTTCACGGGTAGAGTTAAACCCTTTTCAATAAGGTTAGGGCCCATATGGCAAGATTGGCGAAAATCCCGCAAATTTCGGCTCGCACTGAAACCCGGACCCATCGGTCCATCCGGTTTGAATTTTTTTGAATTTGGATCCACCGATCCAGAATTTACGCGACGGCTCGCCGGCGACAATGGAACACCGCGGATCAACGCACCGGTCGACCTGAAATGACGACGCCGATAGACCATTGTCCATCGTTGCGCCTCATCATCCGCTGACCAGAGCCTAGTAGACGGTGTCAACACCGGCAGTTTCATGCTCGAGGTCACCTGGTTTCTCACCGGCGAACTCACCGCGTCCTCACTCCGGTGATGCGAGAAGGAACTCGAACTTACCGATGATGGAGAAGACGGGGCCAAGTTCACCGCTGCCCATCTCTGCCCTTTCCGCTTCTCATCCTTCTTCCTCCACCTCTTGTCCTTTAGGTCCCGCGATGTCACACTCACCGGCGACTTGCACCGGTAGCGCAGCGACCTCGACGAGAGGGAGAGCTCCAGCGTGTAACATCCCCAAGTTAGCTAACCTGGATTATGAGTTGATATGTGCATTCATGAGCATAGCATGCATTAAATCTAACTATTAAATAAAACAATATATTTAGAGGCAAATTGAAACACTCTAAAATTGTACTTTGTCTTTTATTTAAAACGCTCCCAAAAAGGTCTCAAAATCTTCAAACAAAAACATGTGGACCTTCTAATGTATGTTAGGAAGGCCACTGCATATTTTCATATTTGTTTGGACAAGTTTGAATCCAAACCTTTTCAAAACAGGAAATAAAAATTGGTTTAAACCCAACTTTAACCTTTGGGCCGAATCTACATGTGCTAGCCGAGCAAAGCACAGCCCAACTTCCCAGGGTGGTCGTTTCCACAAGCAGTTGCGTGTCAACGCTGATGCCGTCGCTTCGTCGCAATGATTCGCGCCGCCGCCGTGAGCACGAGCTGGAGATAAGACCAACTGACCCGTCCTCATCCCCATCACCTAGCAATTGACCAAAACATCAATCGTTTCAGCTCCAAGATCTGGAGCCATGGCGCCATTAAATAGAGCAAGCGCCTGAAGAGGAACACCAGGACTAGTCGCTGGTACAGAGGAGCAGCAGCGCAAGGAGGGAACCAGAGGAGGCCAGGAGGGAGAGAAGAAGAAGAGACCCAGCCATCTCAGATTCGTTTTTGTGCCTCTTTCAGTTCAAGTACAAGACGTATGGAGGCCACCAACGATTGGTTTCCTGTTTAAGATCAGGTCCTTTCTTCTCCCTTTTAAGATCCCTTTTGACATGAGTTGATTCCTGGAAGAGAAAAGAGATTTAAGATGGGAAGAGAGAACTTTCAGAATTTCTAATTCATGGTAGGGCTCGTTTTAGACAACATACGTGCAGCATGTGTTCTTTTCAGTTTCAGCTACTTCTTAGTTAACTTGTTCTCTGAAGATGTACATCACAATAGTAGTTAACTAGACCAAAGCAGCACCTAATCCTTTTAACTTCCGGCAAGAGAGTGAGAGCTACAGTATAAAGATTCAGTTTGAAGTGACAAAGAGTAAGAAAGCATCCGTTCTTGCAGTTTGGTAACCTGAGTGTTGTGGTAAAATTAATTCATATACTACATACACATCTCTGAACTGGGGTTACACGCAAGCTCTGTTACCTGCTACTGCTAGTAGAGAACCAATCTGACTACTTTGTGAATACAGCTATTACTTAATGTATTGCTGTATTTGAACATCCTGTACTGCTGGGCAAGTGTTTGCCAAATCTGAACCATGTTAAATTCGAAATTAAACCAACAGATGAAAGATGTTAGCTCTCTGAATTCTAGCTGAACGTTAGTACAGATGTTCACGCTTTTAAGAAAATAGCTACAGCCCACGAAGCCAGCTACTGATCATTAGTGTATGAACTAATAGTTGTGCGTGTGTTTTCAGTGTACTTGATCCACGTACTCAATGTTTCTGGATAAAATAATTAGTAGCTAACCTGAGACTAGTTCAAAGAGTTTAAAAGACTAATTCTCGTATTCTACTGTTTCCTGTTTTCAGAAAATACAGTGAACTTGTAAAATCAATAGCTTTTGATCTGTTTATCAGAAATTTACAAACAAAATACCAAAATGTTCAGAACAATGTACTCTATATGTTTGTATTAAGCTCATGCATGTTTAAATAACTTTGAATCATGTTTATGTAGAAGAACTAGATAACCAACTTATGGAATTATGGGGTTTTATCCAAATAATGTTCTTCATAATGTTACACCCCATTTAAATTGTTATTCATGTTCTAGGGCTTAATACCAATGCATTAATATGTCATGTCATCCATATTCTTTGTGCATTGCATTATGCCATGAAGTGATTGTTGTTTCCAATTCTTTCCGGTGTTTCGATTCTTCTCGGTAATACGCGGATACGAGTTCGAGATGACATTCGACAACATCAGACGAATATTTGATCATCAATGATCAAGTCAAGCAGAAGATTTCCGAAGATATAATATTTTGGTTATCAAAGAAGCAAGGCAAGCATAACCTCTTATCTGCTCATATATGATTTCGAAGTATTTCATTCTTGTATTTGCATACGATTCCAATGTATTTTGGTCATTAGGTAGAGTTCTCCTATCTTTTGCATTGCCTAAATATCCTGATCCGCTACTCCTAGCAGCCCTAGGTTTCGCTTGTGTGCATCGCCAAAGCCTTATATCTGCTACGCTTAGCCATGCATAGTTGTTTATCTCTGCTCCACCCGGTTGGTGAATCAGAGTTGCGAATGAACTTAATATGTCAGGATATCGTGGAAAGGATGTGAGCATGTAAAATGACTAAAAGGCAATGGATGAGAGGCCACAGGGGGCTGTGGTGGGTTGTCTCGTTCTCGCCGCCCTAGGACCTGAGTTCTCGCCTTTGGAGCCAAGACTGAGCGTACATCCACACGCGGCCTGGACCCCCGCATGACTAACTAACTTGGTTGGTTGTACCCATGGGACACGTAGTTTGGTTTTCCATTCGCGTGTGGGTCAAAAATGTTTGAGAAAGGATAGGGCCTGGCAGGGATCCAGTGATGGACGAACACGGATCTTGATTCCTGTGACAGAGTAACGGGGACCGTCACGAGGTGGCCATCTCGCGTAATGGCGGCAGCTCCCTGTTATGGATGACCCATGGGATATAATCAACTAAGGTAAAGGTCGTGGTCAACCACCCTCTGCCGGCACTCCAAGGAAGAGTGCTAATCTAGTGGCATTAAGAGTCGGTTGATACGTGTGGTAAACATTGTACACCCCTGCAGGGTTAAATCTTTTCTAAAAGCCGTATCCGCGGTTATGGACGACTTGGGAATGGACACGTGATCATAGAGAACCTGAACATAAACGTAAAATCTGTTGACAAGGAATGAAGGGTGCTTCCTCGAGGTTGTCGATGGGGTGATCCTAGTTGATAGGTGATGTTGATGAGCTGGTGGTTACAACCTGATTACAATAGTTGGAAAGGCTCTCTTATCCCCTTTTTAAAAGTCTACTGTTGATACGAGATTCTTCCTCCCTCTATTTGGAACTAAAGATGGCTTTATGCAAATGAACCTTCATACATACTCTCTGAATAGGCAGATATATAACAGGTTAATTAAGTCTTGTTGAGTACCTTCGGTGCTCATGTTTGCTTAATTTGGTTCAGGTGAAGACTCTCACTCCGACGTTGGTTTCTACGTTGACATTGACGAGTAGTTTGGGGTTCCCAGGTGGCAGCCTGGAACTTGTAGGTTATGTAGCCTACGTTGCTTATTTCTGGCCTCTTAGGCCTTTGCTATCTTGTTGAATAGCAACATATCCGCTTTCCGTTGAATGATGTAATGTTGGGTCATGTGACCTCTGCTTGTAATATTACCAAGTTTTGTAACGCAAGTTATGTAATATTGCTATGAATCGTAGAGTCTGTGATGTGCCAGTTGTTCTGCAGTCTTGATCTCTCTATTATACTTGGATAGTTGTGTCTGTGTTATGGCATCAATCGAAGTGTTGTGTTGTCGGTGATCAATTCCGAGCAACGCCTGCCAGAGGTTCTGGCCTGGGAGAGGTGTGCCCAGTAACCTTCGGTTGTATCGCATAACCAGTGACACACAGCATCTTTGTATAGTACCGGGGTCGGGGCGCTACACAGCGTGTCCGCCTCGCCCTCACTGGACGAGGAAGCGGCATCCCAGAACCGCCCGGCGAGCTGCGATGGCTCCCCGGCGGCTCCGTCGCGATCTCCGGCCTCGTCGCCTTTCGAGTCGCCAGACATCGCGAACTACCGGGGAGCTAATGTTTCTCATGCCACTGGCACATGAGGTATATATCGAGCAAATTGATGAAACTGATGGCGCTAGGATGAATTTGATGGATATAAACAAGAGGACCTGGTCAAAAACTGTTTTAGAGGTTTGTCCCTGGTGTATGTGTTCAGCTATGCACTCCAGATTTCTTGAATTACCTAAAGTGTAGACAAATTTCATATTCCTCTAAGAATAAAATATCAAATTGTTCACTTCCTCCTCCAGGCAACTGCTCCTGATCTTGAACAGAAGCTTGGAAATCTGGCTCCGGCATATGCCACTGGCACATGAGGTATATATCGAGCAAGTTCTACCACATGAAATAATTGTGATCTATCCTCCACTGTGCATGAATTGTAACCATAGTTGTTTATATTTCACTGTTCGTAGATATCATATATTCATATATCCCAGGAGTATTTCGTCGCGCATGTTGTGTGTGTAATTGTAGAGCTGTTTTATAGTTAAAATTTCTGACATATTTTTGCATAGAAAAATAGCTATAAAGTAACTTGAATCCAATAATTTTTTTGTGGAAGATTGTCAGTAGGAGGAAGAGTAATTTGAATACAATCTGAATTTTGTGGAAGATTGACAGCAGGAGGAAGAGTAATTTGTCAGCGTTTTTGCAGGAGCTGACGGCCGCCCACTTGACGGCGTGGTGCAGGGCGCAGTCCAGCAAGACGACGGTGCTGTGCCGGACTGCAAGGGCGCCGTCCAGGACACCTCATGCTGCCTGGTTGCCTGGTGGCGAGGTCGTTGTCGAACAAGACGAAGTTGCTGGCGGGCTGTAAGGGCACCATCGAGGAAGTTGCTGGCGGGCTGTAAGGGCGCCATCGAGGAAGTTGCCGATGGGATGGGCGTCGTCCAGCAAGAAGACGGTGGTGCCCGCCTGCGTGGGCGCCATCGGAGACCTCGCGCTGCCGGGCGGCGAGCGCGCCGTCGAAGAAGGTGCCGGTACCGGGCTGCGTGGGCGCGACGGACACCTCGTGTCACGCCGGATGGCGAGCGCGTCGTCGAAGTGGCGACGGACAGGGAGTCGCCGTGCGGCGAGGGAGCCTGGTGGCGAACACGGGCAGGGAGTAGCGATTGATCAGTTTCTGCTTCCGTGATTGCAGGGGTTACGATCGCGGGTCGTGCACTTTCCTTTGCGGTGGAGGTGGAGTACGTTCCGTCATTGTAATTTGCTAAGTGCACACGGAAGACCTGATTGGTGGGGCTAAGCCAGCGTCGGTTAAGGTGTTTTGGGGGGGGGGGGGGGGGGGGGGTAAGTCAGCGTTGGTATTGATTCGGTGTTGTATTGTTGGGGTGCATTTAGCAAAAGTCATGTTCGTTTGTTTAATAGTAGTGGAGAAGTGGAGATAGATAACATACGTGATCGAGAATCTCTTTCATTAGCCACACACAACGCCGTATCAGTCGCCGACTTAAAACTCGCAAATCCCTTAACTAAAGCTTCCAGAAGGAAGAGAATCATTTAATTCGTGTTTGGACGGACCAAGTAACCCTTATGGTTCTGCCAAGCAAGGAATATGTGCAATGGTCCGAGAAAGGTACATGTCTAAGAACCAGTATCTTTCTTTCTTGACTTCAAAAGTATTTTATTTTTTATCGTTGCATCCAGTTAATATAATCCGATAAAAAGGATTAGGCTTGGTTTTTTTATCTAAGAATCGCAAACCCAACTTACTAAAACAGTATTGTCGGTGTTGTGTATATGCACCCTTGTACGTGGATGTTCGATTTTATTGACTACATTTCGTCTTCAAGACTACAATTATCTTCCTGCAATTCTTAAACAAGTCTGTCTAAAATAGACAATGTATTGCTGTATAAGAAATGGCTTCACAAAGATCTAACACAACGTTCCATGCATATAGGGATGGAATAATACTGTAGTAACAAAATAAAAATGGCTCTATGTTTATTTGGCACGATTTGAAGCGAGCTGGTCACAAGGACCAAAACAACATTGAATAGTAGCTGCGAAAGTGTGTATATCTGTAAAGATCCAAACTTAACTGACTCCCATATTCCACCGGGGGGGTGGCAGCATACTAGATGACTTCAAGATGTGTAGTCCTAGTCGCTGCGAGTTCTTTAGATGGCTGGTTTTGGTCGCCTCTTTGGCTGACCATGATTGTAATAAGCATTTTAGCATACTTTGACACGGCCTCACTTGTTCAATGCTGTAATTGATAGCTTGTCCTTAAGGGAGGTCTATATGGCGGGGAGACAATTTACTTGGGCTAATAGTCTCCCCGAGCCGACATACAAGAAGCTGGACCGGGTTCTGATGGACTCCGTTGGGAGGATAGATATCCATTGGTAACGGTACGTGCTTTGGAGCGTATTGAGGCATTCTCGGATCATGCCCCCATACTCCTATCTACTGGAACATCGACTCCGCCTGTTAAGCCTCAATTCAAATTCGAATTAGGATGGCTGTTGCGGGATGGTTTTGATGATTTGGTTAAAAGGATATGGTCTCAACCGGTTGTGGGCGACACGGCTATCCAACGATGGAATAACAAGATGCGCAATTTGCGCAAATTCCTTCGTGGGTGGGCAAGACACACAACTGGTATGCTTAAAAAGGAAAAAGAGCGTCTGTGTTCCATTATTGATGAGCTTGATAAACTTGCAGAAGTACGACCTTTATCAGCTGCTGAGAGTGACCTAAAACGGCACTCGAATGAGCAGGTGGGTCGTATGCTGCGGGAAGAAGAGCTCAAATGGTACCAAAGATCTAAGGCTCAGTTTATTCTGCAAGGGGATTCCAATACAAAATACTTCCATAATGTTGCTAATGGCAGACATAGGAAGAAATGTATTTATTCTCTTCATCAGGATGAGGGCTTGATCGAAGGACAGGCGCAACTCAAGGAATATATCACGAACTACTATAAGGGTCTGTTCGGGGCTCCCGAGGAAGGAAACTTTACTCTAGATGAGGCTCGAACGGATGATATTACCCAAGTAACTCCTGAGGAAAATAACCTATTTACTGCTCCTTTCACTGAAGAGGAGATAAGCAAGACGGTTTTCCAGATGGAGCACAACAAGGCGCCTGGACCGGATGGTTTTCCGGCTGAGTTCTACCAACATTTCTGGGAAATCATAAAGTCTGACTTGCTTGAGTTATTTGGCTGTTTACATGCCGGACAACTGGAGTTATTCCGCCTTAACTTTGGGGAAATCGTTTTGTTACCTAAGATTCAGAATGCCGAAAGGATACAACAGTATCGGCCCATATGCCTTCTGAATGTTAGTTTCAAAATCTTTACAAAAGTGGCAACCATTAGGTTAAATTCTGTAGCTGATCATGTGGTAAAACCTACCCAAACAGCTTTTATGCAAGGGAGGAATATCCTAGACGGGGTCGTGGTTCTACACGAGACCGTTCATGAGATGCATACAAAAAAACTTAATGGGGTGATATTCAAAATCGATTTTGAAAAGGCCTATGATAAGGTCAAATGGCCGTTCCTCCTATAGACTCTGAGAATGAAAGGCTTCTCGGACGAGTGGTTGTAACAGCCCGGAATTTGAGAACCTAAAAACCCGAATAAAAATTCCACTTTTTGTGTGCATTGCATCATGGCATTCAAATTAAATTGGTAATCAAATAAAATAATTGGTTTGGCATCATTTTAAAAACAAATGTCAAACTTGCTAACAAATCTCAAAACAATGAAAGCACTCAACTTGCAAAACAAAACATCTTGACATCTTATATTTGTCAAGTAAGTTCCAAAAGTTCCAAAGATATTTTCGACAAAACTATTTTGATTTGAAAAATAAAATAAGTGGAGAGAATCTCAAATTGCCTGTGAGCAATTTCTATTTTATTTACCTATCAAATGATTTTCAAATATTCTGGAAAAATTAGGGGAACCTCATATTAATATAAAGAGGCTACCCAAAAATTGGCATAATTTTTGGAAGTGTTTAACTGCCTCAAACAATTCAATTACAGTGCTGGCAGTACTGAAAAGGACCTATCCGTGATGTTTTTAAAACTTCCAGGGACTCATTTGTAAAACCCTCTCTCTCTCTCTCACCTCCGTCTTTCCCGCGCCGCCGTGGCAAGGCTGCACGACGCCCTCGCTCGGGCCCCTCCCCTCCTCTGCTCCCTGGCCTGCAAGGAGCAAGCCGCACGACGCCCACCTGCCCCACTCCACTTCCCTGTTTTTCCTCTCCCCTGTTGTCCTCCTCCTTTCTTCCCCACGGAGCCGCGCTCGAGCTCACCGTGGCGCACGCATCGCCGACGCTCCCGGGCTCCCCGAGCAAAACCAAGGCCACGGGTAGCTCCGCCGCTTCTTCCTCTTCAACCCCGTCCAGGGAATCGAGCCAGGACACCGAGAAACGTCGCCGCCGTCCTTTTCCCTCTCCGACCACCGCCGTGCTTGTCGCCGCCATTGGAGAGCTCCCGAAGCGAATCGAGCACCGCCACCAGCTCCGCCTCGACCACCTCCTCCGCTACGAGCAAAGAATCGAGGAGGGAAGCTGGAAATCGCCGCCGCCGTTCGTGTCTTCCTCGACCACGGCCGTCGCCGTCTCCGACGCAACGCCGCCGTCTCCAGCCGCCCCAAGCAGCGTCAATGCCGCCAACCTCTTCGCCGCGACCTCCTCTACCTCCCTGCCCACGAAATCGAGTCGGGGACGCTGGAAATCGAGCTCTTCATCCGCTACACCGCCGCTGCCACCCGACCTCCGCCGCGAGCCTTTTCCGTCGCCATGGAGCCGTCCCCAACCTCTCCGCTGTGCCCTTGGTGAGCTTCGGGCCTCGCTGCCCTTCTGCCCCTCTCCCCTCTCTCTATCTCGCACGGGTTCGCCCCACCTCGCCGTGCAGCTCGCCGCAGTTCGTCGCCGACGTTCGTCTCGCGCGCCCGGTCTGGAGACCGGCTAAACCGGCCTCGAGGCCGTCCCTCTCTGGACGATGCCCGGTCTTGGGCCCGGCCTTAACCGGGCCACGAGCCGGAGCCCACTGTTAGCAGGCCGGCCTCCCAGCCGGCTGAACCGGGCCACAGGCCGGTTGGACAGTTTTTCCGCGCAGATTCTTTTTCCTTTTTCCTCCCTTCTGCGCATGTTTTCCGCTCCTCCCCCGCACTGTTAGGGTTATCGAACATCGACGATTCGACTACTTCCTCCCTCCCCCTCTCGCGTTCGTGTAACTAAAATATTATGGTTGTTAAAATTAACTCAATTAAGGTAACTATTTTAAAAAGAGAAATAATAAAAATAACAACTTTTTATCCGGACATCAGAAAAATGTGTTCGAGATACCAAAATGTTCAGAAAAGTGTTAACTATCCAGAATCATCCTCATCATACATACTTGATCACAATTACAATAATATGTTCTGGTAGTAACTATAATCATTAAGTTTAAATATGAGGGTAGCCCAAATAATGTCTAATTATTTGGGACGCTCATTTAAATTGTGGATCATGTCTAGGATCTCATAGTTGCATTAAAATGTCATGTCATCATTTTTGATGCATTGCACAAATGCCATGTGTTGATTGTTGTCATGTTGTTTCTTTTCCGGTGTTGTTTGTGTGTCGGTAGATCGAGGAGTTGAGGCGCAACTCCAATCCTTCGACGACTCGTACTACCTTTTATCTCAACAAGGCAAGCGTAATCCCCCCTCTGAGCATATCTTATCCTATTTTTCGCAATTATTTTCTCCACTATAATATTGCATCCGGTTCTAAATGTCTTTTGCTTGGAGTAGAGTATCCTACTAGTTGCATTAGAAATCTGTTGCCAATATCTGTTTCCCCTCCTATTACCATAGGTTTGCATTGTTGGCCTGATATAATTACTATGCTATGCAAGTGCTTAGCCATGCTTAGTGAATTGCCTAGTGGTACTATGGTGGTACATGCTGGAAACAGGTGTTGACTTGTGACAGTGCTGTTGATGGTGGAGAAATTGTGGTGATGGATAATAAGATGCTTAAAGGTGGGGATGAGAGGCCACATGGGATGTGGTGGGTTGTCTCGTTCTCGCCGCCTAAGTGCGAGTTCTCGACCTCTTGAACCAAGTTGAGCGTGCAACCATGCGTGGGCTATATGGAACCCCATCGACCAACTAACTTGAGCGGGACTAGCCAGGGTCCTCTAGTTCGATTTTCCATTTGCGCGTGCGTGATGGTGGTGAGCTGAGAAAGAGGACGGTGGTGTTTAGGAAAATGAGTGGCCATAGGGCGGGGTGTTGTGATCCTGGCAGCCCTATCCTCACTGATGATCCTGGGTTAGTCCTTAACGAGGTAAAGGTTGTAGCCGTTTCACACTCAGCCGGCTTTCCCGGAAGAGAGCTAATGCCTGGCAATGAGTCTGGCGGTACGCGTGGTGAAGGAACTGGGGCCCCTCGGGACTCCGGGGACTTCTACTTTGTACACCCTGCAGGGATAAATCTTTTCGAAAAGCCGTGTCCGCGGTTATGGACGACTTGGGAATGGACGCTGATCATAGAATAACTCTAACGGAATGATTAAAACTTGGGTACTAGAGGTACCAATTCCACGAATGCAAGGTTGACTTCCTCGAGGGTGATTCGGGGAGGTGCCTTTGATGAACAGTTACAATGATGGTGATGATGGTTGTTGTTGAGAAAGTGATCTCAAGAGAAAAGTGTTACTTCTTACCTCTTTTTAAAATGTTCTGATTAGTCGATGCCATGGAGTTGTGTTTTATAAATAAAATCAGCTTTATGCAAAACAGCCATACAACCTTTGAGAGCCAATCATGGAGCATATATTAGCTCTTAATCTTGCGAGTTCGTCGAACTCAACGTCGTTTGCTTATTTTCAGGAGAGGACTTCACCGACCTCGAAGGTGGGTTCTTTGTGGACTTCGACGAGTAGTCTGGGGTTCCCAGGTGGCAGCTTGGGACATCCCGGAACAGCTGGCGCTGGATGTTTATTTGTAGGCCTCCTAGGCCATATTTTGGTTCTTGTTGTTTAGAACAACACACTTCGCTTCCGCATGATGTATTGTTGGGTCTGTGACCTCTGGTTGTCATTTGCTATCTTTCTCTATTATAAGAGTTGACTTATAATGTTTTGTGTCGTAGAGTCTGTGATGTGCCAGTTGTTCCACAAGTCTTGATCTTACTATTATGCATTGATAGTTGAGCCTGTGTGATGGCATCAATCGGGGTGTTGTGTTGTCTGGGAGAGGTGTGCCCAGCAACGCCTGCCAGAGGTTCTGGCCGGGGATTGGTAAACCCGTAACCTCCGGTTGTATCGCCTAACCGGTGACACTCAGCATCACTGTATAGCAGTCGGGTCGGGGCGCCACAAGTTGGTATCAGAGCAGTACTGCCTGTAGGAAACCCTTCTACTGGTCGATGTTGAGTCTAGTGTTTGTGAAAATATTTTTAACCTAAAAATGAGTTGTGAAAACCTTCTTAGGATTCTTTTTACTCCTTACCTGGTTACCCTCTAATCTCGGAGCATCTTACCTCGATTTGAATTAAAAGTTTTTCCTTCTCATCTGTTACTTCAAAATGATTAGGAATCTCGGGGTTGGACTTCTCACCTGTTACTTGAGTGTTATGTGCCCAGTTGCTCCCGCCGTGCTACAATCCGATGTCAGCTCAGATGTTTGAACCCTGTTATCCGTACCTAATCTAGTCTTTGTTCCTTTCTCCGGGTGCTATCCCAAGGACTTGAACAGAAAGGTCCCGGATTGTGCTGTGAGTCCGGTATGTTGAATTGTGTGGGTTGTTACCCATGTGATCCATATGCCATTTAGGATTCTTGGCGCATGATGCTGATCTTCAACCCAAGTCTTTTCCTCGGTCTGTGTGGTAAATGGTTGAACCTTAAATTACCACCCCTCTGCTGACTATGTAAACTCCATCTCTTCCTTAGCCTTGTTTTAGGTTCTGTCTTGGAACCATCAGGGTTACAGCTAGGATTCTCCTAACGAGTCTCCCAACTATGTTCGTGATTCCGCTGCATCTATCCTTTTGGGCATGGTTATCACAATTGAGTAATAACCGGTGCGTCTTCAACATCTTAGGTTTCTCCGGAGCAAGTTCTTACTCCGATCCGCTTATCGACCTTTGTCTGTCGGTTGACCGTAAAGTGGTATCGTGCGTTGGGATGTTACGATGCAAATCACTCTCTGGATCCGTCAAGACCTTTCCACTTCGTTTGGTTAGAAGAAACAAACTCCAGTACCTTGTCCATTTCTCGGACCAGGTCAAAGTATTGTACTCTGCAGAATAAGGGCCTTGTCTAGCTTTTGTTCTGATTCCCCTTAGAGTGTCACACTCTTTTATATCAAGGTATTATGCTAAGTTTCATGATCCTCTTGATGAAGTGATGCTCCCACACTTGTTACTCTTCGTTCTCCGAGTGACTTGTTGCTCCAGAATGATAAGACATGAACAATGATGTGGCTATCGGATATTCCCAGCAGTTCCACTGCGCGGAAATCCAAAGACCTTTCTTGTTTTCCTTAGCATGATTGGTTAGCCGATCAATAAGCTGAGTTTGACTGTGTTTCCAAGTTCCTTCTCTCCGGTGCCCTTCCTCGGTCAAAGAGCTAGGTTCACGCCGAAGCTCCCAAAACCATCTCCTTGTGCCCCGAACGGCATGATCCTCTCTCGAACTCAAGATCCACCGCTATGTCGTGTTATCCTGTAGATGGATCGTGATATTCTGTTGTTCCTTCCAAAAGCCTTGCCAGGTTTTTGCCTGCCCAAGCTCAACATCACGGACAACTCCCTTCCCCAAGAAAAATCGAGCTTATGAGTAAGCTGGTTCTCTGCACTACTCCTTCCTCCAAGAATTCGTGTTGGATGTCCTGAAGTATTCTCTATCTGTTATAGTCCATTCTCAAGGGGATGTCTAGTCTGTCATGTAGAAACAAGGTGGTATCTCCTCTTTGGATATGCTACCCCCCCTTTTCTTTTGATTTGATTTGGGCTATCGTCAAATCAAACTCCGATCGACCTACGGGAATGTGTTAATCTGAGCAATGTCTATGCAGTTCATGTGACATATAAGTCGACCATCTTGGAGTAACGAGATAAGTTGGTTGTTGAGTCCATCAACTACCTCTTATTTTCGTCCATGTTTGCGGAGATTTATATGGAATAGCGGGCGTGGCATTGTAAACTTGTTAGCACTAACCTGTGTCGTCCCAAGGCATAGGTTTTCGAAGTTAGAAATGACTTTCTCTGGTCCACGTGCAATTGCCGAAAGATGTCGCCGTGGATCTGAGTAAATTGGCTTGTCTCCTCGGAATCATCCCAACTCAATCCCGTGTGTGCCAACCCTCTTGGTATGGTACGTTGTCACCTCCCTTCCTTGAGAAATTTCATCTATGCCTCCAAGCCACTGGTGGAACTGTTCAAGAAGGACAAGGATTACAAGAAATTCTTTTTCATTCTTTGCTGTTCCCCAAGAAGGGCTCATCTGTGTCTCATTGCAAGTAATTCATGTAGGTGCAGATGTCTTCTGACAATTTGCTCATATGTGAGTTCCGCAATCTTGTTCCTCCTTTGGAGTTATACATTCTAGTCTAGCTCTTGGCGTTCTATCCAATGTGATCCGTCGTTGGTATCCTTTGTAAAAGCTTCCTATTCCTACACCTGTCAAGTTTGAAGTATCTCTACACCTAACCAGATCTGACTCGCAATCAGAAACGACGGTTGGTGCTCCTCTAGAAGCTTGTCTTCGATGTCTGGAACATCAAGAAGTTCTCCTTATCTGTTGTTCCCGGAGTTTCTACAGTTCTTTTAGTCTATCTTCCCGATCTTTCTCCCGTGGTTTGAAATGATCCTCCGTGAGGAAAGTTCTACTCAAGCCGTATCGGTTAAGTTACCTCCTCATCTGTTGGATCCTTGTTTCAACGCTCTTCCTCAGAAATTTAAGGCCTTGTGCAAAGTTCATATTCTGAATCCTTTGAGAAATCGTTGTCTGCCTTCGGGAAACCTCTTATCACTCTCCTATTGCTTCCATGTGTCTCCTAGTCCTCACATCAGGGATGTTTGAAGCCTAATCCTAGGTTCTACTAGGAGGTACTCCTTCGTTGTAACTTCACCAAGCTCCATCCTCCCGGTGAGGTTTCCTTCTTTTCCTATGGGGTACGTTGATAGTGACCTCGAAGTGAAGCCAATGAAGATCTTCATGATGCCCTTCGTCAACCTCCTCAAGAAAGAAGCCACCTGAAGCAAGAAAGTTGGGTAGTACCGTTGTAGCCCTTTTCCCTCTTTCCTACTCTAAGAATCTCGGGACGAGATTCCTGTAAGGAGGGTAGAGTTGTAACAGCCCGGAATTTGAGAACCTAAAACCCGAATAAAAATTCCACTTTTTGTGTGCATTGCATCATGGCATTCAAATTAAATTGGTAATCAAATAAAATAATTGGTTTGGCATCATTTTAAAAACAAATGTCAAACTTGCTAACAAATCTCAAAACAATGAAAGCACTCAACTTGCAAAACAAAACATCTTGACATCTTATATTTGTCAAGTAAGTTCCAAAAGTTCCAAAGATATTTTCGACAAAACTATTTTGATTTGAAAAATAAAATAAGTGGAGAGAATCTCAAATTGCCTGTGAGCAATTTCTATTTTATTTACCTATCAAATGATTTTCAAATATTCTGGAAAAATTAGGGGAACCTCATATTAATATAAAGAGGCTACCCAAAAATTGGCATAATTTTTGGAAGTGTTTAACTGCCTCAAACAATTCAATTACAGTGCTGGCAGTACTGAAAAGGACCTATCCGTGATGTTTTTAAAACTTCCAGGGACTCATTTGTAAAACCCTCTCTCTCTCTCTCACCTCCGTCTTTCCCGCGCCGCCGTGGCAAGGCTGCACGACGCCCTCGCTCGGGCCCCTCCCCTCCTCTGCTCCCTGGCCTGCAAGGAGCAAGCCGCACGACGCCCACCTGCCCCACTCCACTTCCCCTGTTTTTCCTCTCCCCTGTTGTCCTCCTCCTTTCTTCCCCACGGAGCCGCGCTCGAGCTCACCGTGGCGCACGCATCGCCGACGCTCCCGGGCTCCCGAGCAAAACCAAGGCCACGGGTAGCTCCGCCGCTTCTTCCTCTTCAACCCGTCCAGGGAATCGAGCCAGGACACGAGAAACGTCGCCGCCGTCCTTTTCCCTCTCCGACCACCGCCGTGCTTGTCGCCGCCATTGGAGAGCTCCCGAAGCGAATCGAGCACCGCCACCAGCTCCGCCTCGACCACCTCCTCCGCTACGAGCAAAGAATCGAGGAGGGAAGCTGGAAATCGCCGCCGCCGTTCGTGTCTTCCTCGACCACGGCCGTCGCCGTCTCCGACGCAACGCCGCCGTCTCCAGCCGCCCCAAGCAGCGTCAATGCCGCCAACCTCTTCGCCGCGACCTCCTCTACCTCCCTGCCCACGAAATCGAGTCGGGGACGCTGGAAATCGAGCTCTTCATCCGCTACACCGCCGCTGCCACCCGACCTCCGCCGCGAGCCTTTTCCGTCGCCATGGAGCCGTCCCAACCTCTCCGCTGTGCCCTTGGTGAGCTTCGGGCCTCGCTGCCCTTCTGCCCCTCTCCCCTCTCTCTATCTCGCACGGGTTCGCCCCACCTCGCCGTGCAGCTCGCCGCAGTTCGTCGCCGACGTTCGTCTCGCGCGCCCGGTCTGGAGACCGGCTAAACCGGCCTCGAGGCCGTCCCTCTCTGGACGATGCCCGGTCTTGGGCCCGGCCTTAACCGGGCCACGAGCCGGAGCCCACTGTTAGCAGGCCGGCCTCCCAGCCGGCTGAACCGGGCCACAGGCCGGTTGGACAGTTTTTCCGCGCAGATTCTTTTTCCTTTTTCCTCCCTTCTGCGCATGTTTTCCGCTCCTCCCCCGCACTGTTAGGGTTATCGAACATCGACGATTCGACTACTTCCTCCCTCCCCCTCTCGCGTTCGTGTAACTAAAATATTATGGTTGTTAAAATTAACTCAATTAAGGTAACTATTTTAAAAAGAGAAATAATAAAAATAACAACTTTTTATCCGGACATCAGAAAAATGTGTTCGAGATACCAAAATGTTCAGAAAAGTGTTAACTATCCAGAATCATCCTCATCATACATACTTGATCACAATTACAATAATATGTTCTGGTAGTAACTATAATCATTAAGTTTAAATATGAGGGTAGCCCAAATAATGTCTAATTATTTGGGACGCTCATTTAAATTGTGGATCATGTCTAGGATCTCATAGTTGCATTAAAATGTCATGTCATCATTTTTGATGCATTGCACAAATGCCATGTGTTGATTGTTGTCATGTTGTTTCTTTTCCGGTGTTGTTTGTGTGTCGGTAGATCGAGGAGTTGAGGCGCAACTCCAATCCTTCGACGACTCGTACTACCTTTTATCTCAACAAGGCAAGCGTAATCCCCCCTCTGAGCATATCTTATCCTATTTTTCGCAATTATTTTCTCCACTATAATATTGCATCCGGTTCTAAATGTCTTTTGCTTGGAGTAGAGTATCCTACTAGTTGCATTAGAAATCTGTTGCCAATATCTGTTTCCCCTCCTATTACCATAGGTTTGCATTGTTGGCCTGATATAATTACTATGCTATGCAAGTGCTTAGCCATGCTTAGTGAATTGCCTAGTGGTACTATGGTGGTACATGCTGGAAACAGGTGTTGACTTGTGACAGTGCTGTTGATGGTGGAGAAATTGTGGTGATGGATAATAAGATGCTTAAAGGTGGGGATGAGAGGCCACATGGGATGTGGTGGGTTGTCTCGTTCTCGCCGCCTAAGTGCGAGTTCTCGACCTCTTGAACCAAGTTGAGCGTGCAACCATGCGTGGGCTATATGGAACCCCATCGACCAACTAACTTGAGCGGGACTAGCCAGGGTCCTCTAGTTCGATTTTCCATTTGCGCGTGCGTGATGGTGGTGAGCTGAGAAAGAGGACGGTGGTGTTTAGGAAAATGAGTGGCCATAGGGCGGGGTGTTGTGATCCTGGCAGCCCTATCCTCACTGATGATCCTGGGTTAGTCCTTAACGAGGTAAAGGTTGTAGCCGTTTCACACTCAGCCGGCTTTCCCCGGAAGAGAGCTAATGCCTGGCAATGAGTCTGGCGGTACGCGTGGTGAAGGAACTGGGGCCCTCGGGACTCCGGGGACTTCTACTTTGTACACCCCTGCAGGGATAAATCTTTTCGAAAAGCTGTGTCCGCGGTTATGGACGACTTGGGAATGGACGCTGATCATAGAATAACTCTAACGGAATGATTAAAACTTGGGTACTAGAGGTACCAATTCCACGAATGCAAGGTTGACTTCCTCGAGGGTGATTCGGGGAGGTGCCTTTGATGAACAGTTACAATGATGGTGATGATGGTTGTTGTTGAGAAAGTGATCTCAAGAGAAAAGTGTTACTTCTTACCTCTTTTTAAAATGTTCTGATTAGTCGATGCCATGGAGTTGTGTTTTATAAATAAAATCAGCTTTATGCAAAACAGCCATACAACCTTTGAGAGCCAATCATGGAGCATATATTAGCTCTTAATCTTGCGAGTTCGTCGAACTCAACGTCGTTTGCTTATTTTCAGGAGAGGACTTCACCGACCTCGAAGGTGGGTTCTTTGTGGACTTCGACGAGTAGTCTGGGGTTCCCAGGTGGCAGCTTGGGACATCCCGGAACAGCTGGCGCTGGATGTTTATTTGTAGGCCTCCTAGGCCATATTTTGGTTCTTGTTGTTTAGAACAACACACTTCGCTTCGCATGATGTATTGTTGGGTCTGTGACCTCTGGTTGTCATTTGCTATCTTTCTCTATTATAAGAGTTGACTTATAATGTTTTGTGTCGTAGAGTCTGTGATGTGCCAGTTGTTCCACAAGTCTTGATCTTACTATTATGCATTGATAGTTGAGCCTGTGTGATGGCATCAATCGGGGTGTTGTGTTGTCTGGGAGAGGTGTGCCCAGCAACGCCTGCCAGAGGTTCTGGCCGGGGATTGGTAAACCCGTAACCTCCGGTTGTATCGCCTAACCGGTGACACTCAGCATCACTGTATAGCAGTCGGGTCGGGGCGCCACAGTGGTGTGCCTTGGTTCGTAATTTTGTTTCTGGGGGGTAGCGTGGCGATAAAAGTCAATGATGACGTCGGCCGCTACTTCCAAACAAAAAAGGGACTGAGACAAGGTGATCCTCTATCGCCTATACTATTCAATATAGTGGCGGATATGTTGACGATCATGATTGAACGTGCTAAGGCGGATGGCCAAATTTAAGGGGTAGTTCCTCATCTAGTCGATGGTGGATTGTCCATTCTTCAATATGCAGACGATACAATCCTCTTTATGGAACACGATCTAGATAAAGCAGCGAATCTGAAATTGATATTATCAGCATTCGAGCAATTATCGGGATTGAAAATAAATTTCCACAAGAGTGAATTGTTTTGCTTCGGTGAGGCTCAAGAAGCAGCTGCTCAATACGCTGACATATTTGGCTGTGAGCAAGGTCAATTTCCAATAATGTATCTCGGAATTCCAATACATTACCGGAAGTTGACTAATGCGGAATGGAGACACGTTGAGGAACGTCTGCAAGCAAGGCTATCTAGCTGGAAAGGAAAATGGCTATCTAGCTGGAAAGGAAAATTACTATCTCTTGGTGGAAGGTTGGTTCTCATTAATTCGGTACTGACAAATATGGTACTGTATATGATATCCTTCTTCCCAATTCCAAAAGGGATCTTGCATAAATTGGATTATTTCCGATCAAGATTCTTTTGGCAAGGAGATGGTGAGAAAAAGAAATATAGACTGGCCAAATGGAATGTGGTTTGCCGTCCTAAAGATCAGGGAGGGCTAGGTATTCATGACCTTAATGTCAAGAACTCAGCCCTTCTAGGTAAGTGGCTTTTTAAGTTGCTTACTGAAGATGGGATATGGCAAACACTCCTTAAGAGAAAATACATTGGTACAAAGGCGGTATCACAGGTGTACTGGAAACCTGGTGATTCCCACTTTTGGGCCGGACTGATGGTGACTAAGAAACATTTCTTTCGCTTCGGGGTATTCAACATTAGGATGGTACGGAGATTAGATTCTGGGAGGACAAATGGTTAGGTAATACTACCTCCGGGATCAATATCCGGCCCTATACAACATTGTGCGTCATAAAGGGGATACCATTGCCACTGTACTGCAGTGCTCTCCTCCCAATGTGACGTTCAGGCGAGATTTAATTGGGCCGAGACTAACGTCTTGGAATTCCTTGTTGGCACGGTTGACGTTGGTTCAACTCACACAAGGTCCCGATAAGTTTCGTTGGAATCTATGTGAGAATGGAAATTCTCCGTGGATTCCATGTATAGGGCGTTACTACATTCCGACATGCCCGTCGATGATATAAAAAAATATGGCAAATGAAGATCCCACTTAAAATAAAAGTATTTACGGGGTATTTCGTAGGGGTGTCATTTTAACTAAGGATAACCTTGTTAAACGGAACTGGCATGGAAGTACGAAGTGTATGTTTTGTCCACAACAAGAGACAATAAAACACTTATTCTTCGAATGTAGTTTCGCACGTTCTATTTGGTCAGCCATCTAGATAGCGTCTAACTTATATCAACCAAAGTCGGTTGCTAATGTGTTTGGCAACTGGCTACATGGTATTGATAGAAAGTATAAAACCGTTATTAGGGTGGGAGCGATAGCCGTTATATGGTCGCTGTGGCTTAGTAGAAATGACAAGGTTTTCAATGATAAAGATGTTTCTCGTTTACAGGTACTATACCGGTGCACAAGTATTCTCCGTTCCTGGTCCACCTTACAACGGGAGGGACATCGAGGCCTCTTTACGGAGGCATGTGCACTTTTGGAAGAGGTGGCGAGGGATATTTTTACCCGACATGGATGGTCGCTTGATCGCCGGATTGGTCCTCCATAGGCGTTCGCTTTCATCTTCGCACTAGTAGAAAAGAGGCAATAGAGCCGGACGTTTAGTCACGGTTCCTTTCCGAACCGCGACTAGAGGGCTCCGGCTCCGACATCTCCAACGGCTAGGACAGGTGCCCGGTTGGTGCGGGACCTTTAGTCGCGGTTCCAGCCACGAACCGCGACTAAAGGTCCTCCGCCTGTGGCTTTAGCGGCCGGGGGCCGCGCGGGGCCCGCGCGAGGACCTTTAGTCGCGGTTCGTGGCTGGAACCGGGACTGCAGGTCCTTCAACTATATCTTCCACCCCGAGCCAGCCATGGCCATTTTGAGCTCGAGTTTCATCTCCATTTTCTCTCCACCGAGCTCGATTTCTTCCACGATTTTTTGCCCCATTTGTTAAGATTGACGGCGGTGCATCTATCCAAGGGTTAGCAACTGCAAACTCTCTCTTCCGGCGCCCGTTTCTTTAGTTGTTTAGCTTATTTAGCTCATTTTATATTTCTAGTGCTAGGTAGGTGTTTGATGAAATGCCTAAGTTAGCTCATTTTGCTTATTTAGCTCAATTTTGTTTATTCAGTTTGAGCTTAAACTAAATTATGTTTTTGTATTTCAGTGTCACAACATTCACGTCCTCACCGTCGTCGATAGACCGCGCCGTCTTGTCACCGACACCACCTAGGTGAGCCTTCTTTTTTATTTAAAAAAAATCTTTGTTGTATGATTTTGTTCCATAATTATTTGTTTTTTTGTATAAGTTGTATAATTGTTTTATATATATATATAGTGCCATGGTTTTCACAAATACCCCCACCGGCTCTCGTCCGTTCTATTATTCGGATGTGGTATGACTGTTAATAACTATATATTTGTTTCGTTTCGTGTTTATGACAATCATGCCGACCAACTTTGACATAAATATATATTTGTCTAGGAGGTAGTTGAACCGGAAATTCCAATGGACCCTATTGTTGAATTTTTTGTGAAAGAAAACGATGATTTGAAAGCTAAATTAAAAATAAGTGAAGATCTCCGCCAAGAAGAGAAGAGGAAATTGGAGGTCAAGCTTGCCAACATCATCGATGAACACCAGTTCAAGCTTGCCGACGTCGTCGATACTTACGAGATCAAGTTGGATGGGATGCGCTCGAAGCTTGCCGACGTCGTTGATGCTTACGAGATCAAGTTGGATGCGATGCGCTTGAAGCTTAAAAAAATTAGAAGTTATGCCATTAGTCAAGAGGCTTGGTATCATTATGCTGTTGGTTCAATAATGACCTTAGTTGCGATTATGTTCGCATTTGTTGTTGGATTTAAATTCTTTAGATAGTTCTATGTTAGTTTAAATTAATGAATATTTAATGCTACAATGTATTACATTTGTCGCCACTCTACTTTGCTTGAAGAACTTGTAAGAATTATTATGGTCACTTATCTATTCATTACTGGCATGCATAATGCAGATGAGACGTCAATGGATGTACGGTTCCCGAGTTTCTGACGATTTCCTTAAGGGCATGCATGAATTTCTCACTGTGGCCGAGATAAGCAAGCGAAAAAATGGTTTTATGTGTTGTCCATGCAGTCTCTGTGAGAATAAGAAGGATTACCCTTCCTCAGCCAAGCTTCACCAACACCTGTTGCAAAATGGTTTCATGCGTGGTTATTATTGTTGGACCAAGCACGGAGAAACAGGGGTTATAATGGAAGAGAATGAAGAAGAAGAGGATAATGACAACTATCCTATGTTCGATGAACACGGTGGTACTTCAATGGGGGAAGACGAAGTTGAAGAGGATGAAAAAAAGATGAGCCTGACGATGATCTTCGTCAGGCCATTCATGATGCACAAATGGACTGTGGAAGTGAAAACGAGAGGTTGAAGTTGGAGCGCATGTTAGCCGATCACACCAAATTGTTGTACCCAACTTGTACAGATGGCCAGAAAAAGCTCGGTACCATACTGGAAATGCTACAATGGAAGGCAGAGAGTGGTACTACCGACAAGCACTTTGAAAGTTTGCTGAAAATAATTAAGAAGATGCTTCCAAATGAAAACGAATTGCCCTCTAGTACGTACGAAGCAAAGAAGGTTGTCTGCCCTCTAGGATTAGAGGTGCAGAAGATACATGCATGCATTAATGACTGCATCCTCTACCGCGGCAAGCACGAAAATTTAAATGCTTGTCCTGTATGCGGTGCATTGCGGTTTAAGATTGGGCGAGATGACCCAGGTGAAGTTGAGGGCGAGCAAGGTTGTCCAAGGAAGAGGATTCCTGCCAAGGTGATGTGGTATGCTCCTATAATACCACGTCTGAAACGTTTGTTCCAAAACAAAGAGCATGCCAAGTTGTTGCGCTGGCACAAAGAAGAACGTAAAAAAGATGATGATGAGACACCCCGCTGATGGGTCCCAGTGGAGAAAAATCGACAGAGAGTTCCCGAAATTTTCGGATGACGCTAGGAACTTAAGATTTGGTCTAAGTACAGATGGATTTAATCCATTTGGAGAGCAGAGCTCCAGTCATAGCACTTGGCCTGTGACTCTATGTATATATAACCTTCCTCCCTGGTTGTGCATGAAGCGGAAGTTCATTATGATGCCAGTGCTCATCCAAGGCCCGAAGCAACCTGGCAACGACATTGACGTGTATCTGAGGCCATTGGTGGAAGAACTTTTACAGTTGTGGACTGATGAAGGTGTGCGTGTGTGGGATGAGCACGGACAAACGGAATTTGACCTACGAGCGCTCTTGTTTGTAACCATCAATGATTGGCCTGCTCTTAGTAACATTTCAGGACAGTCAAACAAGGGATACAATGCATGTACGCATTGTTTAGGTGAGACTCAAGGTAAACATATAGGTAACAAGATTGTGTACCTGGGCCATCGTCGATGGCTTGTACCGAGGCATCCAGTAAGAAAGGAAGGCCAACATTACAAAGGTGAGGAAGATATTCGGCGGAAGCCTACTCGACCTTCTAGTTCTGTTATACATGATATGGTCAAGGATTTAAAAGTAATATTTGGGAAGGGTGCTGGAGCACTATCTGTTCCGAATGACGCTCAGAACCACGTTCCCATGTGGAAGAAGAAATCTATATTTTGGGAGCTGCCCTATTGGATAATGCTAGAGGTTCACTCTGCAATCGACGTGATGCACGTGACAAAAAATCTTTGCTTGAACCTGCTTAACTTGTTGGGCGTGTATGGAAAGTCAAAAGATACACCGGAAGCAAGACAGGCCCATCGACGTATGCATTCACGAGACGACGATCATTCTGATAATCATCAAGGTCCTGCGAGCTACGCTCTTACGAAAGAAGAGAAGAAAATATTTTTTGAATGTCTTCGCAGTATGAAGGTTCCATCTGGCTTCTCGTCGAATATAAAGGGAATAATAAACATGGCAGAGCAAAAATTCAGAACCTGAAGTCTCATGACTGTCACGTGATTATGACACAATTACTTCCGGTTGCATTGAGGGGACTTCTACCAGAAAATGTTCGAGTACCCATTGTGAAGCTATGTGCATTCCTGAATGCAATTTCTCAGAAGGTTATCAATCCACTTACTCTAAAAGATATAGAGAATGATGTGGTCCAATGTCTTGTCAGCTTCGAGTTGGTGTTCCCACCAACCTTCTTCAATATTATGACGCACCTTCTAGTTCACCTGGTGGAAGAGATACGTGTTCTCGGTCCTGTATTTCTACACAACATGTTCCCCTTTGAGAGGTTTATGGGAGTCTTAAAGAAATACGTTCATAACCGTGCTAGGCCAGAAGGAAGCATCTCCAAGGGTTATGGAACTGAGGAGGTCATTGAGTTTTGTGTTGACTTTATTCCTGATCTTAAGCCGATTGGTGTTCCTCAATCGCGTCATGAGGGGAGACTGCGTGGAAAAGGCACGCTAGGAAAGAAAGCAATCATATGTGAAGACGTGGATTCTTTCACTCGAGCACACTACACAGTTCTGCATAATTCCATCTTGGTGGCTCCGTATATCGAGCAACACAAGAATTATTTACGCTCCAATACCCAGAAGATGAGATTGATGGAGTACACATCAAGACTTTTGGCGGTTGGTTACAGAAACTTCTGATGAATGTCACCACAAATGAACTACAGCTATACTATTTGGCCAAGTCACCATCTTCGACTATATTGACTTTTCAAGGGTACGAGATAAATGGAAATACATTTTACACGGCCGACCAAGATAAAAAGAGCACCAACCAAAACAGTGGTGTTCGCTTTGATGCAATAGATGGCTGCAGTGGGGAAAAGGTAACATATTATGGTTACATAGAGGAGATATGGGAACTGGACTATGGACCTTCATTTAAGATTCCTTTGTTCAAGTGCAAATGGTTCAACCTAGATGGCGGTGTAGCCGTAGACACACGGTACGGAATGACTACAGTGGATTTCAAGAATCTTCATTACGAGAACGAACCATTCATTCTAGCCAGTGAAGTGGCTCAGGTTTTCTATGTGAAGGACATGTCTACCCTACCAAAAAAAAAAAGATAAGCAAGCGAATACATCATACGATGAGCCAAAGCGCCACATAGTTCTTTCAGGTAAAAGAAACATCGTGGGAGTGGAGGACCACACAGACATGTCAGAAGATTACAATAAGTTTCATGAAATTCCGCCCTTCAAAGTGAAAATTGACCCAACCATCAAGTTAAATGAAGAAGATTGTCCATGGTTACGGCGCAATCAGAAGAAAGGGACACACACGAAGAACAAGTGAACACTAGATAGGGATGTTGTTGGTGATGTGTAATAATGTATTCAACTTTTATGAAACTGTGTAATAATGTATTCAACTTTTATGAAACTGTGTAATAATGTATTCAACTATCACGACCACTTCGTAAGCCACGCGACCCTATATATACCCACCTCAGACAGGTTACTCACTCACACAAAACATTTCAGCGTCACTCGGAGAGGCATCTTCGGGCAATCAGCGGCAAGACGTCTCTGATGATCTGCGACCGTTCCAAACGGTTGCAGATCATCAGAGACGTCTTACCGCTGCGCTTGTGAGCCGTCGGATCTGCACTATCACGACCACTTCGTAAGCCAAGCGACCCTATATATAGCCCACCTCTAGGACATCTTCGGCACTCTCAGTGTGTACTCATTGTAGTTCTTTTGGTATACAGAGCATTCGGATTCCCTGCATACGTCCAACGGTGCATTTGATATGCAGGCACTCACGAGCCACCGTTGGGCTGTATGCAGGGGAAACCGTGTGTTCTGTTCTATATATCTATATAATCCTTCAGTTCATCGACCGAACACAAATCATTCTGTTCCGGGAACCCTCCCTCAGTCGGATCCAAGCAGCGGCAAGGATCTCTGAAAGGGGCATGGTTAATTTAGGTAGTCGGTTCATTTAGGTAGTCGGTTAATTTAGGTAGTTGGAGATGTTAGTACATGATAAAATGTGGGGACCCCGGACTAGCTGTCCGAAATACCCGATTATGCTTAACACAACGATCCCGTGATCAGTCTGTCGTTGCACATAATCCGAATTGGATACCAAAGTTTACATCCATTACAGTACCGAATTAAAAGTCTTACATAAATGGTCATTTAGACCAAGTTCTTACATAGGTGCCTTCATGGGCCAAACCAAAATATCAGCGGAATCTACGGCGTAGTAGACATCATATTCTAACGATGACAACCGACAGGCAGCTGACTTGTGGAGATCCTTAGTTTGCGTAGAAGTCGCCGTACTCCTGCTCGGCGTAGTGCTCCTCCTCGTAGTCTGGCTAGGACAATAGCCAGGGACGAAACCAATATGAGTACATTTGAATGTACTCGCAAACTACCCCAACATGAGTATGCACTAGTTTTATTTTAGTTGACAACTTTTATTTATTTAAACATCTCTATATCTTTATTGAAAAAGGTAAGAAGAGTTTTATAACTATCTTTATAGAAATCACCATTTTATCTGTTTCTCCAAAACTTCTCCTTTTTCCGACCATAGCCCGTCATGGTCCACTTTCATCCAACCACCTCATACCGATCCGTTGGTATAGGTGTAGGAAACATTCTCCACTTCATTTTTCTTTTAAAACTCAAAGTCTTTTAAAAACTTGCACATGGTCAAAGTAGGGCCTCCCAACTGTCCATATCCGAGGACTCGGCTATTCGAATAGTTTTACACTCTGCAGAGGTAGCACGCTTTTCCCACATCCATCCGGCAACTCATCGTGTCCGCCACGTCTCGCCATACAGGGTGTATGCGAAGTAAGCCCCCGACCATAGCCTGTCCTTTGCTCATGCTAGTATAGGATCCTTCCCATATGACATTTCCAACACACTTAACCCAGCCCTTCGGAATCTAAGTGTGAGGACTCATAGGTTTTGTCCGGCGGTTTATGGTGGAACCTTCAATCCTCCTCCTTATCTTTCATAGAGTTTGAGCGAGGACCCGGGTCAGGGGATGACCAACACACTATCCCCTCATGCATGACGGAGTCATCTCCGTCGATGAGGTATCCAGTACTAATATGAGCAAATTATATGACAGCCCTTTCCCATATGTGGTGGATGTGGTCGCACAGGGTATCGGATGGTTGACGTAAGTACAAGGACACACTGTGCATTTTTCATAAACATCACTATTTTTTCAGTTCTCTGATTCCAACACCGACATCTCGGCATTTCATAATCTCACAAGTAATTGCAAGGAGTTTTGAATAAATCATATTTGTTTTTCCCATCCTATAATTTGATATAACTATCTTATATTTCTACATAAGTGGCAAAATAATTTCCATATACTTTTGAAATGGGTTTTATAAATCTTGCTTTGAGAGTAAAACAGGTTATGAAGGTAGATGCATATGTTTGTAGTGCAAGCTCAGAGAATAGCTTGCCTTGCTTGGCAAAGTGATCTTGCTCTTGTTCTTCAATTTCAGCAAACTCTCCTTCCTCGATATATCCGTCAACGTTTTCGTCTAATTAATAAACAAACAATGCAAACAATCACTAAGCTATACAAGCAATCATCTCAACACAACAATCATGAACATCACACATAGCTACTGCACACATCAAACCATACAATTTGGTTTCAAAATATTTGAATTAACATCATTTATTTATGTTCAACATTATGGCAGAAACTTGTGGAACATGTTTAATTCAATAACTTGAGTTCTGTTGGTCACAAAAATACAAACTAAAAGTCTATGGAAAGCTACTGATGTGTAGAAGACAACACAATTGAGTTTGGATTAATTTGAGTTACCAAACTCCCTACATATTTGTTTGAATCCAGAAGCTTAATAATCAAGTTTTAGCTACCAATTAAATTCTGTTGCTCCTAAAATTAAATCCTTTTAGCGGTAAGTAAACATGACTAAACGTGACCTAACAAAATTGGTCCTAAATCATTTGGGTTAACCAATTAGCATATTTAAATGTTTGAGTACAGAAGGGTATTTGAACTTCAACTTTGTACTAAACAAATACTACTGCACAAATAATTCTACCAAAATTAGGGAAGCTAATACATGGCAGTACTAAGCTAGCAAAATTGGTTTGGAATTATTTGGACTAACAGAGTATCAGAAACAAACAAGTTTAGAATTTAAACCTTCTGTAGTATTTTAAATAATACTTTTTATTTATTTAATTAAATGACATGAGACCAATTGGGTTGGTTAAACATTTTCATAAGATTTTCAGAACAATTGAGTTTGATTTATTTGGATTCCTAAATCTCAAGTTATTGATTTTTGAAGTTAGGTCCAGTACTGAATTTCCAGAGAAAACTAAATTAGAAATTCTCTCTGTTTGGATAATGTTGAAAGTTATAACAGGTGGGGCCTACACGTCAGCGACAGAGTGTGCGGTTGGAAATTAATAAAATCCTGACGAGCGGGGCCTGCCCGTCAGTCTCTCTCTCTCTTTCATTTAATCGAAGCGGTACGCGTCCGTTGGATCGAGATCCAACGGCCCACGATCAAAGGTATCGGCGACGACCTAAAATCGGCGGCGCTGCTGCGCCGGCGACGGCGAGGTGGATGAATCTCTCACCTAGAGGGCTCGGGAGGTCGCGGCGATGATGCAGATCGACGGCGGTGGTGAGGTGGAAGCTCCTGGCTGAGTTGCACTTGCTGGGGTGGAGTGGTTCATCGGCGGCGAGGTCTCCGTCTTCCTCGGCCACGGACAGCAACTCCGGCGAGGTTCCACGGCCGCTTCTGGGCACTAATCAAAGGGAAAAAGGGATGGGGTGAGTGCGGTGAGCTCGGGCAACAGCGTAGAGGGGTCGGAGGGGAGAATGGAGCAGCAGGACGCTGCGGCCACGACGGACCTTGACGGCGGTGGAGCTTCGGCAAGACACGCCCTCCTGGCGGCTCACGGTGAAATTGGGGAGGGGGAGCGAGGGAGTGGGATGGTGTGCTGCTTCCAGAGGGGTGCGGGGTGGTCTTATAGTGCGGGAGCCGGCGTATCGTGGACGGGGCGCACGGCCGTGTCCATGGCGCACCGGCGGCCTCTCGGCTCGAATCCGAGGCAGTGGTGCACGAGGCGTGGCGCTGCGAGGTCGAGCGGGGTCCGGGCACGTTCTAGAAGGCACTGGCCAAGCCGTGCGTGTCGGGGAGCAGCGAGCTGGGCCAATTTGGCCGGTCGCCGTCCGTTCAACCACGACGGAGATACAGGGGACAGGGGGCGGCATTGGGTCAAGGGTGGTGCTCGAGCGACTGCGGCGGCTGCAGAGGCACGGAGCGTGGACGGCTGCGAGCAAGGGGGGGCCTGGGGGGCCCGGGAGAACAGCGAGGCGCGCGGCGTGCGGCGACGGAGAGGTAGGCGATGAAGGTTTTGCAGAAAACCCCTGGCTCTCTCCTTTTTCTTTCTTTCTTTTGTTTTTCAAACCAGTAGCTTTTCCTGAATTTAATTAGGGCACTAAATCAATTTATAAAAATTTGCCAAAATTTGTGGGGCCTTCTCATAATGTGCAGAAGCTCCACAAAAATTGGCTTTGCAAAATAAAATGTTTTGAAACATTTTCTTTCATAGGGTTTTAATTATTGAATTTGGTTTTATTTCCAATTGAATTTTACTTTTGAATTTTTAAAACATTTAAAATATTGTTGGAGATAGAAAAGTATAAGGATAACATGGGAGTGTTTACATTACCACTCCTCTGAATTTTATTGTAAAGGAAAACAAATTCTCACTTGGAGAATTTTATGTGACACTTGTCACTTTATTTTCTTGCTTTTCTTTTTATTTATTTCTCATCTTTTCTTCCTGTCTTTAATTAGAGCAAACAACATACAACTAGCAAGAAATACAACACAAGAAACAATATGAGATCAACACAATAATTAAGCAAAAGTTTTTGTTGGCTCTCATTTTTGGAATATAATACTGATTAATATTTTTGGGATGTTACAATCCTTCCCCCCTTAAAATAAATCTCGTCCCGAGATTTGCTAGGCTTGGGTACTAAAGAGGTCTGGGAATTCGCTTCGAAGATCTTCGCGTTCCCAAGTTGCTTCTTCTTCAGAGTGGTTAGTCCACTGGACTTTGTAAAACTTGATCGCACGTCTTCGGGTAACACGAACATCTTCTTCGAGAATTTGAGGGTCTCTCACGATAAGTCAGGTCTTGGTTCAGGTCGATGGAGAGGTGGTCGATGTTTTTGAAAACATCAGGCTGGTCAGGAACTTCAAGACACTTCCGGAGCAAGGAAATGTGGAAGACATCATGATAATCTCCTAACTCCTGGGGTAACTCCAGCTGATAGGATACTTCTCCTCGACGAGCAATGACCTTGAAGGGTCCAATATACCTTGGCGCTAATTTTCCTTTGACATGGAAACGCTGCATTCCTTTGAGGGGTGTCACTCGGAGATAAACATAATCTCCGACGTTGAAGGTGAGGTCACGGCGCTTGGTGTCAGCGTAACTCTTCTGACGGGATTGGGCAGTTTTGAGGCGTTCACGAATAAGCTGAACTTGCTCTTCAGCTTCACGGAGGGTATCTGGTCCGAACAATTTGCTTCTCCGGTATCGGACCAATTCAGGGGTGTACGACACTTCTTGCCGTAAAGGGCTTCAAAAGGGGCCATTTGCAGACTAGACTGATAACTGTTGTTGTACGAGAACTCTGCAAACGGAAGACAATCTTCCCACTTGGAACCATAGGATAGAACACATGCGCGAAGCATGTCCTCCAATATCTGGTTCACTCGCTCAGTTTGGCCATCGGTCTGGGGATGATAAGCTGTGCTAAATGCTAACTTGGTTCCGAGGGCTTCATGAAGGGATTTCCAGAATCTTGAGGTGAATTGCGTGCCTCTATCAGATACAATCTTCTTAGGCACACCATGCAGGCTCACTATTCTGGAAATATACAGTCTGCTAACTGAGCCCGATAGGTGGTCTTGACAGGAAATGGGCAACCTTGGTCAGTCGATCAACGATGACCCAGATTGAATCATGGCCTCGGTTGGATCTTGGAAGTCCGGTAATAAAATCCATTCCAATCTCATCCCACTTCCACTCGGGAATTTTCAAAGGTTGAAGCAATCCAGCGGGTCGCTGATGTTCAGCCTTAACTCGCTGGCAGATGTCACACTTGGCTACGAATGAACCAATCTCTCGCTTCATTCCATGCCACCAAAATCTTTCTCGAAGGTCTTGGTACATTTTGGTTCCGCCGGGGTGGATTGAATAAGGGGTCTCATGGGCCTCCTTCAGGATTAACTCCTTAAGTTCCGTGACATTGGGCACACAGATACGGTCATTGAATTTCAGCACTCCTTCAGCATCTTCGGTAAAACCGGGTGCTTTGCCGAGGGAAATCTTCTTCCTAATTCCTCTATGCTTTCATGACCTTTTGGGCTTCTTTGATTTGATCCATCAGGGTTGGGGTTAACTCTAAATTGGCGAGATAACCATGGCTAACAAGCTCTAGTCCAAAATCTTGGAACTCTTTGAACAAGGCTGGCTGTTCGGCTTGGATCAGGGCATTCAGGGTGCAAGGTTTGCGACTAAGGGCATCGGCAACTACATTAGCCTTTCCAGGGTGATAATGGATTCCAATATCATAATCCTTGATTAATTCCATCCATCTCCTCTGTCGCAGGTTCAGATCTTTCTGGGTGAAAATATACTTCAAGCTTTTGTGATCTGTATAGACCTCGCAGCGATGTCCCGCAAGATAGGGACGCCACGTTTTGAGCAAGAACAACAGCAGCTAACTCCAAGTCATGGGTTGGGTAATTCTCTTCATGGTCGCAACTGCCGGGACAGGTACGACACAACTTTGCCTTCTTGCATCAGAACGCAACCAAGTCCGAGGCGTGATGCATCGCAATACACGTCGAAACTCTGGGTGACGTCTGGCATAATCAGGATTGGGGCTGAGGTTAGTCTCTTCTTCAGTTCTTGGAAACTATCCTCACACTTCTGAGTCCATTCAAATTTCTTGTCCTTCTTCAACAGTTGGGTCATGGGTTTGGCTATACTGGAAAATCCTTCAACGAACTTGCGGTAATAACCGGCAAGTCCGAGAAAGCTTCGGATTTCAAACACTGGTTGGGGATAACCAGTCACAATGGCTTGATCTTCTGGGTCAACAGAAATTCCTCCGGCAGATACAACATGTCCGAGAAATGCCACTTCACTGAGCCAAAACTCACACTTGCTAAGCTTGGCATACAGCTGGTGCTCTCGGAGGTCTCCAAAACTAGACGCAGGTGTTCAGCATGCTCTTCTTCGGTCTTGGAATAAATAAGGATGTCATCAAGGAAAACTACCACGAACTTGTCGAGGTACTCCATGAAAATCTTGTTCATGAGATTCATGAAATAGGCTGGGGCATTGGTCAGACCAAAAGACATCACGGTGTATTCAAACAAACCGTAACGAGTGGTGAAGGCGGTCTTGGGAATGTCTGTCTCTCGGATCTTCAACTGATGGTATCCTGTCCGAAGATCGATCTTGGAAAAGACTCGGGCTCCGTTCATTTGATCGAACAGATCCTCGATCTTGGGAAGAGGTACTTATTTTTAATGGTCACGTCATTCAGCTTGCGATAATCCACACACAGGCGTGTGGTACCGTCTCTCTTGTCCACAAAATAATGGGTGATCCCCAAGGTGAAGCGCTTGGGCGAACAAGTCCTTTGCTGAGCATATCTGCCAATTGCTTCTTCAACTCAACCAGCTCTTCCGGATTCATCCGATAAGGTCTTTGGGATATAGGGGGGTTCCTGGGATAAGCTCAATTATGAACTCAATTTCCCGGTCTGGCGGCATACCAGGCAATTCTTCTGGGAAAACATCCTTGAACAGGTGAACAACACGGATCTCATCTAGGGCAGGTCGAGCTATGCTCTCATGGCAGCCTGGGTGGATTGACTAGTTTCAGACACATACTCCACTTCTACTTCTTTGTCGGTGGTGATGGATACAGCTCTTCTGGCACAGTCAATTCGACCATGGTACTTGGCTAACCAATTCATACCGAGTATAACATCGATGCCTTGGGTTCCCAGAACAATTAAGTTAACTGGAAACTTTTCTCCTTTGATCTCAAGGGGTACATCGGAGCAAAACATCTTGGTCTCTACGGTGGATTCTGGGATTTGGATGACCATGGGTTTGGGTAAGAGGCTCTCGACTAAACCTCCCTTAGCAACAAATTCTTGGGTAACAAATGAATGGGTAGCACCAGAATCAAACAGAACAGTTGCAGGTACTGAGTTGACAAGGAACGTACCCAGCACAACATCCGGAGCATCCTGAGCTTCTTCAGCATTGATGTGGTGCAGACGACCCTTGGCAACAGCAGCATTTCCGCGGGGTGCGGCATTCTTGCCATTTCCATTTCCATTGCGGCCTTGACCATTGTTCTGTGCCGGCGCATTGGGGCGCTGGACATTCCTCTTGGGATTGGGACATTTGGAGTAGTGACCCTTGTTGCCGCATTCAAAGCAGACACATTGGGATTGCGGGTGAAGTTGTTGAAGTTTCCTCCGGGACGGTTATTGTCATTGGGGCGGTTGAAGTTGTTTGGGCGGTTAGGGTAATTGGGGCGTGGAGCTTGGGGTGGACGATAGGCAGGCCTGGGTTCTGCTGAAAGATACGAGGTTTCTGGCTGCTCGAACCTTCCTGAGCATTCATCCTCCTCTTGCGACCTTCATACATAGACTTGCGCTTGGTCTCCAGCTGGATGGCTTTGTCCACAAGTGACTCCAGATCACGGAAGTCATGGATAACCAGAGCACACTGCAGTTCATCATGAGTCCACTCATGAAACGCTCCATCTTCTTCTCTTCTTTGTCGGTGTCATCAGGAGCATACCGAGATAAGTCGGTAAACTCATCAGATAACCGACCACATCTCTACTTCCCTGCCTCAGTTTGCGGAACTCATCCTTCTTCCTCTCAATAAGTCCTGGAATATGCTTCTTGCGGAACTTCTCCTGGAACTCAGCCCAGTTGATGACATGACCAGCTGGCTGGAGAGTCTTGGTAGTTTCCCACCAAGCTCTTGCAGGTCCAGCGAGATAGTGGGTTGCATACACACTTTCTCATTTTCTCCCACAGCAGCAACTTCAAGATTATTGTCGATGGTGCGAAGCCAATCATCGGCTTCTAGTGGGTGAAGTCCCTTGGAGTAGGTGGGTGGGTTGGTCTTCTGAAATCGCCTAAGGTGGATCGCTGGTTCTCATTGCCATTGCCATTACCACCAGTTGTTGTTGTTGTTGTTGTTGTTGTTGTTGTTATAGCGGCTGCGAGTTGTTGCAGGGCACGAGATGAGCTGGCGCTCCTGCCGGGCATTTTCACGTTCCTCCATGATAAGCGCGAGAAGTTGGGCGGGGGTTGGGTCCGGTGGTGGTGGTGCTGATCCTGATCCTCCCGTATTGCGCGACGGGGCGGCATCCTGAAGCACACCGGGTATAAGAGGCAAGGCAAAGAAAAGTTCGACTAAGGGAAAAGACGATTCTCAAGTGGTTGATTAATTTAAGGATTATATGAAAATATTTCACACAGATTTAAACAAGACAAACATACTTATATATTACCAACATCACATCAAAGGAGTTCACATCAACAGCTTACAACTCAAGCTTACAACATCACCTTACATCTAGATACATAACATCTGGTTTCCAAAAGAACCACTACTACGACTCGACTAGCTATGGGGTCAACCTAATCCTGCGGTAGTGATCAAGTCACTCGCCTACTGAGGTGGAACCTCCAGCTCTAACACGTCAGCATCTGACTGGTAGGTGGCTCCTCGGGATCCTCCTCCTCGTCCTCGAGAACTGCTCGAGTGGCTCCTCCTCCTCGTCAACTAACTCCTCCTCATCATCCTCCTCCTCACAGTCCATCTCCTCCACGAAGTCATCATCGTCACTGAGGAAAGCGTTGTTCTCCTTGCGGAGATCCTCGCCCTCCTCCTCCATCTCGTCAGTATGGTGCTCTAGATCCTCAATCAGCCGTCCTGCTCTGCCACCTTCGTGCGGAGCTTCACGATAGTCTTCCTCAGCTGGGCCCTCTTCCTGAGAAGAGCGACCTTCTCCTCCATCAGCTTCACCTCGTTCTCGCGAAGCTCAACGAGCGACTCGCGGTCAAAGTGGAGCTGAATCCTAGTGCGCAACAGATCATCCTGAGTGCACTGAAGTAAGATCTCCATGTCCATGATGTAGCTCCCAAACATCGGGTGGTAAGGTGAAGGAGTAGGGTGTCCATCGCAGTTGCGCCTCCCGTAGAACCGGAAACGGGAGTCTACTAACTCCGCCTTGTGCTCCTCACAAAGTCGGGCTAGCATCCTCTGTGTAGCAGTACAGAGACCATCAACCCAGGTGGCCTCCTTGGTGGTGAAGATGAGCGTCCTGGAACTGGGAGACTTGATGTTCCTGCGAACTGACGACCTGATGAGCCAGCTCAGCCTTCCGACACCGTGAACATCAATCTGAGCTCCCTCAAACTCTGGAGCGGGGCGACCTAACAGCTTGGTCAACTCGAACAAGTCCCTCTCAAACGTCACTTGCTGTCCTTCTCCAGCTGAACGAACTCGTCCAATGGAGTGCCATCTACATTTTTAAGCAAAATTTTAAGTTAGTTAGGTGACAAGTATATCAAAATTTTAATATAGTGGCAACAAGTGAGTCAAATTTTAAGCTTAATGAGAGGTGTGCAAAATTTTGGATACAAGGAAAATGTAATATTTAATGGAGTAAATTTTGCATAAGTAAGAGGATTGGAGATAAGCAGTTTTCGAAAATACTTCATTCCTTTCTTTTTAGAAATTCATCTTTTGTAACATTTGACAAACGACCATGCTAACTAAGGTTTCCTAAAGTCAGGATGGCTCTGATACCAAGTCTGTGGGGACCCCGGACTAGCTGTCCGAAATACCCGATTATGCTTAACACAACGATCCCGTGATCAGTCTGTCGTTGCACATAATCCGAATTGGATACCAAAGTTTACATCCATTAGTACCGAATAAAAGTCTTACATAAATGGTCATTTAGACCAAGTTCTTACATAGGTGCCTTCATGGGCCAAACCAAAATATCAGCGGAAGCTACGGCGTAGTAGACATCATATTCTAACGATGACAACCGA